>VZSZ01010248.1:1141603-1160698 GCA_013398815.1 Ibidorhyncha struthersii | reverse complement strand
CCGCGCCCCGATCCTGCGCCCCGCACGTTCGGGGGCCGCAGCGTGCAGGCCTCTCGCGCGCGGAGCTGTGGGGAGGAGGTTGCTGAGAGGGACCGAAACCGGGAGCGCTTAGCGGGCGAGGGTGACAGCCTGCGCACCGTAAACTTCATATTTAATGATGTTTATATGCCACAAGTATATAAGCATGCTTAATAAATATTTACCTCTGAAATATAAACGCGATTGACCCAAGCACACTCAAAATTACCTGCTTATGCGCAGAAGCTAACGGATTGGTGCTCAGAACCATCCCAAAGCCTCCTGCGGGTGTACTTCCATGGGGTTTAGAGCAAATCCGTGTCCAGTCCAGCTAAGGGCTAATAGGACTGCCAGCACTACACACTAAATATTGGTAAGGTCATGTATAAGCATGATGAGATCATACATGAGCAGTTATGTAAAGGACTACATCGCAGGGCACCTCGTTTTTCCTTCTGAAGGAGAAGGGAGTGATTCAGGATGTCCTACGCTTACGGAAAATCGACTGAAGGCTGTTTTGCTTTCTTTCCCCTTCTCAAGTCTCTGTAGGGAGGTTTTACTAATAGTTCATTTTGTATTTGGCATAAGATAGCATTCATTATTTTAAGACTGTTCACAGTTTTGTGAAACTAAGCACTTACCTGCGTACAGATCTCTTTCGTCTCTGTACAGCAGGAGCTGGGCTGCTGGTTTGGATCTGCAATAATTAGAGAGTTGTGTCAAGCGGTGCTAAATTATATGTAATTCATCAAAACTACTTATGTCATTATACAATCAGAATAGGTATAGTTCCATATACAGCTCAGGCAGCGGCTGGGCTTTAATCATCACTGGAAACTACTCTTCTTTTTCCTCTCCTGGGATGTGCAAATTGCATAGTTTCCCCCCAAAATTTAGAGCGATATGCAGGTCATTTCCTACCGAGCAGGGCCCAGCTGTGACGGTGCTGTGTTGGTTACAAGGATGACACAACAGTGCAGGTAATTGTGAGACGGGACCTCTCTGTGGCTCCCTCTGGTCTCCACATCAACCCTGCAGCTGTTTTCTACAACAGCAGTGCTAGACAGAGGACGTCAATGCAAATTAGGAGACAGAAGGTATGTGCAAACTATTAAATTATATTTATAGTCTCAATTTCTACGCAGATAGGAAGCGCCACGAGGTGAGTTTATGATTCAATAATTGTCTGTTTCTGCAGACTGTAAAATTAGCTAGCAGCATGAAAAATGACATTTGACTAACTCCAGAAAAGGCACTACATATTTTTGTCTTAAAATTTTCTATTTTTTTTGCCCTTGCTTTTTTTGCCCTTGGGGTTTTTTTACGGAGGAAATCAACCCTTTTCAGATTTGCAGCATGAGTCACTTTCTTTAGAAAGTAGGGCTTTATGCGTTACAAAGGCAAGTCCAACTCCTTTCCTTGCCTGTTGCCATAGTAACTCTTGTAGCTGCTGCCCCTGTGAAGACTTCGTGCCAAGTAACGCCAAACCCTCCAATGCCGAGCTACTCTGCAGTAATAAAGAATATTTTAAAAGTTTCTGAAACTCTTGAAAACACAGAAGAGTACTAAAACTTGCAAAATGTGAAGCCTTGCAAGACTTCCTTTTATTCAAGGGCTATTTGATGTTGGTACATAGTAGCCGTTACAAGATTTAGCTGTGCTGATCTCTCACCGCTGTGGCGGCTGGGAACATCACTCAGCTTTTTTGTAAAGGAGGCAGAATGTGAGGGTGACCTTGCAGGGTCTTTACAGGCAGCGATGTTGCTGTAGGAACAATGGCAGACTATTCAGTGCTCAACACAGATGTCTCAGACGTCTCACAAGCAGAAACAGCAGAACGGGCCATAACATATTCCAGTTTTGATTTGTTTAGGGCCAGGCTAGAGGAAACCATCTTGGCAAGCCAGAATATTCTCATGAAAGAAAAGAACACAGAGAAGCAAAAATCCATGTAGTGTTGAAAAAGATAAGGAGTGAAATTTCCTTATTTTCACCAATTCTTATGCAGCTTTCTGAAACTGAAGTTCAAAATTGTAACAGTGCTGTTGTATTTTAAAAAAGAAAAAATATCTGTTATTTAATTGCCGCTTTCACTAATCTTTTTTTAACACACTATTCCTCTATCATGTGTTCTGCTGGCACACCTACCATGTTCTGCAACACAAAGTAGATTGGTTGTTTTCATGTTTAGTCCATAGCGCTTTCTTCCCACATACGAAGAGTATGTAAAATGTAAACAAATCCTGAATGAAGAAATGTTAATGCTCCTCTCCTCCAGAATTTAATAGAATAGAATGTTAGTTCTATAGATTTTGCTGAAAAGACTTACTGCAATTTAGAGTAGCGGCACTGGGAACTGTCGTAGGATGTTCTATTTACTCCTGTAAGCACTAGAAGTAAGGAAGTTACTTATAAGGAAGTTCACTGCAGATGTGCCTCTTGGCAGTTGATGGCATTGGCATTTTAAAAAACGTGCAAAGTTCTAATAAAGTTTGTCTTGCAATCAGGACAAATAATGCCTTCTCATGCAGTTTTTCTGCATGAGCTGCTTTTCTTCATAGGGGGCAGTATGCTGTCCTCTCTTTAGGTAAGCAGCCTATTTTCGGTGATTTCATCTTTAAAGATACTTCCTCTTGCATATAGGAGGGAATTGCAGCTGCTATGACAATACATGGGCAAGGCAAATTTGGGTTTACTTATCTATTACATATGTCTTCTTCCCAGCACACTCACTTTTCTCTACATCCTTGATTTCTGAAGCCTCACAGAAGAATTGTCCTCCTTTCTGCAACATCTCAGCCTGGAGAAGAAAAGGCTCCGGGGAGACCTTATTGTGGCCTTGCAGTACCTAAAGGGGGCCTACAGGAGAGCTGGGGAAGGACTTTTTACAAGGGTGTGTAGTGATAGGACGAGGGGGAATGGCTTTAAACTGGAAGAGGGTAGATTTAGATTAAATATTAGGAAGAAATTTTTCACTTTGAGGGTGGTGAGCCCCTGGCGCAGGTTGCCCCGAGAAGCTGTGGCTGCCCCATCCCTGGAGGTGTTCAAGGCCAGGTTGGACGGGGCTTGGAGCAACCCGGTCTAGTGGGAGGTGTCCCTGCCCAGGGCAGGGGGGTGGAACTCAATGATCTTCAAGGTCCCTTCCAACCTAAACCATTCTATGATTCTATAATGCCACTGTCGTCTCGGCTCCTTGCATTGTACCTCTGTCCAGGGATAACCAGAAAGAACTAGGGGCAGTGGCTTTAATCTCTTAAAAACTGGATAATGCAGTATCACATGAACAATCACAGGCCAAATGTTGATGGAAGAAAAATACAGTGTTCAATTTGATCTTGAAATCTTCTGCTTATTGGCAGCACAAATAAGTAAGAATAACTATTTTTTAATCTCGTCTCTTCTTGTAGTGGCAGCTGACTAGCACCAACATTCTCCATTTGGCTCTGTAGTTGAGGAATGGCTATGGAAGATCCTGAGAAGATGACTGAAGTAGTACTGCTGGCCTGTGGGTCCTTCAATCCCATTACCAACATGCATCTAAGGCTGTTTGAGCTGGCTAAAGACTACTTTCATGAAACAGGTAGGATAGTAATTTATATCATTCAAAACAGCTCTGATAACTAGACACTTAAATGTTAAGGTGAATATTTTGTGTATATGAATGCCTGTTTGACAGTGTTTTCACAGGTATTTTTGGAAATGCTTAGTAGATATTGAAGCTAGTATGCCTGTGGGTATCATACAAAATCACGTAGGCCAAACGCATGAGAGAAGGGTCTTACATATGTGTTGCTTATTGTTAATTTTAATGAGCTAAAGCGTGGGTTTTATAGTTTTTCTTTAAAGAAATATATCTTTCTAGTATATCTTACTAAATCGTGAATTGTGCTGCCTTGTGCAATGGCAGAAGCATACAGTACTTTTCCACAGGGCTATCAGGGCGGGCATTGGTGTTCTTAGAGATTGCAGTAAATAACGGTTGTGTAATAGTTTAAGCACAATACAGCGGAAGTAACATCTGCTCAACCACTTTTCATATTCTTGTGTGATGTGTTTTTTCCACAGGAAAATACAAAGTAATCAAAGGAATAATTTCACCAGTAGGTGATGGATATAAGAAGAAAGGTCTGATCAGTGCGACTCACCGAGTAACTATGGCAAAACTAGCTACAAAAACCTCAGATTGGGTAGAAGTTGATGATTGGGAAAGCAGCCAGAGTGAGTGGTTGGAAACACTAAAAGTTTTAAGGTATTCTTCAGCCAAACCCTAAAAAGTCTCAAGAACGTATAGAAGGATAAGGAATGGTGCTAGCTCTAACAAGTTAGAATAATAGCAGGCTAACCCCAAATCAAATTAATTCACTCAGTGAAGTCTATTCTATTTATATGAGCATTGTAAATGAAAGACTGCACCATTAGTCCCAAACGTACCAAAAATGAGCCTGTGGACAATTTTAAAGATGTATTGTTTCTTAGGCTTTATTAAATTTTTGTGCTGAAAAGGTGCTCATGAGGAAGGGCAAGAGACTAGAATAGGGTAGCCACATGCTAGACAAGCTCCCCTTATTTGACTCTGATTGTGCTCTGCTGCCCACTTGTGTATTTCAAGGCTGGCGTGAGAATTGTCTGAAGGAGTATATTTTTTTGAAGTTTTATGTTTTTACTCTTTCAGTCACAGCACCTTAACTGAGGTTCTTCTTTTTAAAATGCAGTTTTATTAAAAAAGAAACCAACCAACCTTGTAGTTGTTGCTTTGAAATCTTTGCTCTCTGACCATTTTATGACCCAGCTCTCACAGGTCACTGTTCCAGCAGATCAGTTCTTGGATGGATTGTCTGTGGACGTACTGCAGGAGAAAGCAGTGAAAGATTATTTAGTAGGCCATACCCTTCCGTATATTCTCCTACATCTCTAAAATACCTGAAATACATCTGTTTTGCAGGTACCATCATCAAAAGCTTTCATCTCCTGATCCCACTAATAGTCTGCAGAATGCTATACCTTTAACAAAGCCAGGACGGAAGAGAAAACAGGAACCAAATAGGCATGACCCTGTTAAAAAGAAAAATCAGAGTCCAGATATAAAAAGTTAAGTCTGTTTGCAAATTAAGTGCTTAACAATACTTGCTATTATAAGGGAATTGTGCTGATGAATAACTTTTTTGATGCTAGTTCTTGGTTCTGATTTCACTGAATAAGTTTATTCCCTGAGATATCACAGCATAAAGCAGTAGGCTTTGTAACAAGACAACTGTAAGGATAACATATAAAGGACATGAAAAATACTCAAGATAAGAGAAATTTGAACTGAAACAGGTCTGAGCTATCCATTTTACCTATGGAACTTTGCTATACTGTAGTTACAGCTGGGAATTTTGGATCATATTATAAGTTGCTGGAGGAAGAAAGGACATGATTAAGTCCTGAAATTCAAAATGTATCTGGGTACAGGATCATTTTAAATTGTAATGTAAAATGTCATACAGCAGACGTAGCTTGGCTTTGTAATTTTAGGTAGTATTTATTTTGCTTATTGTGTTTAGATCTTAATTTTAGTTCTTTAGCTTAACATGTACAATTATATGCATCCATTTGAATGGCATTGCATAATGAAAGTCTTAATCCCTTATATTAGCAAATCTTGACTTTTGCCTGACTTCTTCCCTTGAACTTTTCCAAATTCTACTGTTTAATTGATAGTGTTTTAAAGTAAACGTATTCAAAGAAGAGACCAACAGCATCAGGCAGGCTTTTTTCATATTGTGCTGACAGATGTTTTACTACATTTACTACTACCCTGTGACATTACTGGAAGCTGCAAATCTGTAGCCCTCTCAATTTTGCTTCCATTACTTTAAGGTGGTTTCTATCCACATGCTTCTCTAGATTCCCTATAAAATATACTATGGAAGAGAGTCCCCTGAAGTCAGGTCACACAGTCTATGGGGTTTTTTTTTGGTCGTATTTTCTTTCCTTTTACATAATCCCCTCTGTCCCCTGTCCCATAAAAGCTTGCTCCTCTTCTGTAACTCTATGGGATGTCACACAAAGGTTTAACAGCATTACAGTATCCTTTCATACTTAGCTATTGTGGAATTTTCTCTATATTTTCTTTTACTTTGATCCTCACAGTGATTGATTCACCCCAAGGCTAAATGAGCATATCAGAGTTTATTTTCCAGTCCTTTTGAAGAAAAGGACTCCCAAAACCTTTTTTTCAGAAAAATCCTGTATTGAGGCTACTAATTACGAATTTTATGCTCTGAGTCTTTTTTTATTTCATTCCATTGTCTCATCTTAACCAACATTACAGAGAGGTACCCTAGAAACTACATGTCCCCATCAAGTCAGCTAAAATCCGGTGGTCTAAACCAAGCCCTGTTTCTCACTTATTTTTCTTTTTAAGGTGTCCCACAGGTTAAATTGCTTTGTGGAAGTGACATGCTGGAATCTTTTGGGATCCCCAATCTGTGGAAGTTGGAGGACATCACTGAAATTGTGAAAAATCATGGCCTTGTATGCATCAGTAGGGCTGGAAACAGCGTTCAGAAATTCATCTATGAATCTGATATTTTGTGGAGACATAAGAATAACATTCACCTTGTGGAAGAATGGATCACAAATGACATTTCCTCCACCAAGATTAGGAGAGCGCTGCGAAGGGGCCAGAGTATTCGTTACCTAGTACCTGATGTAGTTCAAGCATACATAGAAAAAAATAATCTCTATAGTCCAGAGAGTGAAGATAGGAATGCTGGGGTTGTCTTGGCTCCCTTACAGAAACATGCAAGCAATTCCAAGAACTAAAAGGCACTATACAACCAACTTACCTTCTGCTATGAAAAAAGCTACAGTTCAGTACAAGAAAATGTGGGTTTGGGGGGATGGTTGGTTGTTTGGTTTGTTTTTTTAAGTAAATAGTTGGATAATTCTGTGGCTTTAGTACATATGTAGTTGCTGTGAGGTTTGGTACACTCAATAACTGAAACTATACAATCTTTTTTGAATCCATCAGTAAGGTTTTCACGTTTAAACATTTTTTCATGGTGCAATGAACTAAGTATAAGAATTCACACTTGCATATGAGAATTAACAAACAAAACAAATGAAAATGTTCTGATTAGTTTTAACTGGGACTGCTCTGACTGCTATTTATAAAATACTAACACAAATATTTTTGATAACTTACAGTCTTTTAACAGACAAAGCCATCTAATTTCAAAAGGTACCACTTACTGATGGTAAGTCTATATAACTCATGTTTTAAAGAATTGCCAACATATGGTGCACCTCAAAGAAATTATTTAGATCTGTCTTGGAAGGGAAAAATTTACTCCCGGCTGAAGTGGTGCTAGATATACCATGCTTTGAGTTGGCTGCCTTTCAGATATGCAGCCTGTTTGTCTGCCGTCATGCAGTTTGCTCCCAGAAATGCCTTGTGCTTTACTTTTCCACTCATGTTTCCAGAGCTGTTTCCATTAAGCTCAGCACTGTTTCTTTTGGAAGGACAGACCTACTTCAGAAACTGGTTTATAGCCACTGATTTAATGGATAGAAATTAATAATAGTATCATTGCACTGATTCTTAGACAGTTGTCCCTTTATCTCAAATAATAAATGAGCTTTTACTTTTGAGCCAAATGTATATAGCCAAAACTGTTTTCCGTAACTGGAGCTGAGAAGAAATGGTAGGATATTAAGACTGTACATAAGTGAAATGTTCTTCTATGCTAGAAATCTGGTTTTGAATCTAACAGTATAGTGTCTGTATTATGTGAATATAAACTAGAGAGACACTGTGAATGTCATGGTGATAGAATTCGACCTCCATTTATTTGCCATCATCCCATTTTTGTTCGGATTATGTGCCTTATTAAAAACGCCAAGGTTTCCAAAATGCTACCTAATGGGTCAACAGCTTTTTTGTATGATCTCCACAAGGTGACTCTCTTCACGTTTTTGAGATCAACAAATCCATCAGAATGTAAGACTCAGGGCAGGAAGCCTATATGCTGTTGGGTAAGTCTAGACCCAGGGACATGTTCCAGGACGATAACTGTGACAACCCGTCATCCTCCTTCCCTGGGCAGGGGATCCCCAAAGAGCTGAGGCAGAGGTGTAGGCTTCCCTGGGAGTTTTGGGACAGTCTGGAAGCCAGAAGCCAAACACAGAACATCACAGGTGGCCCTAGGGCCTACAAGGCTCATCTAAAACCCAGCAGGGGAGTTGAGATATTGGGGAGAACCTGTAACCTGCAGTGGAGCTAGCATCAGCATGCAAACTTGGAGCCCCACATGAAATTCTGCAATTACCATACACTACGACATCCATGTTCTGATAGCTCCAGCCTGTAAAGGTGACTGTCAACAGAGAATTGACAAGGAGATTAGTGTAATAAAATCAAGTCACAACTTAGAAGTGCATCTGTAACTGCACTTTGACAGAAAGCAGCATCAAGGATTCTTAGTTTTTTTGTTGGTGATACCTGCATCAAATGTGCTGTCTGTCATTTCTTCCCCTAGAGCTCAGGCAAGCTTACACTGTCCTTTGATAATGAGGCTTTATCATCATCATTTATCATCAATAGTAATAAAGGTACTGAAGGATAAATTATGCCCTCTGTGACACTCTAGCAATCAAACTGCCATAATTGATTGAAGTTAACTGTATTATTGATGGCCATGATCTACTTTTCTCTTTTGCTCAGTCTTTGTGAGGGCAAGAAAGATTTATTTTCAGCGCTCAAGCCAACCAGTGTGCTTCTGAATAAACAGCAGATCTTTCTAATGGGAATGCACCCTATTTATGTGGTCACCTTTCAGAGTAAAACTGCACTTTAAGTCTAGGTTTATTCTTCTAAATAATGATGCTGGCAGGTGTTGGTGCACTTTGTGTAATTCTAGAGAAACTGCAAATTCAATAGGATGTTTTATAAAGCTTTGTTCTTCAAACAGTTATATTTCACTGGGTTTTAATGTAGTTGTGTGTGATGGGTCTTCCAATAAAACAAATTGCATGTAATGTAATGTAATATGCTAATTTTAGGCATCCTGTTATTAACCAAATCTGATGTCTGATGACACTGTGATTTTTAAGTAGAATGATGTCAGTGCAGTTTTGTCTATACAAAACAGAACATTGTTCAAAAATTACACTAAGTGCTGAATAGGGATCTTTTGTTTTACTAGTGGGATCCAGAAACCTGGCTGTTACAACACTAGAATTAAGCACACACTGACAATCTACTGCCCCAATCGGTTATAAATATGACCATCATAGTTGGTGATGTGGCCTATTAAAAATGTTCGACAGGTGTAACTTTCAAGAATGGACTAGATCTAAAAGAGAATCTATATACTTGAAAATGTAAGGTTTGTGAATCATGCTGTTCACTAACTTCTTTATAAAAGAGTTATAATGCACCCACAGATGTTCTACAAACAAAATGAGGCTTTTTTTTATATCACTGCATTTGGTTCTGCTCTACTAAAAGAACATAGAGCCCTTATACCACACGTGTAATTCAGAATCAAAATATTTTACAAATACTGAAACAGCAGCAGAAACCACTTTATCTGTACTCAGGCCACATCCTTAATGGAATGTGTTAGATGCACAATGCTGCACAGCAATTAAGATGGAAGTAGAAAAAAAAAAATCCACAAAAAGAAAATCAGGAATTTGTAAGGGAGAAAGAAATGAACCATCGTAGGATGTGGCCAGGACACTCAGCACTTCTTACAAAAAGTTCCATAGGCAATTCTTTGGCTGAGCCTTGAAATAGCAAACCTAGTAGTCTTTATAAGTCTTAGTTTGAGATAAAGTACTGATTTACAGAAAGAAGCACCACATCCCAGACAATCTGCATAACCTTAATTTTAAATTAAAATGTTATATCCAGGCTTTTACACAGGATTTACCCAAGTACTGACTTCTCTTTATTTGGAAGAGTCAGTAGTATTGCAACAGTGCTTTACTACCATAACCTCATAATAACAAATTATGGGTGAAATGTTACTATTTGAGTCCAGGGGAAACATTAATTTGCATTTCTCTGTGCCATTCCTAGTTTAGTATAGGTTAGAGAACAATATCCATCTGCAAACAGGAAACAAGCTTTGACGTCCTAATTTCCTACTCACATGATTCTGAGTCATATAGGTCAAACTGTCAGCTCCAAAAATGTAGCTAAAGTTCAGGGAAACTTAATTTTCTCTGCAAAATACTGTCTTTTTATTCAGCCTAACCAAGTCAGTAAATCCATAAATGTAGTAGCTATACGTGAGTTTCCTCATTCAAGATTCAGAATACCAAATTCCCTTTTTACTATGGTAGCAACACAGTTAAGATTGCCCTTGCCCATCAATTTTGGGTTTTTATTTTAACGTAGCCTTCATTATGGTGCTTATTACTGTCCCATCTGACCACTTGAAATATGGGATTAAGCTACCGCTTAAAACATATGCGTGACTTTGGGAATGATTGTTTTCCCCATTTTACTGATAAGGGAACTGAGGTACGAAGTTACCTACCTCTCCTGTACTTAGCAATGCTAGAGTGCCAGTTGTTCAGGATTATTAATTTCGTATTTCTTACTTGTTAAATTGTAATAAGGCATCCAGTTTGCAAAAAGTAACCACAGCTGGAGAAACTGCAAGAGACTGGAGAATTACGTATCTTCTAAAGCAAATAAAATCTCACTTCCCAATTCATTATATATTGTTTGGTTTTGAAGTCAAGCATTCTTTAATCACTTTTCAAAACACATTGATGGGTCATCCCCTAAGAGATTTCTTTCACTTCATTGCTGAAGATAAAGTCCAACACTGCAGCTTACCTGCTGCATCCTGTGCTGTACCCCCTATATGCTCTGCCACAATGTACAGCATCTAATAAAGCATCAGTAGGAATAATTTCTCCCTTACTGTATGTGTCAAGAATAGAAAGCAAAGGCAGGAGCTACATCTTCTATATACATGAGTGTGCTTTTTGAATTTTTTATTGTTATTTGCTATTTTTAGGAGTTGAAAGTGGATTGCAAGAACAGGTATTTGTCCTCTTTCCCGTCTAGGAAAACTGATAAATACAGAGCTGCTGAACTGGGAAGAGAGCTCAGGCCTCTGGGTCTGCTCCCTCATGCCTAGCTGTTACATAAACTTTCTGGCTGCTAAGGTATCTGAGAAAATACAGAATTTTGTATATGCATGTTAATTTACCTAGGATATAACTAACGGCATTAAAGAAATCACTTTTCTGTTATAACCACTAGACAACAATTCTGCCAACTACTCACTCCAGACATAAACCAACACGATATAATACTTATCTCTATTACTGTGTCATAGGTACTGCTTTAAAATTAGCTGATACAATACCATCCACAGTTTAACAGTCAATCCCTGTCTGTTCAAATATAGCTTGTATTTACAGTGGGTAGATCACCTTTTCAACAAATACATAGATTTCAGATCATAAAGCCACAGATCTCATATACGTGCAGGGGATTTTAGTAACAACAAAATCTGTCCATGACTCCCTTTAAAATATGGGACACAAACTGTTTAAACCAGTTTTTGGTTTGCATTGCAACTCTTGGGCTATTAACATTTGCCCCACACACAGATTTCAGAAACTGTGAACTTTTCCCTCCAGTGCAGCTGAAGCTGATCTACGAACACCCTCTCACCTATTGGCTCAGCAATTCTACCCTTCCCTTCCATCAGAAACACTCTGGGGTGTAATCCCACCCTCAGTCTTCCTTATATAAGGCCCGGTTGGAAAACTACTGCTTCATTTTTGCTTTTTAGTTAAAGGGTTACTGATCCTCTTTCCACAGTCTGGCAATGCCTGTGGATTTCAGTGGAACCTGGAACCTTATCAGCAATGACAACTTTGAAGGTTATATGGTGGCCTTAGGTAGGTGAAAATACCCGATTCTATCCTTCTTCCCTTCCCCCATAAGGGGAATTGTAATTCCCCTGAATTGTAAGAGTCTGAGTTCTTCTAAAACCTAGATATTGCTGAAAATTTTTTATCTGAAAAACAATGGAAGGATCTTTGTTTATTGATAAACAGACAGCATTAACTATACATTAGCCTGTCACCCAATGTCTTTGCAGCTTTCAGGAATTTCTCAGCCTACTACTTGTTAATAGTAGAGACTTCATCAGAGCCAGGGAAGACTTTCCCCTGTCCACTCAATTTCTGTTGCTTTTTGAGCACAAACTTAC
Source organism: Ibidorhyncha struthersii (assembly GCA_013398815.1). Taxonomy (NCBI): domain Eukaryota; kingdom Metazoa; phylum Chordata; class Aves; order Charadriiformes; family Charadriidae; genus Ibidorhyncha; species Ibidorhyncha struthersii. Next base: position 1,148,450 of record VZSZ01010248.1, on the reverse strand, counting down.
AGAGCCTATGTCTAGGGTTAATTAAATGTTAAGTAACAAAGTGCTTGGGTATTTGCCGCTTCCAGGCAGTTGTTTAGCTTAGTGTCATTTATCTTTAAACAGCTTACAAAATACTGTGACTTGTTGATAGGTCTAACTGTCCCTTTTCTGGAGTGCTTGAAAGTAACCTCTTACCTTGCTCAAATCTTTTATAGAGAGAGATTAACTGTGCTTTAATGGGGAACTAAGAAAGTTCTCAGTAATTTATTAGCTTTCCTGTACAAAGCTCATTACAGACTGACAGCAGGTGACTGTCTGCTGCCTTCTCTTCTCCCTGCCTCTCCCACCCCTTTCTGCCTTTTTGACTTGTGTATGATGACCAGCAGTCTCCTTTGTTGGTTATTGTATACACAACCAGAATGAAATCTGTTTTCTGGCTGTATCTATGCTGGGTGACCTACTTAAATTGTATCATTGATATCTTTAACATGGTGAAAGAACTCTCCTCTGTTTCTAATCCTGCTATGTTATCAACTAGGAAAAAAGGAAAGGGTGCTCCTATAATGAGGATTTATTCCTCAGTTTGAATACTAAGTAATAGACTCTTAATGTGTTAATGTCTTCAAATGGAATAGAAATTCTGTCTGTTCCTTGATATTAAACATTGTCCAGCTAAGTAAAGGCCTTTTTAATGAAATATAACAACCAAGCTTGTGAAAAATGCCATTTGTTTTCAGCTGTAATTTGGGGAACTTACTTAAAAGTAAAGGCAAAGAATCCTGTTGATGATTTACAACCTATCTTTAATTACTCCTGCTTGGTTGCCAGTATAGTGAGCAAAACAAGGACTGTAATCAATATTGTTGACCTAGAATGAAAAACTCTTCTGTCAGGGTAAGTAAAGTGAGGCAGCTAATATCTGATCAGCTGAGTAACTAGAGGGTTATGGATAAGGACATGGCTATTCCAAGCAGAGCCCTTCCTTCAGTTTAATATCTACCTCTAAAGAATAGATTTTTAGGTAGTTTGTATTTATACACTCTTATAATCATGTTAAGGCTTAATGGGTTTGGCTGTTGCCAGTACTGAAATCCCTCTATGCTAAAATAAACTGGTAACCATGTAAAAACATGACTGACAGATTCTGGCACTTCTGTAATGTATACAGTAATGAAGTCCCACTTCAAACGCAGACTGTGTAATGAGGCATATGGTTCAACACATGGTAGCTGAACACACCCTGTCAGGAAGATCACAACCCCAGCCTGCATAAAGGGAGAAACTTCTACTGGTCATATAAAATGACACTCTTAATATAGGTGAAGAAAACCACTAAACTGATTCATATACAGCCCCCCATTTTACCCATCCCCCTTCCTGAAAACCCAACTCTGAGCATGCTATTGGGATGCAATGTAATTCAGTTGCCTGCCACATAGATGGCCTGTTCATCTAAAGAAACATTCACTAGAGAAATAGGAAAAAAAAAAACAAACCCAAAACAAAAACCTCTAGAAGCACTGCTTTAAGCTCCGTATTACCAAGAACATCGGGATTCTGTTAAAGGAGATGACTGATCATCACAGACAACCAGAAAATCTTTTGACATGCATGATGTTTTCTAGTTGTACTTAAAATATGTTAATAGCAAGTGGCATGTCCTGAAAACAAGCCTGAGTAATTAATTTTAGGACTGCCCTTCATTTTACCATATTTAGGGTATAGGGTGGAAAGATTTCTTGTTAATTCATATAATGACTTTCCTCTGACAAAGAGGGAATAGTTAATGCCTATTCTCATCCTAACTAAGCAGGGGGTAAGTCTGAGACCAAGCTTGCAGTGTCTGTGTGGGGCAAACCAACTCTCCTCCACTCCCGAAAGGACTCTTCTGACTGAAAGGCCTAGAAATCTTGTATAGGAATTGTGCAATGACTGAGTAAACTGGTTTGTAAAGAGTAAAATGTTCAAGAACGTGAGTTGATCTGTGTAACATACAGCTTNCAAAAAAACAAAACCAAAAAAAAAACACAACCAAACCTTGCATAGCAGTGAGGTCAACCTAAGAAATGCTTCTAGTAGTAATAAGGGTAAGTCCTGGCTGTCAAAATGGCTGGTGACAAACACAAATCTGACCTTTTTTCTTCCTGTCAAAGGTATTGACTTTGCAACACGCAAGATAGCAAAAGTGCTGAAGCCTCAGAAGGTGATCAAACAAGATGGTGATTCATTTTCTATCCATACCACTAGTACATTCAGAGACTATTCGCTTCAATTCAAAATTGGAGAAGAGTTTGAAGAAGATAATAAAGGCCTGGATAACAGAAAATGCAAGGTAAGACTGAATATATATATATATATAAAAAATATCAAGAGGTTGTGACAAAATTAAGATGCCACAATCAATCCACCCAGCTACTTGAGCTGAAATTGTTTCAAGAATACTATTTGTAATGCAATGCAGAGGTAGGAGCCTGAGTTACAGACAAGGCATTCCACTTTCACTCAGGAATAGTATTTAGGTCCCCTTTTACCCAGGAAAAAAAGGACATTGTCCACAAGTCTATTGCAGAACTGAGACAAAGACATACAGAAACAATTTTTTTATTTCCTCTTCCACAGAGTCTAGTTACCTGGGAAAATGACAAACTTGTCTGTGTCCAGACTGGTGAGAAGAAGAACAGGGGCTGGACTCACTGGCTTGAAGGAGGTGACCTCCACCTGGTATTTACTTCAGATTTCTGTTAATTCTGTCTCTATGACAAAAATATCTATAATGTGGTCATGGTGTGCACAAGTCTTGTAGCTCCATAGTATTTGTAATGGATGGCACACAGTGAGCACATTCTGCTTTGATTTTAGTTTACCTGGAAAAACTTCATTGTTTCACTGTGTTGTGTAGTTAAATTCAGAATGTTACATATAACTTACTAGCATGGCAGCAGAGTGGTGGTCAGTAGTCATGGCAAAGAATCTATGTTTGCTTTTAGAAGCAGTTCCTTTGATTCCTATGTACATGTATACTTTTTGTTCTTTTGGTAGGAGCTCCGTTGTGAGAATCAAGTATGTAAACAGGTCTTCAAGAGAGCTTGAATATGTCTTCTGGTTCCTACGTGGAGAGACAGCTATATACAGGAGATTATGCATCCTCATGTTCAGTGATGGCTGTACAGACAAGAACTGATTCCTTGTACCTATTAACATAAATAGTCTGATGTTTCTGGCTCAGGAAATAAGTCTGCAGTTGCCAGTGTTGAAGATCTGATTTTTGCTAATAAAAGCTCCAAACCAATCTTAAGTACTTGACTTACGAATGTGTCTTTTTGTGGAGATAAAAAACAACTCAACATAAGTGATAGGACTTGGGTCTCTAGTTAACTAACAGTCTAAATGAAAATAAGAAAAACTGCCTATTCTAAAGGGGCATGCCAACATCAAACAAAAGAGTGGGAAAGATGGTAGAGAAGTGAGGATAACAAAGGAAGCAGACAGTAAAGGATATAGATTTATTATACAAAATGCTTCTCTTTAATATGCAGAGCAGTAGTTTACACCGCTTGCTTGTATCTTATATGTGTAATGTAAGGTCCTATATTGTGCCATAGCTGCTTTGTTCTCAAAATAATTAAGCTCAGCTTACCAGAGGAAACCAGCCTGTGATCAAATCCCTGAACAATGAAGATGGGTCTTGAGTAGATTGTAGATTCGTCTGCAAAATAATTGAACTGTATAAGCACATATATGGTGTGAAAACAATGCTGCTTTAGTTAATTGAACAGATGTATGCAAATAAATCTTAGGTTAAATGTTTCTCTTTTTGACCTTGTCTAATGTTGTATAGAGAAGTAGGTTTTGTTCTGCCTCATATAAACAAATGTAAGTAGTCATATCAGCTTGGTAGTCACATATGAAATGAATTGCTGCATATTGTTGGTAGCACTAACCTTGCAGGGATCTTTTCACAAGTGGAAAGAGAAAAGAGTTCGATTAAACCTGGTTTAAGCTAGTAACTTAATTACTTTCTATGGGGAAAAAAAAATCTACTGTAATTCCTGACATTTTAAAACATAAGTAGCACCACTTTTCTGATATTTCCTGTCAGTTCAGAATTCTTAAAGCTACCACCAGAGGCAGATAATGTGTTGAAGCTTGGAGGTCTTTTTGTTGGACTGAACCTCCCCATATAATTACTAGAGGCCTATGTAAATTTAAGCTAGTTTCCAAAATACGAAGAACTAGTATTCCTTACACAGTTAGGGAAATTGGGGGGACCAGCAGTAAAATGCCTGCTGTTTATTTTTTGGATCCTGACAGTGTTTTCCTTCTGGAACTGAGCAGTTTTCATTTATTTGAAAACAAAATTACTGTTACCATGTTATCCTAATACAAATAACAAATTCATGCAGCAAACCTATTCTGTCACATATATCGGCAATATGCAGCAACAGCCACGCAGCTTTTGCTACTCCACTAGATGGCATCTCTGGAACGTATTACATCTTTATTTAAACTGTAGAGGTTCTTAACAGCAGTCTTTATAGTGTTAAATATTGCAGACACTCAAACCCCACAACTTCTAAGCTGTGCACTCAAATATTGTATGCATGAGAAGTAATACGGAAAGGCAATGATGACCTTAAGAACTCTGTTAGTACAAAGAGAGACTCCAAGTAGAAAGAAAGCAGAAAAAGGAGACCTTAGAAAACTGTGAGTTCATTAGTATGGTTGCTATTAGGAAAGTCCTCACCGTTAGAAATACAGAAAAGTTATCAGCAGTGATTCTACTTTTCTTATTGCTACCTTCCTACTTCAAGTTGCTGATTTGAAAGCTATGCAGAACTTGCTTGAGGATACCTTGGAGATCTTGAGGATGAGTGAAGCTGCTACAGTGACAAAACTGCTCATCCTAATTTAATGTATATGCTAATTAATTCACATGCTTTCACAAAATACAAATGAAACATCTTGAAATGAAAGGTGAAAAAAGAACGGGAGCAGTCATGTTCTGGAAGTGTGTGGGGGGAAAAGACATTAAGAGCCTTTGTCAAGAAGACACGCACTTGAACTACACATCTGAAGGACAAGAACAAAACTCCTCAGAGAAGCACTTGAAGGGGTTTATTCAAAGGTTTTTCAGATCACTTCAATTATCTTACACTATTGCTTTGATGGTGAAAAATTTTTATCAACAAACCTGATTTTTTTAGTGCAACTGCTGATCAAGTGTGTTATAATGATTTTAAGGTATGCCAGCTGCATGTGAAAGTACTTTATTGACAGGTCAACAAAAATGTGTTGCCTTTTGGATTCTGCAATCAAAACAGACACTGGAAAACCAAAAGAACAGCCAGGATCCACAGTCTCTAAAACACTTTCTCTAATGATAATACGAAAAAAAAGAAAAGTTATACAAGGGATATATAAAAATGTAAGGAGTCATATCACTGAATGTAGTTTGCTATTATTGTTTCTAAAAAGTTGGTCTTTGTGACAGACTTACGCAGACTACTTCTAAACAGTGTGTAACTCTTCCCTGACATCATCAGAAGTACCTTTAAAGTTACTAATTTTTACTCTAAAGCTTTTCAGACATAAATTTGTGTGTAGTCCCTAATAATTTTCTTGCATACTATTCTGTGCAATGGCTATATAATATGGAGTAAACCAACAGTTTAGTGTTAAGAACAAACGAGCAAGTGAAATCATGTAAAAGCCTGTGATTTCGATTATAGCCCCAACTCCATTGGAAAAAAGAAAAAAAACACAAATGAAACATGATCCCAAGAAGATAAAGAAAAACAAAATGAAGCATAATCTAAAAATCAAGGGTAACAATATGCGTATGTTCTACAAAAAGACTGGCAATACAAGTTATGATGCACTTACTTACAAAAGAATGTTTCCAATTCTGGGCACCTTAGTTAAGTCATCAAAACCATTGGTTTGTTCAAACACCTTTAAATCAATATAGTATGTTAAGGAAGATGGATACTGAAACACAAGACCAAATATTGCAGCTGCCTTATATATGCATTAAAAAAATATGATCAATTTTATTTATAATTATTTGCAGTGCTTATGGAAATATGTCTTATTTCTATCCCTTGTTCACACAGACCAGTTTGCTTCCATCGTAAGGACATCCTGCTGTCCTCCTTTAATGGGATTCTTTCACTCGCTGAGCCAAACTCTGTTGCACTGTGCAGAGCTCTCTATTAAAGATATTATTAGTGACTGTTCATCCTGGGGCAAGAATCTGCTGATGCAACTCCAATTTTTTCGTCCTCTTCCAAAAGAGCAACTTCTCAAAACCCTTTCCGTTTTCACCTATGTGTATTATAACTGATTATAGCTGGACATGAACATCCAATTCACTTAAAGTCAACACAGACCTTGGCTGTTTTGTTCTCCAGCTGGAGTTTCATTTTGAGGGTGAGGAAAAAGAAAGAAGAGGAAAGGATGAATAGCCTTCATAAAAATACCATTTTGTGGTATAATGAAGAACACGAAGTTTGTGTTCTTACGCAAGAAAGGAAAAAAATACTTCAGGTTCAAATTACACTTACAAAGGCCTAAGGCCCAGTACTCACTGGGGGCTCAGTGCTTGCTTTTTCCTTTGGTATGTCATACAAATTGTAATAATTAGACAAAAAGCCTGTAGCACCTCGATCACTCGTCACTGAGAAGCGGGCTAACACCTTAAAGGAGCGGAGCGCGCACGGACCCGGTAAAACGGGAAGATTTCAGTAGCCTGGCCCCAGCTTGGACCTCGCCGTCCGTACCTGAGGGGCTGCTCTCGCCTCCGGGCAAGCCGCGACGCCCCTGCCGGCGGCCACAGCGCCCTCCTTCCCGCCCTTCTCCCCCGCTCCCC
>VZSZ01010248.1:1095629-1141274 GCA_013398815.1 Ibidorhyncha struthersii | reverse complement strand
AGATGCCCTTGTGAGGCGGCCAGGGAGGGGGGTCTGAGGCGACAGGAGAGCGCTTCCTCGGAGCTGCCCCTCGGCGGGGCAGAGGAAAGCGCCCTCCCTCCGTTCACCATTAAGAGGAAAGCGATGGAGGAGCTGAGCGCGGATGAGGTGAGTCGGCGGGCCCGGGGCCTGAGGGGGCGGCCGGGCCCCGCGGGGAGAGGCCGCCGGGCTGTGCTGGGCCCTTCTCCTGGCCCCCAGGGGCAAGTTGTACGTGGGAAGGGGTATTACTGAGGCGCTCGGCCTTCGCCCGGTGTCTGTGCTCGGTGTTTTTCGTGTTCCTCCCCTCTGCGCGCTGCCCCTGACCTGCCGACCCCCGGCCGGTCGGTGGGGTTGAATTGCTTCTCTCCTGGTTAATTGTTTATTCTGAGCTTCCATCTGCCAGGTAGTCTTTGTCTGAGGGAGGGCTTCTTTCTGTGTGCAACGCGAGGCGTTTTATGTGTTCTCTGTGTGTGATAAAAAAAACCCAACCAACCAAACGATCTATTTTTTAACATAGTAAACCACTAAAAGTCTTGCTTTCTCAGACCCTTGGCTGAGAAGCAAGGGTGTGTGTGTGTGGTCTTATGTTTAATACCATTTCTTTTTGAAACAGGCTTGCCAGTTTCCCAATGCTTCCTCTGATTTACTTTTTTTTATTATTATTTGATCTCTTGTTCTTTCTCTTAAGAGTTACACACGTTATGATTCTATTCCCTGCCCATGGTAGGGGGGTTGGAACCAGATGATCTTCAAGGTCCCTTCCAACCTAAATCATTCCATGATTATGTTGTGATTGACAAACATCTGATATCGAATAATGTGAACTGTTTCTAGTTTCTTCCTTTTCTTTTTTTTTTTAAATATAGGCTAAGGTCTTATGTTTTGCCTGTATATTGGAGGACTCTCAAATGAATTCTGTCATCATGCTGATCAGGATATAGGGAGTTCCCCACTGTCCCAGTGTAATGCCCAGGTCATGTACAACTTTAAATCTTCGCCCATCTCTTCAATATTTTCATATTAAAGCATATTGCATACATATAAAGTGTATTGGACCAGCTGCAGCATAGTCTTATTGCTGTACTTATACTCCAGGGAGGATCAAAAGAAGTTATTTTTGTTCTGTGCCGTATCTTATGGCGGGATTTTAGAGCAAGGTGGCTGCAGTTGTCACTCAGATTTGTGTTCCAGAAAGTTAAGATGGTTTTGATTGCACTGCATATAATGATTTAGCAAACCTACTATGTTGCAGCAGGAGCTAGGAGGAAATACTTCATGCTGTTCACTTGATGAAGTTCCTCATACTGTATGGAAGCATTGAGAAAAGGAGCACAATTCCCATGTTGGGGAGAGTGGGACAGGACACTAGTGTTGTAATTTCTTCTGTGAAATGGATCTCTAATTTTACAAGTGTATTTCATGAGTACTTTGTTTACGTGTAAGTCTTCTGATGGTTAAACAGCATCTGATTATGAGGTGTTTTATGATTAATTTCAGAATTATTCAACCTATGTAAGCTTGTTTGTGTCGCTGCTTCAGCAAATTACTGACATCATCAAGAACACTGCATCGTGGAACTGAGACTGCAGAAAATGAGTTCTCCAGTAGGGACTCATCTACCTTTTCTGGCAAAATGTTTGTCTTGAGTGACTCAAGTTTTTCCATGTCTTTCTAGTACAGGTCAGCTAAGACCAAAGCTGACTGGGCTTTTAGATGATTGCTTGAGACAATCTTATATCATTTTAAGAGAGCCATGCTGTCCCTTTTTAATGTTAATGGACCCCTCATTGAAAAGTCAGAGCCAAGTCTATTGCAAAATTCCTCTTCTCCACTCTACTGTTACTTGGTGCAGTGGACCCTGGATCAGAGGTGGGCTATATGGAAAAAACCAGCTTTTGTGGACTATATGGAAGAATAGCCTTCTAAAATATTTTATATGTGACTTTGCTCTGATTCAGACTTTTTATCTGGTGGTGCCTGAAGATGAAAAAACACTTAACTAAAGTTGAAATTAGTTGCAAACCTCTTGTAGATTAGGTTATCTTCTTACATTGAACCATAATTAAGTATAACATTAACAGATTGTAACTTAAAAAAAGAGAGACAGATACAACTGATAATGGCTTTGGGATTATAGGATGTATATTAGCTTCAATAAGAGATTTTCCTCTGCTATCAACAGTGTCTCACTGAAATGTTGTCAGTGTTTACTTTGTTAAAGCACTAGAAGTTGTCATTCACTGCAGACCATGCTAAAATCTTTAGGAGGGGGAAAAAAGAAAATTCCTTTTTGGTGTGTGAATTTTAGCACAAGATGAGAATAAGGACTGCATAGAAAAAAAAGCAGAATCAAGCCAAATGTGGCATGAAGTGGGAATGAATGATGTGAACTTAGCATCTTTTAACATTTGCATGATTTTTGTATAGCTTAGTGTTTTCTGAACATAGAACATGACCAGTGTCACCAGAAAATGAAGTATTTTGTAAACCAATTTAATGTGAATACAAGAAAGATTAAGCTATGCATTCAAATCACCCTTTATTGTACAGGTTTGGCACTCTTCTATGATTATGGTAGAATAAAAAATTTCCTTAGAGTCTCTCTAAGCAGTTGCCACTAAATCAGATGTTGATATGGAATTTTTTTTTAACTGAGAGTGTGTGAGCCTGAGGGACCAGTATTCCTGGTTGTATTTCTGTTAATCTGCTGCAAAATTAAGTTATCAGTTGACTGTATTTATCAGAGTGCTATTTTTACATTGTTTGTTGTAGTGTGTCCAGCTAACAGATTTTAAGAACTCCAGTAAGATAAAAAATGTATTTCTGAAAACTACCATTCAAAGACACAGTCCACATGTCCAGCAAAAAATGTGCTAATTAAAAAACAATGTGCTTTTTCCATTCAACCAACTAGATTTTTTTTTTATTAACCTTTTAAGCTGTATATTATGGAGTTGTGTTCTATAGGGAAGGTGGGCATTGTTTGTTCCATAGCCTATGTAATAATTAGTACCAAATAACTTGTCACTGTTAGGTAATACAATGATACATAACAGCTTTGTCACTATTGCAAGTACTTATTGGTGAAATCAAGGGCTGGGTATCATTGAGGTACCCTAAGCTTTCCTAAGAAAATATTAAAAAAAAAAACCAAACCAGCTGTGTGTTTCTTCAAGCTAATTTGGAGAGTTGTTCAGTCTGAAATGAGGAGAGATCGCTTTGAACTCCCACAATTCTGATGAATGTTATTTTTGTTATGTGAAGGTGACAGGTTGGGGCCTCATTACTGTGTGAACAAGCTCTGTTGTCTGAGTCCCCGTGTTGTGCCCTGAGCACGAAGCCGATCTTCCCTCCTCTTGATGCTGTTTAGTCTTAAGGCACAAGGGAATTAACCACATAGAATCTGTGCACCAGTTTTACGCTGTATGCTCAAACTTCTCTTTCAGCTTGCACCTTTGCCTTTCTAGCATAGTTTTTTTCTCTCTTACTTAAACCTTTCTAATCTTCAGATCAAATTCCAAATTTCTGTGATAACTTTATGTAAATCTAGAGGTATATGACAACTCCGAGTATCTAAGAACCAAATTTGGTCCTTTAACAATTGCTAAATGTACCTCAGTTATGAAAGCTGTCTCTTTCAGTGAAAAAATATTCAGAGTTTATTTATATTTTAATGTTAATTTGTTCAGTAAGGAAGATAAGTATAATTTGCCTGTCATCCTTAGAGGGGCAGGGAAAAATGTTGCGATAATTGCAAGATCTTATCTAAAAGCCGCTTGGTGTCTGGGCAGATTTCTTTGTTCCGTGCCCTTTTCAGAATTTTTTTCAGGGCAGGTTACAGTCTGGGGGATTGGTCCGTAAGAGAGATGGGTAGGTGACAGACTAAGAGGTGACAAATACAAGGCAGAAAGCTCATCTTGGCACCCTCCTGTTTCAACAGCGATGATTGCGGCTGGTTTTGATGTAACTTCAGCATTGATCTAGCCGAGCACTGTAGGTGAAGGAATGCTGAGTGGCACAAATGACCTCAATTATCTGCTTGAAACTGGGAGATGATGAAGAGAGATTTTGTGCAAATCGTACCTTGCAAAGGAGGATGTGACCTTGTTTGAGTAATCAACGTTTGACTGTATTTGAGAATAAATTGATACATATATTGATTATTATCTATGCCTCTTTCTCCTCATATATTTCCTTCCTAGCACCAGATTTTGAACTGGCTAGCAAGAATGAATATGGAGAAGTTTCACATCACATCACACTTATTTTTTCCTGCTTTTTACATAGTTATCTTTATCTTTCTCCCTCAGCCACTTCTGAATATATGGGTTGTTTGTGTGTGTGTATTTGGTTTTTTTTTTTTTCCTTCATTCCTCCCTGCCATTTCTTTATCTGAAGACCATGATTATAGAATAGTATATATAAACAGCTTTTAAAACTTTAATTCAACCCCTTAATTCAAAGAAACTTAAATTCTACTGATAATAGTTTTGGCAAAGCTTTGTGAGCTATGAACACTTCATTTGGATTCAGCAATAGGGAAAATGGATGTGGGGCTGTGTAGCTGACGTTTTCTCAGCTATGCCTCTGAGGGATGAGGTAGTTCTGTAGGGTTGTTTTTTTTTTCCAGACAAACAGCTGAAAAATTAAGATGCAAGGTATGAATCAAGAAAACTTAAGGTATTTTTAAAAAAGTTTTGGGACACCGTAATATGTACAGCTTCTACTTATGGCAGAGCTAAACAATTTATTTATGCAATAAGCTCCCCTATTTTGCTTGATGATGAGGAGGGATTAAGACATTCTACTCACAGCCTTTTTATTGTCTTAAGAATAAAAAAAAAAAGGGCAATTTATTTTCTAGCTGCCTTCCATGTACATGTGGTGACACTTGTCATGGAGGGAGAAGTAGTTCCAGACACTGTTTTCCCACAGTTTTTGAAGTCTGATTTAATTTGATCTCATCTTCCTGTTGGAGTAGGTTTCACAGGCCATTAACTGACTACAGTAATGTAGCATAGACACTGACTTGACACGGATCTTTTGTTCCCTCTTTCCCTTGCTTGGCAGTTCTTTAGGATTATGAGCAGAAATGAAAACTGATACGTTTCATGCAATACCATGCTTCGGTGTCATAACACAAACAGGGAATAACATGAATTGCTTATTTTTGCAGGGAGTGGACACCCTCAAATATGATACTTCTATTTTGTGCTATTCCAAGCAAAAGATGTATATTTTAGGAACAGATCTTCTGAGGCAGCCTGTGATAATAAATAATTTCTTTCTTTTTTTTTAAATAAATTGAGTTTTGTAAGTTTTGCTTTGTCTGTTTATTTCTCGTGTATAATATTAGCATCGTGTGGTCACATGCTAATTTTAATAAACAGGTTCATAACAGTTTTTTGAAGTTGGATTTTGAAGGCGGCTGCTTCTGTCTTGCTAGCAACATGCCCAAACTGTTTTTTAAATTCTGTGTGGCGGAATGTCTCTAGGTGATGAGGGGATGTTGCTGTCAGTCTGTCTTTACTTTCCAAGATGCTTCTGTCCAGCAGATGAGTTGTATATTTTTAGTGTTGCAGGTCTGTTTCAGATGAACCTGGTCGTCCTTAATAACTTTCAACTGTATCTTCCTTTTTAGCACGGGTGTTTTTATTAGTATTATGTGGTGTGAAATTAAGGCAAAGGTCATGTTCGTATTGTCCCTTTTATCAGATTAATGCAGTTTGTTTCATCCAATGCCAAAACAGATGGGGAGGAGTGTTACAGGTTTTGAAATTGCTGAGCAGTAAATATTAAACTTGTCTTACACAACCGTTTGAGGGACAAACATGGTATTCTCCAGTGCAAATGGTTTTCCAAGGCAGCAAATGTGTACTTAAAATCCAAACATCGAGGGTATTTTAGTATTGTCAGGCAGAACAGAGAAAGGGCAGCAAGACTCGGCTCCATTTAGCCGGTTAGCGAGGAAAGCTGCTGTATTTGCAGTCTCACCAGAGCGAACACCCCTGCCGTGGAGGGGGCCAAAGGCAACCACGGTGAGGGGGCGTGTATGTATGTGCAAACAAACTTGTTCATTTGCTGTGGTTTTTTTTTTGTTTGTTTTTTTTTTTTTTTTTTTTCTTTTGTGCAGATTCGTCGAAGGCGCCTTGCTCGGTTGGCAGGTGGACCATCTTCCCAGCCTTCTACGCCACTCACATCGCCGCAGAGAGAGACCCCACCAGGACCACCAGTAGTGGCACCAGCCCCGGGGCCATCCCACAATCTAGGCTTAAATGTCCACAGCATGACCCCAGCTACCTCTCCAATCGGTGCATCAGGTAGGCTGCCGCATCAGTGACGAAAATTACTATTGCGTGTCTACTGAAAGTTGTTATGCAACTCCTTATCTTTAGAACATGAACGCTATTACTGGCGTTATTTCTGCTGCTGCTAAAAATAATTTTCAGAAAGAAACATTCTGAACTGGTGAATGAAGGTACTTTGTGTTTTCATTTTCCAAATATGGTTAGATACAATTGTTTTCCAGGTGTCAGTAAACTAATGGGATTTAAAATATGGGTTACCAAAGCTTGAAGTTTGTAATACAGTTTAATACTACAGAAAAAAAAAAGCCAAATTTTCCTGTCAAGGAGACAGGAAAACACCCTTTTCAGTCTTGCAACACAGTTTTTATTGATTGGTTTCTAGGTATGTTTTAGCAATCTGTCCCAAGTTCATTTTTGATCTTTAATTACGACTATCTGGCACAACTAAAAATAGTAGGCTGTGAGTGTGCATTGTCAACATAAGAATAAAGTATTTGTTTTCTCCTTTATATTATTTTGCCAAATATTTTACCTCAAACCAGGACACAAATTCACTGTTTACTGGAGTGAATTCAAATAGGATGTGTACAAATGGTATTTATTTCAGAAGATACAAATAATACCTGATCTATTAAAATCAGAGAAATCCAGAAAGCATGGAAAATTGGGAGGGTTGCTTTGTAGAGAGGTGGAGACAATATTCATATATATATGACCTGAAAAATAAAAGTTTTTATTTCAAGTTGGATATCTTGGAAATAAAAACAAATTGGCATTTTTTCCAGTATTGTGATCTTTATCTGAAAACTTAAATTGTTTTGCATGTTGTATAACTAAGCTAAGAGGTTCACAAAACTAATCTCAAAACAAATGTCAAGACTGTTTTAAACAGGTTTTCAATATCATAGAATCATTTAGGCTGGAAAAGAGCCTTAAGATCATCTAGTCCAACTTTTTGATGTCCTTATAGGCACCCAAAACTGTACACAGTGCTCGATGTGATTTCTAATGATTTGATAGGAATAATATTTTTTCCAGTGTTCCTTGATGAGCGTGCAGAATACATCTATTTACCTATTTGCTTTTTGAAATTTTATGTTTTACCCTTTGGCAAGTACAGTAATTTACAAGCTTAAATCTCTGTAATTCAATTACAGTGCTGTTCTGAAATACCTAGAAGTGACTCCTTCCTGCATATTTTGTTGCCTTGTATCCAGAGCAGGACAGGGAAAAGCTATCAAAAGCATTTCCTGAGAAAAGCTCATTGCAGATGGAATTTAACACTGTGTGTTGTCCTCATGACTATAGACAACAACCCAGAAGCAAAGGTGACTTTTTTTTAAGAATAGTGCAGAGGTCACTTGCTGTGTTCACTCAGGCTGTGGTTACGTGACTATTTTAACCCATCTTAGATCTGACTCTTGCTCAAAGGAGTATTTCTCACTGCCTCTCCCTCTGCTGTCCATAGCGACTGCATGGTGAGCTGGATTATGAACTTAAACCAGGTGAAAACTAGCCCAGGAAAAATAAATGGTTAGTTTTCAAATAGATGAGGTCCTCATCCACCTTACCGCACAACTGTATTAATGATAATGCCAACAGAGCAGGAGGCGTGGAAGTGTGTACCTGGAGGTAGAAATGTTTGCGTATTGGCAGACAGGTTTATTGTGGTTTGAAGTGGTCAGATAGCTGACACCTTAGAGACTTCTGTTTTAAGAATTCACCTATCTGTACTGGACAGTACCTAATTACACGGACTAGATCGGTTGATGACCAGAAACAGAAGTTACCTAGTCAGTATAGTGTTTGCCTCCTACAGTGCCATTCATGGCAGCAATTTAATAACACATGTCTTTTTAATGTGAGGGTAAGAGATATGGTTTGTTTGGGGAACAAATCTGGAAACAATGTTCACAACTGATTATCTGCTGTATTTATTTAGCATAAATGAAGACTCAGCTAATGCTGTGTGGTTTGCAGGAGTTCCTTTAAGCAGTAGACTAAAATGACAGCAGAGGATTTTAATTCATTTGGACATACAGAGAGCAGCACCAGCAGAGTAGTGTCCTTGTAAAAATCCATTTTATAAGAAGTTGCGTGTCATGGTGAGATCAGATGTATGCATCGATTTCATGGAAAATGTGATCATTATTTTTAAAATATTTTGGAGACCTTAAAAACAAATCACAGCCACAGATACTGGGTGTGTGGTCTTCACAATTTTTGCGTCTCTGTGTTGTTGTGTGTTTGTGTTTTGGTTTTTTAAGGAAAACTGGAACTTCAGGTGTGTTATTGTATATCTGATCCAGCAAAGTACAGATGGAATTAAATTTGGGAAGATTTGTTGTGAAAAGGTGGTAGGTGGGACAGTTTGTTTGAAGAGGCCTGTTAATGAGTGCTGCAGTATAACTGTTAAAGTACATTTTCCTGCTGGTGGGGGTAAGAGCCCAAGGGAATGCAGAACAATGTGCTGCTTCACCCTGGTAAGCCATGTTTGCTCTAGTCTCTTTATCCACTGACATAGCTAGCTTTTTCTTTGGGAAGAGGGAGGAGGAAAGGAAGGACTCAAGGAAGACTGCCTCTTTATAATCGGTGCTGTACTGAAGGAAAACAAGACTGTAACCGGGTATGTTAAACCAGTGGCGTACTGGAATACCCTGCTGAAGTCAGCCTTCCCCTGCCACAGACAGCGTATTTCTGCTGGGTGTTATCTCTAGGGAAACTACGTCATTGGGGTTTCGCTTTTGAAAGTTGCCTTTATTTAACCTGATTGACCTGAGCAGCTTTGCTCAGTTCAGACACTATACGTGATAGTTCTATATCCTTGGTTTTGTGGAGAAACTGTACTAGGCTTTGGGCCTGTGCCTTGTGTAAGGACTTTCGGTGTCAAAGCTGTAATATGCATCACTGAAATTCCAGGACTGGAGGAAATAGCCTGGAACTCTGAGGAAATGGAGTTTTTCTTGACACTTTTCTGCTTCCTGGGTGAAATCTTTTGCAGATATTTCATATTGGCAAATAGGTGGTTAAGTGAAATCTAACTTTTCTTGGAGGATCTCGATTCCTATCTGTATTCTTCTTTTCATACTGAAAACCTAACGGGCTCAGGAACGTTGTTTGAATGTTGTTTATGAATGAATTATGATACCCAGCTATAGCCCTAAAGTTACTAATAAAAACATAGAAATAATGAACAAAACTGAGTAAAATTTACATTTAGCAAGTATTTTGTGATATGTGCAAGTTACGTATGCATTCTGTGTTGTCCTGCTGTACCTTAAAGTGCTCTTACATGTCTTCAGTTCTAAAACATAAGAATTTTGGCAATCCGCTTGTTAAATTCTTTTCTGAATACCAATGCAAATTAATTTTACCTCGCACATCTTTTTCCACTTTTTACTTGAAGATTTGAATATTTTCTGGGTACTAACTAATTTCCAGCCTAATACAAGGAGTGAAGTATAAACTGTTTTTATACCCAGGGAAGTAAATCAGGAGTTTCAAAGCAGTAGAATGAAACCACTTTTCTTGCCTCCCGTGCTGAATATCTAGTTGTTCTTCAGCAAACTGTCTTCTAAATTGGATTTTTCTGCCTTCTGCAGTTTTGTTCCTGCAAAATGAATTGTTTCAAGACCTAGAAAAGCTTTGGGAAGGGTGCTTGAAAACAAACAGCTTGTGTCAAAGAGCATAATCCTTATTTGTTCTGTTTTGCTGCCCCTACTGTTAAGTTCAGAATTTGTTGCTGCCATAAATGTGGGACAAGCTTGCACTTTTCAGTAGTAACACTGAAACATAGCCAGTTTTGTTCTCGGTGTTGTAATGCAGGTAAGTGTTCCTACATTGCTGCTGCAACGGGAGGTAGACAATGTGATTATCTGTAGTCAAATGTGGATGGAAAAGGAGAGGAAATACTATTTTACAATCCAGCTCTTAAGCATTCTTAGTAATGCATTAGGAAATAAGCGTTAATAATATTCAAATAATTGTGTAGTGCCTTCTCATCTCTGTAGTAGTAATCTTGGTGGTGCCTTTTCTCTAGGAGTAGCCCACCGAAGCCAGAGCAGCGAAGGAGTGAGTTCACTCAGCAGTTCTCCATCTAACAGCCTTGAAACACAATCTCAGTCTCTCTCTCGGTCTCAGAGCATGGATATTGATAGTGTCTCCTGTGAGAAAAGGTAAAAAATGCAGCTTGTATAAGCCGGCAAACATTGCGCAATGCTGTTCGTCAAAACCACTTACACAGGAAAATATTCTGCCATTTCTCACTTGCAGCTGTGTTAATGCAATAGGGTTAAATGCTTAAAAATGACACACTGTTTAGAGCACTGTAATACTTTTTCTAGTCTGGTTTTAGTGGGAATTCCTGACCTAAAGTGATAAAAGACAAAGCATTATCTTAGACAGTAAGTGATGAGCATGTCTGGTGGGGATAACGCAGCTACTCTATTTAAAAAAGAAAAGGTTATGGGATGTGATAACTGTATAGTTTGTATTGCCTGCTGAAGAAATACAGTATTGTGTTTCTTGAATTCAAAATAAATGTAATATGAGAGGCATTTATCAACTAGGGGTTTTAATGGCTGTTTGTGCATATGGCTGTTGCTTTGGTTTTTGTCTGCTGTTTCTACTTAAGGTGACACTCCTTCAGTCAGCATTTTACAGAGGACTGTCTGTGGCTTTCTACAAGTTAATGGGCTGCTTCTCTTATTTCCACTTACAGTATGTCCCAAGTAGATGTGGATTCAGGAATTGAAAACATGGAGGTTGATGAGAATGATCGCAGAGAGAAAAGGAGTCTGACGGATAAGGTTAGTCTGTTTTATGTTGGCTGTTCTCTTCCAAACTATATATGTATGTTATTGTAACATTGAGCTTCAGGATCTCATGGGAGAACCTGTTCAGATTATGCAGTTTGGGGTTAACAGTGCTGTGTTGTTGGTTTTCAGTGTAATGCATGCTTCTGTTATGTAAAAAGTTAACTTTATTTTATAAAGACTCCACCTCAGACTTTGCTTATATTGTCGTGTTTTCCCTCACTGAGGTAGCCTTATGTGGCTGTATCTTTGCAATCTGTAACGTTCCTGGGGCTTGCCTTGCATTCTCTTCTTTCTCAAAAGGGACAACGTTGTTTTTTGGAGAAATTTCTTTACTAGAACTGTGTGTGGTAAGTGTTCAAATAATGGAATAGAAACAGCACAAAGGATTTAGGATGGAGGAGTGATGCAGAGTTTTAGCTTGCAGTGAGTTCAGTTATCTCCATGTTTTGAGTACATGCTTTCAAGAGGGTGGAACTAGCCCTCAGATGTCATCTGTGAATGATTTCTTCACTGCATTTCCTCAGAAATTTGTGGGAAGGGGAAAAAAAAAAAGTCAAAACTTCCAATATCAAAGGTGCATTCCAATTGTCTCAAATTGGTTCATGAATTATATTTGAAAACTCTGAAGAAAATGTTTTTGTTACATATCCTACAAGAAGGTGACCTAATAATGCTCAGATCTATTTTTCTAATACATAGTAAGCCGGAAGACATATTTAAGACGCTTGTGAAGATTGTTGCACCTTATTTGTGCAGTGTTTAGAGGTCTACTAACAAATTACCGCTTCAAATGTTTTATATGCTGAAGCTACATAGTATTCTATGTAATAAGATTGTCTTCTTAATGATATTATATTAAAAAAAAAGGATATTTAGCTATCAAGGTTTGGTCAGGTGGTAGAACTCTTTAACATAGAAAAAGCAAGCAAGTACCAAGCTCTAATTCACTCCTAAAATTGTCCCCTTTGTCATTTGATTTTTAAGGCCCACATGAAATAAAGCCATAAAGAAATGGTACATCAGTGTAGTGAAGTTTCTACAACGATTCTTGCAGTGCTCATTAAATGTCTGTTTATTCCTGCACTGTCAGTAATAAGGTCTGTTGGTGAAAGCCTGGCTTAAAGCCATGTAGCAGTATCCCTGCCACAAAATCCTTTCCAGTCAATCCCTAGCTGCAGATCAGGCAGTCGGACAGCTTGCGTTGCACTGCTGTGAAATAAAGAGCTTGGAATCACGGACAATCTTGAAGGGTGGGGGGACGCGACCAGTGGAAAGTAAAAGAAAGCTTTGCAAACTTGGTTCAATTCCTCTTACTCATTTGGAGACCCCCAAAAAGTTAAGTGAGTAGGAGACAGCAGAGTCCTTATTTGTGAGAAGGAAAAAAAAACTTTCTTGCCTGGTTATCTGCATGCAAAATGATGTCAATAATGAAGTCATCTTTGCAGATACAGGCAGGAGAAGTACTTGAAAACAGTAGGGTGATTAAGTAGGTACCAGTAGAGTGATCAAGTCAATAAAAATGTATCAATGTGCCAAAATTTATGGTTTATTAAATGGTTTGAGGGAAAACTTTTGAAAAGACTACAGTGCTGGTAGTTGCTGGAAATCTCTGAATCTAGGATTACCTGGTGGCCATTAGGTGGCCTCAAATTTAAAGGAAAAGAGGGAACTTTTTAGTGGCAACCTTGTTTTTTTTTTCAATCTGCATTTTATTTTTTCCCCCTTGACTTATTTTTTTCTAAAAGAAAAGAATGTTACTATCTCAAGAATTATGATACATAGCCGTAAAACGTGCACTTGTATTAGTCAAATATCAGAAATTTTTTTTGGTCTAGGAAACATGTACAGCTCTCGCACGGTACCTCTTGCAGGAAAATAGCCTCAAAGCTAAAACTTTTCCATCCTTGAGATTCTATGCAGCTGAATTGTCTGCTTTGTGTATTATGTCGCTTTTTCCTGTGTTGGTAGAATCGAGTAGGGGATGACAGAGTTATGCCACTGGCTTGTCAAGTATGTTTTGGAAATATGTTTAAATGCTACCTCTCCTCACATGGTAGGAGTAATTACTTGAGTTTTATTTTTTTGTGTTCCACCATTTTTTCAGGTGCACACTCAAAGCTGCCTTAGGATTGCAAGAACCCTCCTGTTTAACCTTTGCTAGCCACTTATATGGTAGCATTCTTTTTAGAGAAACTAGTTTTTCATTTTGAACACAGTTTACATGATCTTCCTTTTTTGGAAGAAAGGGGAATGAGGCAATTCTTGAGTCTTTTGTCCTGTCCTGACTTCTTTCAAGTGAAAGATGTCTTTATCTTGGGCAAAGATTTGAAAGCAGGAAAGACTTGGGGAAGCTCGCTCCTTCCTGTGCTCTCATTTTTACAAGAAACTCTTAAAATACCTGTGCATACTGAAAATTTGAATCCCAAATTAATTCCTTAAAGGAGAAATCATAGGTATCTGGGTTAAATTTCATTTTGTGTTACACTATTTTCAAATGTGTTTGGGGAATTTGCTTCCTAGTAGATTTGTGTATTTCTGCTACATCTTTTCTGCATCTCTGTTGTGTTTCTTCATGGCTTTTTTTACCAAATAACTTTTGACAGATATATCTATATTCCTTCATACATGTCGAAAATCTGCTATTAAGAGTTTGTCTGGAGCTGTTAAAGACAACCTGCATCTCGTAAAATTGTGACTTGACTAATACAATTGCATATAAGTTGATTTTTTTTTTTTTTTTTTTTTTGTTGTTAACCCCCCTAACCAAGGAACCTCTGTCTGGGTCTGAAGTATCTGAGGAGCAAGCTTTACAGCTGGTCTGTAAGATCTTCAGAGTCTCTTGGAAGGACCGAGACAGAGATGTTATCTTCCTGAATTCACTCTCTGCCCAGTTTAAGCAGAACCCAAAGGAGGGTACGTATCTCAACTGTTGTCATTGTTAGGGATTGTTTAGTTGAGTGATGTGTTCCCTACTCATATTTGTAGCTTTTTCTCTTCGCTACAATGCCAGAGCCACCTACTAGTGGCCTTTGCTTGATTTCAACATCTGCTATCGGCAGATGTAGCAGGAAATGGAATCCCCAAAAAGGAACACAGGACTGATTGGTCCATAGCTCCTGTTCCAGGCAATTGCTGTGCTCTTGTTGGTTATGTTTTCTGTTGCCAAACTAGTGTGCTGGTATTTTGGTGTTGCTGGATTTATTTTTTCTTTTGAAAACTTCTACTGACTTAGAGTTGTCTTGCATCATAACAAACACTTAGTTAATTTGATAAGCTAAGAATTCCTGATTATTTTATATAAAATATAACTTCTTATGTCAGCTATAAGATATGACCAAATTCAAAATTGTTATTTTATGTGTGGGCATATTTGGGGTGGGGTTTATGCATGCACGTGGTTTTCTTCCTTTCTTTGACACAACTTCCCCAATTCAACAGCAGGGTGGGAAAATTGAGGAGGGACAGACAAGACAACTTTAATAATCAACAATAACAATATTAGGTCATTTATGATCTCTTGTATTTTCCATAAGAGTTATATTTTTGTGTAGCTGTAATTGCTGAACCTAGTTAATGTAGACAGTGTGACAGTCATAAAAGTGTCAGTCTATTGTTTTTGCCAAAGGCAGCACTTAATTCACAGAAGTAAATTACCATCCTTTTTAGTTGAAAGCTCTGATAATGTTTACATCTCTGACTAATGCGTAGATGAAGACAGTAGGGGAGGATACTAACTCTCTTCTTTTATTCTTAACAGTGTTTTCGGATTTTAAGGACTTGATTGGGCAGATTTTGATGGAAGTGCTGATGATGTCCACCCAGTCTAGAGATGAAAACCCGTTTGCTAGCCTGACGGCTACATCACAACCAATTGCTGCAGCTGCCCGGTCTCCTGACAGAAGTCTGATTTTAAACATGGGCTCCAACCCAGGAAGCAGCCCTATGTTCTGTAATGTGGGCTCCTTTGGTTCCAGTTCATTATCCAGGTGACTTCTGATTATAACTGAATACTGATTTTGCTTGAATATCGATTGATAGACTAGAAGAGAGAGAGTGCCATAGAAATGTCCCAAGAACAATAAATAGAATAGATTTTTAAAGTTCTTCACTCTTTCGTGTGAATGTCCCTCTGTTTCACCATTTTTGATTATGTTGCTGTGGCTAGAAGTGTATTTGACAGGTTAAAGCCGCATAGCTGGTTCCTTCTGAGAAGTATCCCTAATTTGCATCGGTGAAGGCTATGACTCTTAAGTGTGTAGATTGTGACAGTGACATTAGTAAAATGGAATAATGTGTGTGAGCTGCAGAATTATTGCTGCAGAGTCATCAGAAGGGCAAGGGCTTCTCTAGCTCATTTTATCTTTTTCACCCTTTTTCTGCATATCCTAAATCATTGCTTTTTTTTTGTTTTTTTTTCTTTTTCCCCTGTAACTGGTTTAGTCTCTATGGGACTAGTCCAGCTCCTACTACCAATTTCACAAGCTATGTACCAATGACTGGTTCATCTCTTACCCCACCAGCCAGTTCAGTTGCCACTCCATCTGTGCCTTCCATTACTGTCAGCTCTCACCTCACAGCAACAAGCCCTTCCTGGATGCAGCCTTCCTCTCCGAGGTACCGGCCATACACTGTTGCCCATTCTGCAGGCTTTTCAGCTTCTTCCATCCCGCGTTCCTTGAATGTTTCCATCCCATCTAGTTCACCAAGTCCTCCAGCCATGGCTGCTAGCCCTCCAGCCATGCCAGTCATCGCATCCAGACAGAGACCCACAACAATGGGTCCACCTTTGTTTACTGCTTCACCCAGTACCTTGCGCAGGCGTTCTTCTTTACTGAACAGGATTCCTTCTAGGTATTTCATAAGAACAAAAGAGTGTGTTTAATGTGTGCCGTGCAGGGTGTGGCATAATCGTGCAATTTGGAAGAACTTAAGTTTGTGCTGAGCTCACCCTACTTACCCTGTGTTGATTTCTGCGTTTTGGTTTGTACTAATACATTGACTTGCTAACAAGCCATCTTTGA
Organism: Ibidorhyncha struthersii; assembly: GCA_013398815.1. Classification (NCBI taxonomy): domain Eukaryota; kingdom Metazoa; phylum Chordata; class Aves; order Charadriiformes; family Charadriidae; genus Ibidorhyncha; species Ibidorhyncha struthersii. The sequence continues at coordinate 1,125,110 of VZSZ01010248.1, read as the reverse complement.
CAAAATGTCAAACCTGCTTCTGCAGACATTTGAAGTGTAATGTAATTAGTTTAAGGTAGCAATATCGTTTTAATTTCCTCCTCTTCTTACATCCATTCCAGTTAAACTTAGCTTTCTGTTTGGGTCCTGCTTCTGGATAGTAAACCAAACAGACCTCCTGCTTTGAAATCAGTTTTCTCAGTAGGGTTTTAGTTGATTTGTTGAAAGCTGTTACTTGCTGGGCTGTGTTAGATTTGATGCCCTAGTGCATAGATTTAAATTACAGATTAACCTATTTCAGTGTGCCAGGCCAAGTACGACTGCATTTTCTCCGTTGGCTGCTCCTGAAATCCCCAGTCCCTGCAGGAGGGAGAAACAAGCATGCAGGCTTTTGAGACCACTGCTTTAAAGTTCAGTAGCTTAGAACTCTAATACTCATTATTCAGTCATGTCTAAGCATTCCCACGTCAGCCATAATTTTTATTAGGTCTCCAGAATTCTTTCCAAATTTTTGGTGTGTGAACATGTGGTGTTTTGATAAGTGAATAACTTGTAGTGGTGTAATAGAGCATGTTAGTATAGTCTTGGTTTTACTAACATGGAGTTATCCGTTGTCTGCATGTTTAGAGAAGGTGATTTTTGCAGACTTACAAAGAAAAAGCTACCATTTACTTTTCCTTTTGGCTTAAAAAATCTGATGGCCTCTCTCATTTTTGTTGTGGTAGTATATACGACAACCCTTTCTCCCTCCTCCTTCTTGCCGTTTCTGATGTGTCTGAGGACAGTAGTGATGAAGAAAATGAAGATGATGATTTTTCTTGTGTCCAGTTTGGGTCCAGGTATTGGAGACATAGAATGTAACCTGCATGTTTGGTTGCGTAGGAACTAACAGTCTGCGTAGTGTCAAGTGTTCTTCAGAGTAACTTGGGAAATGACTAAAGCCAAGGAGATGATTTGGATGGGTTTTAAGATGGCATGTAAACATGGATAATGAATGCTACTTAGTCAACTCTTTTTTTGAAGAGATGACTAAGATAAAGTAAATGTTAATCATACTGCCTTGAAGGTTTAGCAAGCATGGTTTCTGAAACGATGTTTGAGTGGAACTCCTCATGGACTATATGAGTAGAAGGAATATTATTCACCTGTGGTTGTAATTTTAAAACCAGTGGTACATCACGTGCATGTTTTCCTATGAAAAATTAGAAAATGAGGACAAAGGTTAATGTGTAGGAAAAAGGATATACTGGCGAATAGCCAGCTGATGCAAACGGCATGGCTTTGTTGAAGACTCATTGCTGCTTGACAGCTGCGGATCACTCCGTAGCCTCTAAAGAAAATACATCTGGAAGTTTAAACTGGTCCTTTGATGTGGCAAGTAGTAGAGGTTGATATAGTGGGAACAGCCAAGAATGGAGGGGGAAGAACGGAATATTTTACCGTAAAACAGAGACTTGCTAATTGTATAGCAAAGCCCTTTCATTTGTGTAACATTAATACGTGAAAGCAAAATGAGAAGTGATGTTAGTGAGTTCTGTTTGGAAGCTAGCCAGATAGCTGTGCAAAAAACCTGTCGAACACTGGGTATGCCAAGGAAAAAAGCCTTTTGGAAATGTAAGGAAATGTAGGATCTTCTCTAGTTTTACATTCCATTACAGAGTAATGCTGCAATGTCTTGGCTGATACAGAAATGTTTTCCTATTAGGACCGAGGTTTTGGTGTGGAAAATGAGCAGTCTTCCTACAAAACTGTTTGTCATAGCCAAGTGATTTGTTTTCTTTATGAGTCTGTTGGTGAAAATGATTCCTTTCTTTCTTTTCCCATTAAAAGTTAACATTTATCAGCTTAATTGCATGCACCAAAATTCCCAAAGAAATGGCCTATTCTTTTGTATCAACCCAAATCAGAGAAAGGGGTAAATGTTTTATATAAACCCCATGTATTTTAGGAAGACTTTTCTGAAAAATGATACTCCTCTAGTAATTTTCTGTGAGCATTCAGAACCCTGATTATGATTGATAGTAATTCTGAGGTGGCCTAGGGCTGGCCATGTAGCCTAATAGAGCCAGTTACAATTTGCAAATGCAAAAGAGAAAATGAGAATTTTAAAGGCTATATATGCATGTTGAACAACTGGGAGGAAAAGAGTTCCTCCAAGACTTTCAGTCCCCTTTGAAGTATTTTAGTTACAGCAAAAGTTGCGGGAAATCTAATTGCTTGAGTCTTCTAAAACTGATCTGGGNCCCCCCAGCTTTTCTGTTTGTGACTGCTGCTGTGGTAAGTTGGGACACTACTGCTGAAGTCGGACTGTTAGCTAGAACATCTTCCAACAGCATCTCCTCTTTTCTGTTCCAGTGTAATTTCAGGAGCGTGAACTTGATAACACAGGTCTAGGGTTTCTTGTGTATGTGGAATTTAGGATTATTTTTCCCCACTGTTTTGTTTAATTCTTATCGTGTTGGCAATTTAATCCAAACGCTGGATTGAGATGCAAAGCCTTTGGTAAGGATTTCTGAGGCTGCTGAGCTTCTGGAGTCTTAGTTTGTATGTTAAGTCCTGGCATTCTGTGGACAGCAGTAAGATGTTAGTTAAATTATAAACACAGTGACTGTACAATTATGCAACAACTTGCATTCTGAAAATACCAAGGCATTCTATGATTCAATATGTGTATGAAGGATGAGCTTTGCATTAGAATAATTCCAGTTACTGCTGCAGTGAAATCATTAACAGAAAGACTAACTATAGAAGTAGTAGGGTTTTTTATATAAATTGATGTTTTTAAAAGGGTAATTTTTAAGCTGAATGTGAGAAGAGGTTTAAAAGACACTACAGAAAGGAAAACGTGTGTATGCTTTCATGGTTATGGAGTACTATTTCAACAGAGCTATGTTTTACATGGTTTAGTTTTAATCGAATAATTGAAAACACATTCTCTCTGCAAAAAGAGATTGCTGCTCTTAGAAGTTATGTTTCTTAACATGCTGAGCTACCAGATGCTTAGCAGTAATAACCTTTCCCTGATTTATTGGCTGGACTGTAAAGCTTGCACAATAGATTTGTACAGCTTGGTTATTAAAAAGTAAATTATTCTACAGTTTAAAAGGAAATTCCAGTTTTGACGCAGTTTGTAGTTTTAAACGTGCTTTTAAAAAAACTGCATTTAAGGAAACAAATGCTCTTATTTTCCAGTTTGAGATTTGGGGCTTATAAATTGGTCTTCATTTAAATCCACCCTCACTGTACACACTTTTCTTTGAGGAATAGCAATAGACCATCCACGTAACTGCTATTTTTTAACATTCCATTTACATAACGTGAATATATCTTGCCTTAATTGCCTTCTGTAAAATGAGGATTTTGCTTTTAATTAGCTTTACCAAGCTGTTATGTAGAGAGGAATTCCGTTGAGATAAAAAGTCTGAGATTGAGAGTTGCGGGGTCTGTTCTCGCTTCCATTCCTCTCTCAAGTGTGGATTTAGTTTACAGTATCAGTGTTCGGTGTCTCCCCCCCCAAGCTGTGCTACTTAATGAAATGGCATATTTCACTGTAAGGGAATTGAAATGAACGGAGTTGGAATTAAATTATCTTTAATGTGAAAATTTGAAAGGAGCAGTTGCTTTTGATGTATTGTCTCCTGTTTTCTTTATTCTCCTTCCTTAGACTATAGACAGCGATTGTCCGTAGCCCTGTCTGTCAGCTAAGGTCTCTCCTCTGCAGTGGGAGGATCTTGCCTTCCCTGGCTTGGTTAGTGCTAACCATGGTGGTGGCATTTCTGCCCTTTTGAATGCTGTGTGCGGAGACTGTGCAGAATCTGGGCAGAGGTTGCATCGTGGCATGGAAGTGTTGTGATGTCCCAAGTGTCCGAACAGTTTTGATGTCAGGTACAACTTAAAGGGTGTTGCCATGTGAAAGCAGGATCTATTGATTCCCATTAAAGTCACCCACCTTGTATCTGAAAGACAGCAACTTATTCATAGAATAAGATAATTGATTTGTCAGTCATGTTACAGTATGGCTGAACTTTGAGTTGGACAAGCTGTTAAATGGTGAGCTCTTGATAGATCACAGAAGTTATCTTGATTATTAAGCCATGTGTGATGGGATGGAGTCTTCAGAAAATTGACAGAGGAATTCTGGAACTCATGAATTACTTGATTGTGCACAAGTGAAGAACCGTACCTAATGCCTTGTTTCTTCTTTTTGTGTGTTTTAAAGTATGGGAGGCTCTGGCAGCTCAAGTGTTTCCGATTCCTGCAGTGACCACTTCACCATTGAAAATTGTAAGGAGACAGAGATGCTGAACTACCTCATTGAGTGTTTTGACAGAGTCGGGATAGAGGAGAGAAAAGCACCAAAGGTATATTTCAGATAAGTGAAGTTGTATCAGTGCTGTCACAGACATTCCTCTTACTGTTTACTAGGGAAAATTGGTGGCAATTGATAGTTCTTTCTTGATGGCTTTGTTGCAGAAGTAGATTTACAGAAATTATAAGGTCCTTTTGACTCTTATTAATTCATCCTATTTGAATCACGTATATGTTTTACATCTCTAAAATAACACTGTTTTAGAAACTGTCCTTCCTCTTTTGATCTACTGCATTTTATCCAAGTTGATTCCATGTAAAACATACTTTTGTGAGACCAGCTCCCTATCAGTGTTCTATATTCTGCTTTAAGCTTTTGCTTCTGGGGAAAAAAACCAAACACTTATATATATAATCTGAAAGGTTTTTAGCTGGAATAGTGCTAATCTTGGTTTGCATAATACATTCATACTGCATGAATAAAGACACTTATCATATTTCCTGTCTGTTCTGTCTCTGAATACTTTTAGTTTGTATTAAAATAAAGTTATTTTTATCAGATGTGTAGCCAGCCAACAGTTAGCCAGTTACTGAGCAACATCCGATCACAGTGCATTTCACATGCTGCTTTGGTGCTACAGGGATCCTTAACACAACCAAGGTAAATACAGCTGATATTAGTCATGAAAGTTAGATTGTTCTGGGATTTTCTTTTTGTTCTGAGAATTAGATAAGAAAACTAAGATCAGTTGTTGGAGCAAGATAACGTTTATGTGCCAGAGGAATAGTTTATTGCTTTACCGTTGGCGACTATTGCTCCTGCTGACACGGTGGTGGAGAGCAGTTTAAGTGTTGTTTATTGTGTTTGGGTAAAATCACCCAGGTTGATCTGAACAGTTTAAGTGGGGGACCTGAGTTAACCAAGCTGTGTTCTGTCTTACGTCATGCATAAACTCTTCTACTTGCAGATTGTTGGGGCGCTACTCCTGTGAAAGGCAGCAACCGGTAGAGCTGCATCTGAGAAACGATCTTATCAAAATATGTAGCAAAAACTGCTGAAGTGGCATAGCACTTGTTTACTTCAGGGAGTTTACCACAACAGATTTGGAAATGTAAATCTGTGTGTAGACATTCTACGCTAATTCAAGACGCTGAGATTTCAAGTGCAGTTGTTCCAACGGCAGTTGTTTAACTAGCAGCCTGTTTAGTTGGAACAGTGAAAAGGTTTTTGAAATAGGGTATATGACTTCAACTAAAATCTGCATAATTTTGTATGTGTATTTCCAGACAATACCTCTATAACTTTTAAAGGTCCAGCAATTTTCCATTGTGCTTTGAGATTAGTTTTTCTTTACGTGAACCAATGTAGACGTTAGAATAAGTTTTATATATGTAATAAGGAAAAAAGATACTTTTTGAAAAATCCTAGGGAGCAGTTAAAAGTAATAACTGTATTAATTCAGAAAAGTTAATTCATTAATTAATTCGCTGTTGTGTTCTTTTCTTAATCTGGAAAAACAAACATCAAAAGTTGTTCCTTCACTAGCTGAGTGTAACAAAGGGTCTTTTCGTTAGAGAGGAGTAGAAAGGAGAACCAGTTACTACGCAGAAGCTGTTATTTTCTTCCAGCCTCGTTAAACTAAAGTGTGATGTTGGCAGCAGCATCTGTTTCACAATAACCTTTACACAAGTAGCTTGCAAGACAAGGGTAGTTACTTCTGAAAGGAGTAGGTGTGTCTACATGTTGGTAATCTGCTTTCTGGCACATCCTTAGTTGTAATTATTCTGACATTTTTTGCAAATACTACTACAAATACTACTGGAAATAATCAGTAGTTTGGGATATTTTTTTTATACAAATAAAGGTCATTGCAGCAGCAGTCTCTGCTGGTACCGTATATGCTGTGTAGGAATCTCCCATTTGGCTTCATCCAAGAATTGGTGAGAACAACTTATCAGGATGAAGAGGTGTTCAAACAGGTAAGGTGTAGGTAAAAAATAAATAATTATATCATATGATTCTGCTATTTGCAATATCCAAGAGAGTGGATTTCCAGAGGTTTATTCTGCATCTCACAGTTCTATACCTGTGACTCCAGGGGCTANCCCCCCAAAAAAACCAAACAAACCCAAAACACCTGACTTCCATTATTTGCTGGTTCTAATTATTAAAAGTGCATTTGTTAATAAGCAGCGCACACTTACTCAATGTTGATGTGAACTACTTGGAATATGCAGGCATATATTATGGGATTGACTTTGGGTTTTCATCCTTCTATGCTTCTGTACAAAATACTGTAAAAATGTCTGTGTAATACAGACAGCAATCTTCGGTAATCATACTCAGAAAGATTTACTGTTTTTTTTTTCTATCTTGCAATCTTTACCCTTATTTGGAACTTTAACAGTTTGCATCTAAGGTGCTAAGAGCGTTTTACAAATCCTAGTCTCCATTAAGTCGTCTTATTTTACAGAGGAGACGACTGAGAACATTACATGATTTGTTCTGTGTGTCAGAGTAGTTCACTGAGATGAGAAGAAGTTGGAGCTGCTGGGCCTAGTAATTAAGACACAAAGCTAGCAAACTTCTTCTAGCCCATATAATGTTAAAGCAGATCAGTAAGGTTGTAATTGTCTCTAATTAGTGCTCCTGTAGTATTATGTGACTTAGCTGTAAAGGGACCTTCGGAATGGCATTTGATCCTTCCAGTTTTGAAAAAAATGACATTAGCTAATTTCTATGTGTAGTGCCTTTTAATAATTTATATCTCTGTCTGGACACCTTTTAGTAGAGGTACATGCAGTTGAAAGTACATATAAGACTGTCAAAAAGTGTTTATGGAAAATCTTAAAAGTCACCTACAAGAGAACCGTTCCTCTAGCTGACGCAGAAAACAACCTTTTTATAGTCATTTTCTGTAATACAATTTAATAATACTTTTTTGTCTCTTCATGGAAGCAACACAATATACTTAAATTCAGTGGGATCTCTTGTTACTGTTCCAAAATCACTATAAGAGTTTATTTTGTGAGGGTATAGTTGTCAGAGCTGTGTCATTGGGACTTAATAATTGTGTATAATTATTTTGATTAATAAGTTCCTGTTACGTCACTTCCTCTTTCATAACAATCCTTGACTGCTGTTTATTGTCTTTACTCTTAACACAGTTACAACTAACCAGCACAAAACCAACTTGCTTACATGACATACGAAATTAAAGCTATATTATTATTCCAAGCGCATAGGCAAATAAATTATTACCTATTTGGGCAATCATCTTGTCGGAGACCTCTGTGGAACTTGTGCTCTTGTTTGTGGACGTAATATTACCTGCTTGCACACATGCGTACGGTATCTACAGCAGTGCTGTATGGAATGTGTATGTGCTTCCCCATGTGGTTTCCTCCTGCAGAGAACCTGATGGAACGACGCCGGCTTCTTGTCAGCGTGCTGACATTGCGATGTGTCAGCTTCAGCTTGTATCTGTTAGCTTTGGGTCTGAATCTAGATGTACCTGTCTCTGGGGTTATTTGGTTTGCAAAGTAAATGTTTGGAAACAAGCTAGAATGTCATCAGAAAAAATACAAGTGCTTGGAAATAAGTTTTTATGGGTAAATCATGCTCAGGCATCAAGTCAATACATCACTTACACTAAGGCAAGTTGGTTTTTAGCTTTGAGTAATCTCTTAAGCATTCAGGCTTAACTGATACAAATTTAAAGAAAAGATCGTAGTTTTTTCTTTTGTGTAACTTGCAGTATCTGAAGAATGAACAGACATTTCATGCTGTGGACAGCAATAGTGTCATTTGCTTGCTTCGTACTCTTGAATAAAATGATTTACTTCTGTTTTTACAGATCTTTATTCCCATCTTACAAGGCCTGGCTGTAGCTTCCAAAGAGTGCTCCCTTGATAGTGACAATTTTAAATACCCCCTTATGGTAAGGACTGCTCATTTCTAGAAGCATTTTCTTTATGATTATTGATAATTTATGCAGATTCTGTACAAGATAATCAACATTTTGGGGCTTTCTTTGGTTAGTGGATTACTGTTAAACTCTATTTTGGAAGCTTGATGTGATGAGATGTGTAGAAGACGATTGAAAATAGCTTAGAGTTTGTATAGTGGGCTATTCAAATGTTTATATGTATTGCTTCATATAAGATTAATCAAGTGTATGGATTTCATCACGCATACTAGTTATAATCCTGCGGATGGCTATGAAATCCTGCTAAGCTCCTCCCGATTTAAAGGGAGGAAATTGGGAAATAAGGCCCAATATTCATACCAGTGTTTGTTGCACTCCCTTTTGTATGTGGAAACTAAAATCTATTGCATTGAACGCCAGATTGTTTGAATTGGTGACCATTTACTGTAGGAAAATTTTGTAATATTCCTTGGCTGAAAAGCTGGGCCTTCATTTTTAGGGTTTAAGTGCATACTTTAGCCCCTAGATCTGTGTCCCTCCTACTGCTTTTATTGACAAAACAAAAAAGTCTTTTGAAAAGCATCTTGGTCACAAAAGAACAAGTTAAATTCTTGGGTAAATTGAGAATTGTCAGCTAACACCTTCAGATTTTGCCATCTTCAATGTATGATGCCAAAAAAGGCTGTTACATCTCAGGTTTAATTTGTACTTCAGGAAATTAACTGGACTGGGGTGCTGCAAATCAAATTGACTAAGCAATTGTGGTATGCTTGCAAAAATAATAATTTTTGCTGGTTCTATGTTTTTCTGCTCTTCTGTTATTCCCCCCAATTTAATTGCAAACTGTTGCAAATTTGGAAGTTGGCTACAAGTAAGGGCTACTTGAAAATTATATTCCATTTTGAGCATCTCTAGTTGGCACGGTGTGCACCGCAAGGATGGAGTAGTGGTTACTAGCTATAGTATAATTGAAGAATAAGAACATATAATACAGGAGAAGCGGGGTATGTGAAAGCCTACAGTATTCTCGTGTTTTCAGAATTGTCTTATAACTGCTTTCCTTTTTTCTGTGCTGCAGTTGAAAGTGAGTTAGAGATCTTGGATAGGATTCTTTGTTTCTGGCTTCTGTGTTCATCTGACACTTTTCCACTTTGATTCAAAAGACAAAGGCCTTGGTGTATGTATAGAACAAATGCTGTATTTATTATTGTTACTGACTTTTATGTGGCAGTTCAGGAGTCCAGCAAAGGCACTGTTATGTTCTGAACAAACAATTTGCACAGCTAACTTATTTGAAATAAGAGCAATAATTTATTATCCTGTGAGACACGTTAGCCTTTTTGAGACAACTTGGAACAGATGTAGAAGCTAAAGTGGGAGCAGAGTGTGCTCTAGCACTTTTTGGACCTCTTCACCATTGTAGAAGAGTGAAGTTTTTCCACTGATGAAGGGGAAGAAGGTTTGACTCTTTTGGCAGTTTACCGTGTTAAGCTTGTTATTTGCCAACAGGTTGCTTAGGAATTACACACAAAGATAATTTTTCTTGGGATTTCTCTATAGGCACTATGTGAACTTTGTGAAATCAAGTTTGGGAAAACACACCCTATGTGCAGTTTGGTAAGTGTATCCAGTCTGACTTTTTTTTTTCCCCAAGTTAAAAGAACCATGTAACTTATTTTGTTGTTATATCATGCAATCCACATTGATAATGGTCTTCAGAACTGTAAACAGGGGCTACTGTAGTATCTTATGCTAAACAATAGTTTAAAGTAAATTGGTAAAAGGAGTCCTTTTCCTCAAGAATTTAGAAAAAGACAAACAGGACTTGCTTAGATTGCTGAAATACTGAGATGTTTCCATTTAGCTATTGGCATGACTGAATGTTGAAGAATCAAGGGCACGTGGCAAACGCTGAAAGTGCAGGTAAAATAGTATGGCTGACATGGCAGCCTTCATTAACTTGCTGTTTCTCCTGGTTTCTAGGTCGTCTCTTTGCCCTTGTGGTTGCCTAAATCTTTAAGCACAGGTGCAGGAAGAGAGCTGCAAAGACTTTCCTATCTTGGAGCCTTCTTCAGCCTCTCTGTCTTTGCTGAAGATGATGTAAGTGTTGCAGCAGGATGCTGATAGTAGTGTGGTGGTGGGGTTTTGTTTGTTTTTTCTTCCCTTCCCTGATATGTTTGATACATTTGCCAATACTCATTCTACTTGCAGAACAAAGTAGTTGAAAAGTACTTCTCAGGGCCTGCGATTACTCTTGAAAACACCCGGGTTGTTAGCCAGTCTTTGCAACATTACCTGGAATTAGCAAGGGTAAGTGTTCTCATGTTTGAAAATAATGCAAAACTGTTGTGTTTTTTTTGGTCTGGACACAGATGAAGATTATAATCTAAAATAATCTAGCTTCTGTATTAAACAACAAATCTGTTAGGATATGGCTGGAGGGAATTAAGAAAAAAATCAGAGTGCTACAAATATTTCTGTAAGGCTGTCAGCTAATTCTGAAAATAGCAGAACAGTTAGTCATGGATTATAGTTCATGTTAAAGGGTGAGTGAAAAAATGCAGACTATTAGTAGTGAGTGTGTTGCACTGGTCTGTATACATCTTTTCTGTAACTAATTTCGTAACTAATATATGCATATAATGTTTACAATAAGACCATAATAGAAGTTGTAGTTAGTTTTGTGGGATTCATAGAATGTAAAAATACGGAGCAACAGAAAGCAGGAATGCAACATTGAGAAGTATGTGCCACCTAACAGAATGTTTACTTGAAATCCCAGCAAGAGCTGTTCAAGATTCTACACAGTATTTTGCTGAATGGTGAAACTCGAGAAGCAGCTCTCAACTACATGGCAGCTATTGTCAATGCCAACATGAAAAAGGCACAAATGCAGGTAAATAAAAGGAACACTCTTCTGTAATTTGTGGATGTAGTCAATGCACAAGTAGTGCTAGATGGGTCATGTGGTGGTGGCTCTGGAATGGAGGACAAAAGAATTTTTAATGCCTACTATAACAGGCAAGAAGCTCAGTCACATCAGTCTTTATCTCCTTCAGTAAGTTTCCCATTTTTGAAATTACTCTGGTTTACCTACTTATTTGATCAGTTTATGTTGTTTCCTCTTTTAAGACCGCCATGTCACTTCATTAACAGGGATTCTTTATTAGCTATTTAAAGCTTTGCAATCCCCCCAACCCTGCACTCCCCCCTTCAGTCTGTGGAGGCTTCAGTCACTCCAGTTGGCTACGTTTAAAAAACTCATTTCCCAGGTGGTAAGTTGTTAGGCTTTGTTTGTATGGTTTCTATAAAAGGAGTAATGCAGATATGAACTGGCATGCCTCCAGTGAAACAACAGGGATGTTGTTTTGCCATTGTTTAATTAATGCATTGCACTCATTTCCTGCGATAAAATCTGTGCATGAATCCTGAACAACTGAAGTTTGCATCATTGTTGTCTTTGAGTCCTCTTTTCAAAAGCAAACATTTAGAACCATTACTAGGAATATTACTGTGAAATTCCAGTGAAGGAGTAATAGAAACTTTACTCTTAAGATATAACATGAATTGAAGCTCAGCAACTATTTGAAACTCTTCTGTTGCTACCTGTCTCTGTGCCAAACCATTCTTGAAAGAGGCCCTTTTAATTTCTTAGGTCTTCTACTTCTTTTTATGTTTGTTAGTGTTCTTGAGAATGACTACTTGAACCATATAGAAAGATAATATGTAAGTTAGTAAGTGACCTTCCTGATATCACAAAGGTCTCCTTACAGATCTACATTGTTTATCATTTCTCCCTTTTCTTGAACTTGCATACTTCATTTATGTTGAATACTGTTAGAGCAGCAGAAAATACCCTTGTACTTCTGAGCTTATGTTTTCAACTATTTATTTTCTTCCACAGACAGATGATCGTTTGGTATCTACAGATGGCTTTATGCTCAACTTCTTATGGGTACTACAGCAGCTAAGTACGAAGATAAAGCTGGAAACGGTTGATCCCATGTACATATTTCATCCCAGGTGTCGTATTGACCTCCCAACAGATGAGACAAGAGTGAAAGCAACAATGGAGGATGTTACAGCCTGGATTGCTGAACTTTGTGAGTACTCATTGATAGATGTTAAGCATTTGCTCTGCCTTCTGGTTTTGATACTGGAGGTACATGGAAGAACTTGATTCCAGCAAATAATTCCCCTATTCCTAAATGTTTCTTCTTGATGTTGTCTGCTCTTACTTGTTTAAAGAAAGTTGAGTTCAAGGTCTCACCCCTAGTAGGGCAGTTCATTTTTTAATTTATTCACCTATACTGCTTTTTTTGTTTGTTTGTTTTCTAGACAGGGATCCGTCTCCATTTTCTGAGCCGAAATTCCCAACAGAATGTTTCTTCCTAACCCTGCATGCCCATCATCTCTCAATCTTGCCAAGCTGCCGTCGGTACATACGTAGACTGCGGGCCATCAGAGAACTCAACAGGTTAGAAGTTGTTAATTATCTGATGCATCTGAGCATCCTAGCAATGTCATCTTCTCACCATGATGGCAACTCCTATAAATTTAATGGAAATTAGAATGACAATTTGGGTAAAACTATTGCTGAGTACAGATCATCTTAACTATTTGTTAATCTGCTGCTTTTGGTCCTTATGGATTTTTGCTTACGTTGAGGGACTGTGGCTTGAATCAGGAATTCAAATAATAATGGGATGGAGGATATTGGTTACACAAGGCAGCTCAAACTGGTGAGAACACCATTCTGTTTAAAAGACAATTGAATTATCTTCAGAGCATTTTAGGATTCATGACATTACTTTAATACTGTTAATTGTAACTTAATCTGTGGTGTGGTTGGTGGTGTGTGGACATCAGTGCCTCGGGCTCCTTGACATAGCTGTAGGAGTGCATGTAAAGTTACATGTCTGATAATCAAGTCATTTTAATTGACTTGACTTCAGAAACAAGACGTTGTTAGTTGGTGCCTGTGCTGTTTTGTATGTCCTGGAAGATATTTACCTTTTTCTCCTTGGCTTCTGAGGTGGGATAACGTGTCATGCCCTTGCGGGGGAGAGGGAGGCTTTAGCAGTAAAGTCTTAATATTGCTGGTGTACATGTAATTCAGCATGGGGTTTACTGTTTTAAAAATTATAAATAAAAGTTCTGATGTTGACATGAAGGTACTGCTGTTTTCCATTTCTCTTGGCATAAATTCAAACAGACTTTTATAGTTGCTAAACCTCGAAGAATACTCTGTTAAAATTAGAACAGATTTTTATATCATCAGTTTTTTCCATTGTTTATAATTGCACTCATTGCATTTTGGTAAATGTTCCTTGGCAGTAATACCGTGAGTTCATTACAGGATTTTTGGACTGTGTTCGTAGTGATTTCATTTTTAGTTTTTAAAGCACATGCAGGCCAAGGACCTGGGAAGCTGCAGAGAATAGAACAGGAGGAGTCAGTATATCTTAAAGAAAAATAAGTGTTTTTATATTAAAAAAAGTATTTTCATATAAAAAAGCCTCTGGATTACTTATTTTCCAAGCCAAATGCATGGTTTATTTATGAATTGCTTCTTTTTCCTTATTTAGAGTTGTTGCGAAGGAGTTGCTTATGCAGCAATCTCCATCTGACAGTACAGAGTGAAGAGCTCTTGGCTTCTACTGACATCAATAGGAGCTTAGCGTTCAGCGTTTTTCATGAATTGCTTAGTTGCTTGCAACACTGGGCAATGTAATTAAGATGTTGGTAATAAAGAAATTAGACTGGATATTTTTCTGCTGTAGGCAGAGATTGATGTGGAAAAGAATTCATGTTTAGAGGAGGGATGAAAAGGGACCATATTCATATAGTTCAGTATATTGAATTTTGTTCTAATCAGCTGCCCTTCCTAAAAAGGGTTAGGATTTTTAAAATGTAAATGGTGTGTGTAATGTACATGTAAGGTCTCTCTTCTGTGGGGCAGAGTAAGAAGGTGGGTAAGGGAGGGGAGGTAATATCCACCAACTTGATTTACTGGTCCTTACGCTGACAGGGAGACTATAGACTGTTCTTGTGTTGTACTCCTCTACAGACCTCAATTTTATGGGGAGTGGAGCATGAGAAGGGTGGAACAAAACTGCAAAAAAATCATTTACAACAGTGGAAAGTGGGAAGACACACAGGATGCAGACTTGTACCCTTCTTGGGAAGGGGAAGGTGTTTCTAATGAGTACTGCTGTCAGCCACCTTTTTCTTCCTTAGCTGATTCTCTTTTACATTTTCCTTTCTGATATTGGAAGACAAATGAGATCTCCAAATATCTTGTTGTTAACTGGAACAGCCTTTCTTTGTGTTAGGGTTAATTTTAATTACATCCTTTTAACCTTCCTTTAGAGTGACTGCAGACTTCAGTGTGAAAAAATAAAAAAGGCAAATACTTTTTTTTTTTTATACAGTGGATAAAATTAGTTTGTCAGGCAGGATAGATCCCTTCTGAGTTTCATCCCTTTTTCTTCTCCCCCCCCATCTGATTTCCAACAGGCATGTATGTTGGAGCTAGTGTATGTTGTGCCTTTGAATTCACACTGTGCACATGTTCAGTCTGCATTTACAAAAGGAATTTACTTTTCTGGTTACAGTGATGGGTATCTTCTATGAAAATGATTAACTTTTTTCCCCACTTCTCAATATTTCCTCAGTATTTAGCAGATAAGTAGGTTAAGTGCCTTGTAGATGGCAGTACATATCCCCTCTGTCGTGATAACCAATTATTGCATATGGTTTTCAGGACTGTTGAAGATTTGAAAAACAATGAAAGTCAATGGAAGGATTCTCCTCTGGCTACCAGGCATCGAGAAATGCTGAAACGTTGCAAGACACAGCTTAAGGTTTGTAAGTGATTCGGTTCTCCTGCCTGTACATCTACTTTGTGTCCTAATGTTTAAATGCAGCTTACCACTGATGCTTCTTGAAAATGGTGGTTTTGAATCTATGAACCATGTGAGCTTGTTAAAATTTTTCAACTGCACTAGATAGTGGTCATGATACAATATAATGTTAATGGTGAATTTAAAATTCAAAGTAACACCCAAAATTGATTAAGCCATTATTCCTCAGAAAGAAGAAAACAGTATTTTTATTGGAGGGAGAACAGCAAAGGGGTTGTGATTTGTTCAGGGGTAGTTGTGCGTGCACAATCCATGCCCAAGATGGAGATGGAACTCTCACGTCCCTAACCTCACATAGAATTCTTGCAAAGTTGAGTATGCCGGGGTCCTCTCTTTTGAAAGTCTGTCCTGCTTAGGTCTTCCTAGTATAAATTCACACAAATTTTCTAAGAAGACAGCATTGTGTAATTTTCATGATTCACAGATATATTGATTAGCTTGGATAGGCTTGACCTTCCTTTTATGTTGTCTTGCCCTGGATTAGTTTTTGTATGCGTATTCTGCAGAAACTGGTGAGGTGCAAGGCTTGTGCGGATGCTGGTTTGCTGGATGAAAACTTTCTCAGGAGATGTCTGAATTTCTATGGCATGGTGATTCAGCTGATGCTTCGCATTCTTGACCCTGCCTATCCCAAGTGAGTGTTGGGATAGTTTGTGTAAATTGTGTCAAAGATATTTCAGATTATGTTAGAATGTTTACTGAATTCAGCAGTTCTAGAGTTTTAATTGTGTTTTGTTTTGGGTTTTTTGTTGGGGTTTTATTTGGGTTTTTTTTTTTTTTAGTGTCTGCTTTCTTCTGTGATTGTTACTTTGTCAGTGACATAGATTCTTGCATGGAATGTATGTCTTATAGTTAAGGTTGAGTTACAGGGGGTAGGAACCCTTGGGTAATTTTACTACACTTGAAGTACTGACATGGATTTTTAGAAAAATCAGTTTCAGAACTCCTGTGAAGTGTTCCCATAGGAGAATTCCATAAGAGAGCTCCTGACACTTTTGACTTAACCCTGCTATTTTACTGTCCTGTTTGTCTCTCTTACTCTACAGCATAAAATTGCCTTTAACTCCTGAAGTTCCGAAGGTATTTGCAGCATTGCCAGAGTTTTACGTGGAAGATGTTGCTGAATTTTTATTTTTTATTGTACAGTAAGTAAAGTTGTATCTAAAGGAAACTTGTACTACCATTTACCCCTGTATCAGGTGGTGTGAGTCTAAATTTAGGGTGTGAAAGTAGTTTCCCAGCTATTCTGTAGTTAATGTTCTGGTTTTTAAGAACAGCCATAAGATGACGACATGGGCACGCATTGCTGCAGATGTGCCTAGATGAGCTCCAGAGTCCCTTCTAACCTAGTTTTTTCTTGCAAGAAAGTTGTTTTGGTTCCCTCCCCCAAGAATTTTCTTTATGGCTTGGATGTTGCTGAGTTCTTTTGATTTCATGATATGTTAAATCATCACTAGAATAATACTTTTTAAAGTTATAGCTTAATAAGTAGAAAATTACCCCATTTATATATATACTGAGATGAAATGCATGTGTATACTTTTAGCAGTTTAGATGGGTATGAATACTATTCAGATGTAGTCCGGGAGTTCTGAAGCTGGTCACTTTCTTCCTGATAACGTGCCTTCAAATTCAGACTTCGCCGTGTGGTATGATCAGGAGATGTTTGCTTTTGCCTTCCTGAGGTGCTGTTATACTGGTACTTCATAGCAAATTTGCTGTTATGCACAACAAAAGAATATAATAGTGTTTCAGGATAAAATTCAGCTTCCACTAGTGAACAGCTGGCAAGACCTTCTGGAAGAGTACAAATCTAGTTTCTGTAAAGAACAATGGGAAATTATGATAAAATGACTGAACTTTGCAATTGAGTTGCTAATGAGTGATCCGAACTTAGTTGATATATATGATAAGCCTTTTGTGGACAATACAGGGTTGGTGTTTCTGTTTTCCTTATCTCGTTTTCAGATATGCTCCTCAGGTGCTTTATGAGCCCTGTACTCAGGACATAGTGATGTTCCTTGTTGTGATGCTGTGCAACCAGAACTACATCCGAAATCCTTATTTAGTAGCCAAGCTGGTGGAAGTGATGTTCATGACAAATCCAGCTGTTCAGCCCCGGACACAAAAGTTCTTTGAAATGATTGAGAATCATCCTCTCTCCACTAAATTGTTAGTCCCCTCCTTGATGAAGTTTTACACAGGTAAGTTCTCTGCCTGTTCACTGAGTGTACAGTAAGCAGTGAGCATTATAAGGCAAAAGGATTTGTTAGTTGTTGTAACCATTAAAAAAACCCCAAACAACAAACAACAAAAAAAACCACAACAAACAGGTAAATCTTGGGTCTTGTAAAGATGAAGCTTTGTTGCTCAGGAATTGGGGGAAATGGCATTAGATGGAACCTTGAGAATTCTAGTCCTTCCATAAGCTGCTGTGCAGTAGCACTGTAGATTGATGTGACGATTTGGTTTTGTGGTGTTTGGATTCCAAACTGGAAGTTTTTTTTGTTTTGTAAGGGAGAATTGGGATTTTAAAACTTCTGACTCTGGTTTTGCTAGTCCTGTAGATTTGGATGCTTCAGAAGGGCCTTGCACCCATAGAAACAACTATTTTTGCTGTGTTCCCAGAGTTTTCTTATTGAAATTTTAGACCATGGGACAAAGCAGAGTGGAGTTGAGTAGAACAAAGTTTTGGGTTTTGAGGGTTTTTCTTCAGAAATGAGGTAGGTTCTGGATTAGAAAATGGACAGTACTACTTTTAATGGGGACTAAGATGGAGACTGCTGAATGGGAATTGAATTTCACCTGTTAAAGCTTGGTGCTTGAAGCTCATCACACTGGAGACAGTAGGGGAGAGATGTAGTGTGGTGCAGGTGAATCCTGGTGGGGAAGAGTTTTGATTTCAGTTCTGGGATCTGTTTTCTTTTTCAGATGTTGAACATACTGGAGCCACTAGCGAATTCTATGACAAGTTTACGATCCGCTACCACATCAGCACCATTTTCAAAAGCCTCTGGCAGAATATAGCTCACCATGGTACATTTATGGAAGAGTTCAAGTAAGTAAGAAATTGTCTGATGCCACTTACTGTCATGCAAGCTGCTCATTGGGAATGGGTGATGCTGTTTTCCATTGTATCTTAAATGGCAACCCCTTCCAGTAGAACTGGAGTGTTTCTAAACTGAGCTCTGGACACCACAATCAACTTGGCTTGGGGAATGGGATCATTGTTCGAAATATACAGTGCAGGAGTGTTGCTGGGGTTGCAGTCTGGTCTGCACACCCATCTACTCTGCCGTGATAACTGTGTTTCAATGTTTTCAGCTCTGGGAAGCAGTTTGTTCGCTACATCAACATGCTGATAAATGACACAACTTTCTTGCTGGATGAGAGTCTGGAGTCCCTAAAACGTATCCATGAAGTGCAAGAGGAGATGAAGAATAAAGAACAATGGGACCTGCTGCCCAGGGTGAACAGAGCTGTTTTTCAAAGTGCCCTTTACTTATTTTTAATTTTTTAATACAAGACCGTTAAAAGAACTTTTTAATAAGCGGCAGCACCAAAGAGCTGCTCGTGAGAAGCAGTTCTCGATGCTTTTTCTTGCTGCCAGTATGGCAGTGGTCACTCTGGATGACATTGTGCAAAAACCATCATTCTGCATAGTTATGGTGTGGCTGGCAAAGAGTGTGGTGTGAAGTGGAAATAGTATAAAGTTTTAAATTACTGTGCACTTAATTCTAAATGGAGAAATTGAGACTTTAACCTTCTTGAAGGAGGTTTTGGAAGATGCTCGCCAGTTGAATTGACTACAAGGAATAGAAGCTTTTATTTTAATGCATTGATCCTGGGTAGATTTGATGCCGACAATTAGAGTCCTATACCTCAGACCTTAGCCTGATTAAACAATAATTGTGTGTGTTGACCCACCAATGTCAGGTATTTCTATTTTAAGGTTATTGATTTTTAAAAAAAAAAAAAAAAGTTTGAAAAGAAAACCTATAAAGATCTTGTTTGTTTAAACTACTTCTGGTTTGCTCCTCTGGAATCCTTTATTGCTGTTGATGCCTACTAGCAAGGTAAAGCCATCGCTGTAGTGACAAAATGAGCTGGTACATCATCTACAGATTGTTCCAGTGTGGAGTGTTTATTATTTATGATGGTGCATAAATTAGAACGTCACTTGACTCTCAGATCCCAAGCTGGTTTTGAAGTATTGGCAGTTGGATGGAAAGGAAGCATAACCCAGTTCTGCAGCTGTGAGGAGCAGTTACAGGATGTAAACAGACTCAATAACCATGGAGTCTTGTGATACTATTTGCATTCATTTTTAGTGTTGCGGAATTCTGGAAAATTGGTGTGGACTTCTGTTTAGTATTAGGCAGTACAAGTGAGCTGTACCTTAAATTAAAAAATGTATCACATCTGGATTTGAATTGCAGTCTGTTCTTTTGTCCATCCAGATCATGTTAGCATTATGGCTGTTAAGGTTTTGATTGGTGGTGATGTAGGAAATTCTACGGACTTGTAACCACTGAATATTTATTTCCTAGGAGCAGCAACAGGCTCGGCAATCGCAGCTAGCTCAGGATGAGCGTGTGTCCCGTTCATATCTTGCCCTGGCAACAGAAACTGTTGATATGTTTCATATCCTTACCAAGCAGGTTCAAAAGCCTTTTCTCAGACCTGTAAGTCCTGCTCAGATTTCACTTGGTTTCTAGCTTCTCTAACATCTCTACTGTTGTGTAATGACCTGGAAATGTTTGGTAGCCCTTTGTCTCCATCTTCCTTCCCTTTCTGCAACTCATTGAAATGTAATTACTGTTGAAGTTATTTGATGTTAAGAGCATTACCTGAGTCACTGAGATGGTGTGATCCTTCTAGACAGAAGCTGTTCGCATATTTTTTCTTTTAATGGAAAGCATGCATAAAGAAAAGAGACTTCCTGCAAGCCTGCAAAATAATAATTTTATTAGTTAATAATTCCTGATCTTGCTCTATGCAAATCTAGTGATAATCTTTATCACTGCCTTCATGCTGTGATCTGTTTTACTTTGGTCCTGCAGGAACTTGGACCGCGATTGGCTGCTATGTTGAACTTTAATTTACAGCAACTGTGTGGCCCCAAGTGCCGTGACCTGAAAGTCGAAAACCCTGAGAAATATGGGTTTGAACCAAAGAAGCTGTTGGACCAGCTGACTGACATATATCTACAGCTTGATTGTGCTCGCTTTGCTAAAGCAATTGCTGATGATCAGGTGAGCTCTGAAAAGATGAGGAGGGGAAGGGCAAAAGCATAGTGGACAAACAAGACTTTGCAGAATACTCTAGAAGTTTCATCTTACTTGCATGCTGCCACCCAGTTTGTCCTATATGCTTATAATGTGTTTTCTTTCAGCAGATCATCCTCTATTCACATTCTGTCTGCTCTTTGTAGATGGGTATGTTTTCAAAGTGGTTTGCAAACTTATAGGCACACATAAACATCTCTAGCACTTCACACAAACACAGGAAATTTCTGGAGCGCTAGTTGCTTATTAGCTACAGCCTCATTGTAAATTAGCAGTAGTACTTTGTCCTAATTTTGCAAGTGGAGAAACTGAAACATACAAAGAGTTTTGACTCCCTCCCCCCTTCTTCATCAAGAACACATGGAACAGGCAGAGCTGGGACTGAGAATAAGAACCTCATTTAACAATCCAAAGTTCATTCTCTAGACTAACAGCTTCCATATTGTATTCCCTTTCGTATTATTAAATGGCTGTGTAATAAACTGACAAAAAGGCAACACGTGAGACACCTTTGAATTCCTCATGGTAGTCTTCAGAGCAGAATGTTAATTCTTAAGATAGATAAGCTATTGTTCACTTCTGTGTTTCTGTAAAGCTGTCAAACTACTGAATTGCATCTGTCCGTGCCTGTGCCTCATACAGACTTTTCAAAATCTAGAGGAAAAACATGTTCTTGATGGCTACTTGAAATTCTAGTGGAAGCTGTTTTACAATACATGAAGGTGTATTTGCATAGTGAAGCAGAGATATCAGAGTAACTTGTGATCTTTTTTCTGTAATTATTTAAGTTCTGATAATTGCAGATAATATCAGTAACACTTCTGAAACATGCCTTATGTGTTTGCATGTGCATAATGAACATGCAGTGTATTTTTATGCTGTTCACTGTATGTGACAGTGAGAATGTTACCCATCATTCATTCATCGATCCTAGCCACAGCAAAATGCACATCAATGACATAGGGTTTAAAAAGAAAGCAGCCTGCTGGTGTGGGAACTGGAATAAAGCTTAATTAACAAAGTAGCCCTTCATAAAAAGCAGGGCGGGGGGGGAGTGACTAGTATCTTGGAAACTGTCAATGACGGGAAAGAAACACCAAGGAAATGCACAGTTGGTTAATGGCTACTGGTATTAGGAGAAAAAACCCCAAACAAAACAAACAAAAAGTTGCTTGATCATGGCAGGATCTCTCTAAAGCATTTTGATACATATCCTGTTTGCCAATCCTAGCACGTATTACAAGGAATCTGAAAACATTTATAAAGCCCTGGGCATCTTGCCACAGTTCTGTTCTCTGGACTAGAAAGGAGCTGGGGTGGGCACTGTGTGTCCTAAGTAGTGAATGGTATTTCTTGGTGCGATATAGTGTAGATGAAAGAAGTAAGGCTGTGTTGAACATTTTAAAATCCTCAAGGAAAATAGAAATCCATGAGACTTAGTGTGTTTTGACTTGTCATTTAATTCAGCCTTGCATTGCAGTATAAATAACAATTTTTATTATCTCAAAACATGGCATTGTGCATTTAAAATAAAATGGTGTCTCTAGAACATAAGCAGCTTTCAAAAGTCCTTGCCTAACTTTTTTTCCATGAAAGCAATACTTGCTTCAGTTGGAACTCCAGGAGATGCATTTGGTCTTTCTAAACGTTGCACTGTGTAGCTGTACAGTTCTTACTGGACCAGCTGGCAAGTTTCTGGCAAGTTTTAGCTCCCTCGGAGTTGCCATACTATTTTTGCAATGTCATGGGGTGGGATTTTTGTTTGTTTTTGTTTGGGTTAAGAGAAAGTATCTCTTCTTTCCCAGTACTGCCTTGCACATTATCAGAGAAGTTAAGAAATCACAAAAACTTCATTTTATGCTGTATTTTCAGCCAAGACTTGTGAGAACAAGAATACAGACAGGAGTGGCAAGACAGATGTTTTGTCTAATGAACAATCTTAATTATAGTCAGCCTCTCGGTGTCTTACTCATTTCGATTAGGTGATACTGCCTTTTTTTTTGGGGGTCCTGAACAGTTGTACAGTAGTGATGACCAGTAAAAAAGCGAAAGTCTACCCCAAAGTTGAGATTCTGGTGCTAGATAAAATGTTATCTGCATAATACTTTTCTGTCTGATGTTGAGGTTTCATTGATCCCTCCTCCTGAAGTTTTAAAAATGCATTAAAAGATCTCAAAGATCTTAGCAAAGTTGTCTTTTTATGCTTTGCTTGTAGAGGTCCTACAGTAAAGAGCTCTTTGAGGAGGTTATCTCAAAGATGAGAAAGGCTGGAATCAAGTCAACCATAGCAATAGAGAAATTCAAACTGCTGGCAGAGAAAGTGGAGGAAATTGTTGCCAAGAATGCCCGTGCAGAAATTGATTACAGTGATGCTCCGGATGAATTCAGAGGCAAGTTGAGTTTTCTAAATAACTCTCTTTTTAGAAGAGGGATTTGGTTTGTTACTTTGATTCTAAATATGAGTATATATTAATAGAAACTATGTATTGTTTATGAAGCCTTGCATCCTGCTCTGTTTCAGTTAAATAGTTAGTAGAGAGCTAAGAGTTTCTTTGTTTTTTCCCTGGGATTGTACTGTCCAGTCCTAATTTTGCGTGCAGTTAAAATTTGTAGCTGTTGTCCTCGATTTAATGAGGAGACACTTGTGCTCTCAGATCCACTTATGGACACTCTGATGACTGATCCTGTGAGGTTGCCATCCGGAACTATTATGGACAGGTCAATCATCCTGAGGCATCTGTTGAACTCTTCCACTGATCCTTTTAATCGTCAGACGCTGACAGAAAATATGCTGGAACCAGGTATCTGTTTAAGAGTTAGCAATGGAACTGTTGACTGGGGGAAGCAATTTGTGTGCCGTTTGTTCCATATAATCCCAAAAGACAGGGCTGAGGCCTCAGTAGAGGTAACAGTTCTTTCATCTCAATTTGCACAGAAAAGGTCATTCCTTGTTCTCCCTTTTTTGGGGTGGAGGTGGGTGGAGCCCCACACCCTTGCCTTCAGAACTGCTGGGCTAAAGGATGTTATTGTGGTAGGTAAATAAGTAATTCATTTACTCAAAGCTGTGCAGAAAACACATTGATAGAGAAGAAAATAGTAGATATTCCTGATCAGATTTTTAGAAAAGAGATTGCTGTTGGTCATGAGCTTTCTTACAGTAGTATTAATAGATAATTTAATTGCTAAGTTAATCATTCTTTTTTCTCTTCTTTACACTATTAGTGCCAGAACTTAAAGAGCAAATCCAAGCCTGGATGAGAGACAAGCAGAACGCTGACCATTAAAAATTCCCCTGCAAGTGCACGCCAACACCAATGGGAAGAACAGGGCGTGGGCTGTTCTGGTAATAATGGAGCAGACACACTTTGAGAGCTTTTGATGGGATTAGCACGCCCACTGGCACTGACTTACAGTAGTGACCAGAAGCATGTCGACGAGGAGAAAAGCAGCTTAATTCTTGTACATATATTTAAGTGATAACGATGGTCAATAACATGGAGGACAAGCTAGGAAGTTGCTTATGTTACAAAACTGTCCTTCAATATGTCACATTTTGGAGTTTTTACACCTGAATTATTTTAGCAAAGATGAATGGATCAGGGCAGCATCCCTTCAACCTTATTTTTTACAGCCAGGTATCCGTTAATTTGATTGTGGTTAGAACCTTGGACATTTTGCTGCTAAAGTAACTTTTTCCTCTTTCCCTCCCTTCTTCCTCTTCCACCCATCAGTCCTGCACTGCTTTTTTTTTTTTTTTTTTTTTGTAATGCAAAAAAAAACCCCTCTGAAAATCAGAATTATTCCCCTGCCCTCAAAAGAACATAATCTGTGCGATAACTGTGCCTGCAACAAAGTGTTAATCTTGGGATCGTATTTTTATATTGCACATATTTGCATATTTGGGTTTTAACTGGTGTTAGACACAAGGATAATTTCAAAAAAGCAAAGATTTCACATATGGATTTTAATTTCCGTTCTTTGAAATGTTCCTTTTCTTTATGTTGATCTAGATGCTCTGGTATTTTTGAAAAGCCTTGAGATAGAAATACGTTAAAACAGCTGCCATGGATGAGATGCTTGGGAATACCAGGAATTCAGTGACTTTTTAGAAAATAAAATCCATTCTTTTAATGCTGCAGATATGATATATGCTAAATGACAGTTCTGAGCCATTAGAGCTTGTCCACAGAGAACAGATCCTTTTATTCTTGGAGGCTGCAGTTTGGGGCAGGGGTCATTTTTCTTTTTTTTTATGTTGCGTACCAATTCGTATCCATGGCTTGGCCTTACCAAAGCAGAAAGGGTGCAGGAAATGTAGAATTACATTTTTAAAAACAAAAAAAGAATAAAAAAAAAATTCACAAACATTTTTGTATTACTGCCCCCTGCATATGATACTTGAATTTCCTTTTTAAAAAGGATTTGAAACCACAGTGTTTTAAAATTAAGTCTGGAAAAAAAGGTTGTTTTTCTTTTGTTTTTCGCTGTGTCTTCTGTTCAATTCCTGACTCTCTTGAACTACAATAAATGATACACACTCGCACAAAATGTTTCCTTTGCCTTTCTTTCCTTTAAGTGTGTCAGTGAAAGTATAAAAAAATCAAACAGTTGGGTTCAGGTTTGCTGATGGTGATTTAGGATCTGGAGAAACTTAGTAAATTATGTGAAAAACTTCTGTGCACACAGATATCAGTAATACTTCAAACTAATGAATGTTCCTCAGTGGGTGACTGTTATACCTATTCATAGCTACATGACAGTTGGTGACAGGCTCCAAGAGGAATTTTGTTAGGTTATATATAATCCAGTGCTGACCTTTGAGATATACAAGTAATTCTAAATTAAAATGTGAAGATGCAGTGGTTTGGGGGTTTTTTGGTTTGGTTT
The DNA here is from genome assembly GCA_013398815.1 of Ibidorhyncha struthersii. Classification (NCBI taxonomy): domain Eukaryota; kingdom Metazoa; phylum Chordata; class Aves; order Charadriiformes; family Charadriidae; genus Ibidorhyncha; species Ibidorhyncha struthersii. The sequence continues at coordinate 1,099,793 of VZSZ01010248.1, read as the reverse complement.
TTTTTTTTTTTTGGTTGGTGTTTCCCCCCTGCAGAGTGTGTGTGTGTGTGTTTTCCCCAAGGGTGGGAGGAAGATTCCAAAGTTTGTGTCTGCGTGGACTGTTGTTGTTGCTTGTTTGTTGACTGGTTTTAGTTCCTTAACCTTCACCCCTTCCACAAAATTCAAATCCCCCTCTTCTTCCCGCTTCAAAAGTCACAAAGTTTGCTATGCTTTTATCTGTAAGCTGTCATTCAGTATCAAAACCCATCACAGTTTCTGAAAATGTTATAAGGGTATGCAGCAAGCTGTAACTTCCAGGGTGTGTTTTTCTTTCGTAGTAGAGGGGTAACTATTTTCTACATAAAGAAAAAACTCATAAATGTTCCACTGTCACCTCCTTATTAAGCATTATAGCATGAAATCTCTAGAACTATCCCAGAATTTATCCTTTATTTGACAGAGGACAACTGTTCTCTTAACCTTGTCTGACAGGAAGAAGTAGAAATATTTACATTTGCTATAGGATGTATTAACCAAGACAGTGCCCTTCAGAATCTGATTTTTTATTTACTCTGCCATCATATCAGACTTTGACCTGAGGAATATAAATAGCAAAGTGCATTACTGAACTGTGTTGTCTAATTATGGGATCCATTTATCACTTGAAAATGTGTCAATGCAGATACTGCAGAAGACACGAAGGCTAACATTAAGTGGCTAAAACAATTTTATCTGGAGAACATGTATCAAGTATTTCAAAGGTGTGAATTTAGACAAACGCTCTCACAAATACAGCATTCTTGTGCAGAATAATGAAATATATTTTAATACGAGCAACTGAAAGTACCATTATATTGCTGTCTTCTGGGTACAAAAATGCATCCAAACCCTTCCTTTCAGTGGATACTGGGCATTTGAGTAACTGAAAAGGAAAGCTGAAGTTAGTATTGTATTAAGAGTAAATCTCCCACAAAAATATATCAGCTGTGGGATAATTCTTAGTTTAATTCATGTAATACCACCTGCAGATTTTTGTGATTTCCCCTCCCATGACTCCCAAAGGTCATTTACCTTTTTCAATCCAACCATGACCTTACCCCAACACAGAGACTGTATATTGGAGATCACAGAAAGTATCAAAATTGAAATTGATCAAATTACCTTTGACATTTACATGTAACTGGAGAATCTGAATAGCTTTGAGCTATGAATTGCTCATCCCAGGAATGGCTAACTTACATAAACATTGCAAAATGTGCTTTTCTTGGAAAATCTGAAGTTACAAGATTGTATCGCTGGTCTTTAGTCATACAGCTAGAGGGCAAGTAGAGAAACTACTAGGGCAAGTTCTGATGTTATAGCAATACAATTCAGTACAATTGATTCTATTATATCACAATTTACACTTATGTAATAGCACAATTTACATCTCTCTCAACTATTCCCTGCTGGCAGCAAGGACAGCCTAATGCTGTTAATAGCAGGATGACAGTGCTGCTTTAGCCAGCAACAGATTGACTCTAACAATTCCCAGGAGCACTGTAGCTGTCTTCCTTTTTGTTATCACTTAGCTTAACTCTACCCTCTTGCCTGTATTTAAACAGGCTTCCCAGTTCTGGGTAGCACATCTCAGTGATTTGAGTAACCAGCTATATTTGTTCATACTAATAAATGCAAGAAATTTTTCACAGTACTATTTGCATTCATTTTTCTGGTATAGTAATGCTCAAGAACACTTTTCTTGTGCTGGGGACCTTCGTTATGCGAATATTTTCTTGAAAAGGAGTGTCTAAATTCTAGTTTTAAACGTGCACACGCTTGCAGGGAATTAGGTCTGTTTCTGCTGTTTTGCAGGGTTATATGTTACTGGTCAGAAGCATATAAAAAGAGTATGAATGGTCCCTTTCCCGTAAGGGAACGGACACTCATTTTTTTTGGTAGGATTCACAGGTAGAACGTTGCAGTAGAATTTCACTTAAGTACATTTTGTAATAATTCTAAATTACCCAACTACTTTCAAAAATGATATTGAGAAGGCTAGTCTAATTAAATTGAGATAAAATATGTAAGTTCTTAATTAAAAAGGCATCACAACCAGCTAGATGAGCACTGCCTTAATACCTGACCAGCTTTCAACTCCATACTTGGATATTTAAAGAGGAATTTTCCTCGTCTCCCTTTGCAGTGAGTGACCTGCCAGATGCTATACTGCATGTGTCATGTGCCCGTTACCATTTTCTTTCTCAACATGTAACTAGACTTTCTCTGAACATTTCTAGCAGGTTTTTCAAGACTTTGTAAGCAAACAGCCGAATTAATGTAATTGAACTATTTATGCGACTACTCTCCAAACTTAGACATAAAACAGTGATGCAGGAACTACTGTTCCTAAGAGACACCACACAAACTTTGCTGAAGTAAAATTAATCACACTGTCTGTTACCACAGAGGACTACAGCACACACCCAGTAGTCTGACCCTTTGCAGAGGATTTCAAAACAGGTTTTAGGTTTTGGATTATTTATTTTTTTCCTGAGAAATTATAACTGACCTAATTCTGCATGGCCACAGATAGAAGTTAGCACAGTTACACCACACTAAAAACACCACTAAATCATATGTCCCATCAATAGGAAGTCTTCTGAAGTTGAAACAAGGGTATTTTCTAGAATACATGAAAGCAACCTATTCTTGTTTTGCTGGTTCTGCGGCAGTATTTCCCTACAAACTACTGTTCAGCTACGTCTTGTTAGGCTTGTGCATTCATAGGCACAACTGCAGATGACATGCACGCAGGATGAGATTGGCAAGAGGGAAAGTCACTTTTTACCAAACAGAAAGTAACAAATAAGTCATTCTCCCCAAAACCTGAAACTGAGGGGGAACCCAAGAGAGACACTGAAGATTAACATAGCTAACAGCCAGGGGCCTGCAGACAAACATAAACCTTCTTCTGATACTAGGAATCTCAGGTCCCAAATGTTCTCAACAACTTAAATCCAATTCACATATGATAGTGCATGTATGGAAAACAGGTAATTAAGATATTTAATGTAATATTACTTAAAATGCTTATAAGCTTAAACACAAGCCTATTTCTAACAGTGGAAATGAACAAAGTACTAATGGAAAGGAGGAACTTTACAGATGAAGTTATTGCCACAAAAATACATTTTTACTATGAGAATACGTGTGAAATTATTGAAAACAAGAGCTAATACAACACCATTAATTAAAACAATTTAATCACTTACATAAAAGCATATTATGAGATCGGCAAAACATATCTTAGGCTCCTCAAAAAACATTTTGAAGGGAGGGGAAGGGAAAACTAATCCCTCGGCTCTGAACTGCCAGCGTTAGGCCTTGTTCAGGACTCGAACCCCGGCGCTGGCCGGGAGTTGGCGAACTCGCTACCTCAGCCGCCGTCTTTCGGCTGCAGGCGCGCCTACCCCGCTCACGGGCCCCTCGGGTCGGGGCCGCCAACCAGCCGCGTACATTAAAAGGCTTTTTTCAGTCACAAGTGCCCAATTTCTGCTCACGTCTTTGCTAACGACACCCATTCCTCTCCGGCGCGCAGGGGAACCGCCGCAGCCTCCGGGGGCCGCGCACGCACACACCACGGCGGCGGGGTGATGCGGCCCGGAGGACCTCGTGCCGCTCGTAATAGGTTAAAACAGGGACTACGCGGATTCTGTCCCAAGCTCTGATTGGCTGGGGATCGAGAAGAACCGAATCCCTATGTCCCCGAGGCTCGGCGGAGGGATTGACTCAGAGGGAAGAGTGAGGCTTATCACTGCGGACGGACATTCCCGAGCTGTGATTGGCGCACGGTTGTGTCAGTCTGTGATTGACACGGCGAAAGGCGGACACACGGCGATTCTGCGCCTGGCGATTGGTGAACTGCAGGGAGGAGGGGGCAGGAGCGCGCGGCTATTGGCGGGGCGGACGTTCCTCCCCCTGCGGAGGCGGGTTCGGGCGTAGAGCCTCGCGATCCTGTCAGTGTGGGAGCGGCGCTGCGGGGAGCGCGTCGCTGCGCTCGTTCTTCCCGGCGCGGCCTTTTTCTTTCCTCCCTCCCCCTTTCTCCCCTCCCTCTCTCCCTCCCTCGCCCTTCCCGCTTCCCTCCTGGCGGCGGTGGTGGCGGCGGGGGGGGTCTCCCAGCCTCGGTTGAGGCGGCGAAGCGTG
>VZSZ01010248.1:1084021-1095275 GCA_013398815.1 Ibidorhyncha struthersii | reverse complement strand
AGCGGATGCGGGGGGGAAATGGGGATTGTTGGCAGGACAGGGTGTCCCGGAGCTGTCAGGGCAGCGGCACAAGGGCGTGGGGCCCGACTCGGCCTTTCCTCGCCTGCATCTGCCCGATGCATATACTTGTCCCCCGGGACGCCGCCTTCCCCCTTCCCCCAGGCGCTCCGAGCCATGGCGGTGCGGCCGCTTCCCGTCCTTTTCCTCCTCTGAATCCCGTCCGCTGTGGTGGCCGCCAGTATCGCCGCCTTTCGCCGTCCTTTTTCTCCTTTCTAGCTCGGATGAGGTGTAGACGATGATTGTTTGTTTAGGAGGGAGGCATAGTCCCTCAACCAGCTGGAAGAGGCAAGAATGTAAAAGGATGGTGGTTTTCAGGGTGTTTTTCGTGGACCTGTAGGTAGTGGATCTGTCCCTGGATTCAGTACAGCACAATTACTGAGGCAGCCATATTGGGATGATGATCTGACAATCCTCTGTGAGCTAAGTCAGGAGGCAGGCGGCAGGAGATGGGATGACAGGCCTGGTAGTTTTGGGGTCATTGGCAGAATATGGGTATTAAACTGAGATTGGAAAGCTAGAATTTGCCAGAAGCAGATGGTGAATTCATATCTGTTCTCTGCACATAAAATACGTTCATACCAAATTTTAAAGTATATTTCTCTTCATTTCCAGCTCCTTCTTAGCTCAGTTCTTTTTGTTATTGCATAATGCAGTCCACTGGTGTGTTGATAAATAGAGATACGTTTATATGATTGGATTTTCAGTGCACTGCCAAGTTCTGCACCACTGTTTTATCTGTCATCTTCACTTCGTACAAAGATAGCAATTCGTACTGTATGAGTTCAGCTGATATATCAGACTGTCATCACTACCTGATCCTTAGTAGAGGACCTAAAATTGGATTCGCTGTGGTCCTCTTGTTCATAACCCCCTGCTGCTCTGAACAGCTGTTTTGCTAACTTTCCATATACTAATCTCTATCCTTGTTCATTTTCTTTCTTTAGAGATATTGTACTGATTAAATTACAAGCAATTTTTTTTTGTTTAAAAGTTAGCACATTTTTTATATCTACACAAATATGACACAAGGGCTGGCTACATTAAATAAAAGTTATGCTTCTTCATTTGTGATATGTGGGGCTTTTTTTAAATTATTGTAATTCTGTTTGTACCTAGAGATAGATTCTGAACATTGTTTTTGTAACCACTTTGAACTTAATGAAAACTTCTCTGAATATATAAATAATAATTTGACTGTAAATCCCTACTTTGTTTGTAACTTTATTTCAAAAGATAGCAATACGTTCAGTATTTTGACATTGCATACAAACTGGTTTGCCAGAACTTTCAAATACATCCAAGGACCCAAGTCTTAATGAACAGCTTGTTTCTGTAAACATTTGTCTGAAAGTCCAAATCTAGTTCCAAGTGCTTTGAGACCATGAAGGGTGATTGACCGACATCATTGGGTTTGTCAGCTTGAATAACTGAAGACAGACAAGGCATTTAGATAACTTGTTTATTAACACGCTTTAATATTAAAACCTCACTGTGTGGCTTACAGGGTGGGTATCTTTTAATAATAGTTTAAAATAAGAGTAAAATTTAAGATGTAGGGTTTTCTTTTGTGCTGATGGAGCTCACTAAACAATTTAAATATTATCTGCCACCTGTTTTGGAGCCAGTGGTATATCACATCAGAGACTCAAGCATGCAGTTCCCTTCTTTACGTGGTTCCTGATTGGATTCATACAGACTGAACCTTAAAAGATACACAGCTAATAGACTCTTTCCAAGACATTAAGAGAATGATTCATTCTAGCATGGATGGCAACCTTCTAGGCCGATAATGAGCATACGAAAGACAGTTTAATTTTTTTAAAGATTGTTTTTCTAAATCTGTACCACAGACTGTATTGCACATTTTGTTTTGTTCTGTTGCAAGTTACTTTTCCTATTACCACTCTGTAGACAGCATTTTGTAGTAGTAAGTGATATTACTGGGAAATGTGAACCATGAAAAACCAGTTGCAACTAATTATCTGTGATGCTGTGCAACTTGGTCTCATTTTGCCTTATTTTATCATTCTGTATGATGAAGGCAATACTGCCTTTACAAAATGTTACAATCAGTTACAGTTGTTGATAAGTAGGGGAAAAAAAAAAGCTGCTCAAACCCCCAACAACTTAAATCTAAGGAAAGCTTGGAAAAATGTATGTTTTGGTTAATTTTCTTATTAGTGAAAATTAAATCTTGCATATTGAGATGGTGTTCAAAACATTTGAAATCCATGTGCGCAAATAGGCACTTTGCTTCAGCTATGAAAAGTAGTAGAGTTGCAAATGAATGAGATGTAAAAGTACACCACATTTAATTTTCTATGGACATAAAAGTTAGGGTTGGGAAAAGTTGGTCATTGCAGAAGTCTAGCAGTTAAATTTTTATGCTGTTGTAGGTGATTTTGTGTCCTGTTCTGTACGAATATTTTCACAGCTGTGTTTCAAAGAAGGCTATCATTTAGCTAGTGCATACGGAGTCTCTTGATGGTGTGCTTTTCATGCTTTTTTGTTGTGAATATGGTGTTAGAGGTACTCAAGAATTATTATTTTTTTTTGAAGTAGACTATTCTTTCACTCCATCTTATGTTTGCCAGTTTCTTAGGTATACTGGTTATCTGTAGAAATTAATGTAGTACTCTGAGAGTTGTTTCTATGAAAACATCACAAAAAAAATCTTTGTATGCGGGACTCTTCACTAAGAAGGGAAAATAAGCTCCCTACATTTCATATATAATATTGTAAGAACACATTGGTTGTATTTTTTTTTTTTAATCCTCTTCATTAATGGCCTTACCTTTATTCGTTGGCCCTTGTGGGAAGTTGGCAAAAATGGTTTTCACATTAATATGGATAGAGGGGGAAAAGAAAGATGAGAACCAATAAGCCAATGTCAGGTAGAGTTTCTGTGATGTGCCACACCCTATGAAAATTCCACCTACTCATCTTCTGCAATCTGACAAAGTAAACAGAGTCACTATGAACTTGATAATAATTTTGCACTTGACAGATTTTTTTAAATTGTATTTCAGAAACCAAATGCTCAGTGGCCATGTACAGTAACATTCCTGTTTTCTAGCAGCAATATTCAGGGTCAGCTGAATCATACTACTGGGATGTATCGGGATTAGTCTTGTCTCAGCTTTCATCTGAGGGCGCAGGTACTTACGCAAGGGTCATGTTAAGAAGGGAGAGCAGAAATTATACCCCAGATACTTAGGAAGGTTATAATGAAGCTACAAACTTGATACATTTTGTTATACAAAAAAAGTAGGGTCCTCTGAGCAAGAGTGAATAAAGCAGTCCTCTAAAACAACCAAGAATCTCCATTAAACTTTGAAGATGATGCAAATTCATTCACATTACTTCTTTGTTCTATTCTATGTTTCAGTTTTTAGTGAAACTTCTGAAAATTCTGTACTAACCTAAAGCTGACTGTGTGGCTGTCTCGTGAATCATTATTATTCCGGTTTGCTGTACCACTGACATTGAAATTCAGTTGGCTTGTTCCTAAAGACATTCCTATTCTTCTAGTCTGGTGAGATACCTCAGGTACCTGCTAAAATGAGGAATGCTTTAAATTACCTCTTCTGCTTGGTGGAGTAATTTAATTTCTGCCTTCACCTTGTGATGGGATTAATGAAGTAACGCAGTTTTATTAAAAACTTCTTGTAGTATGTGAAGATGTGTCATAACTTGAATTAAGCATGTATAAGTATTTTTACCAGCTGTAGAACTCACTTTAGAGCTGAAATGCTTCTGCTTTAGATCTGCTAGTAAGTGTTGTACTTCTGTGGCACTGTGATTATGACCCTGAAATGAGCATTTCACTGGATACGTGGTGTATAGATAACCAGAAAAGAAGATGTCGAGATTTTGGGGCCATGCTTGGTGACTTGTGCAGAGTAGATTTCTGCCCATGTTAACTCGGGTTCAAGATAGAAATGTCTGCATTGAGTCAGACCAAAGATTCACCTAGCCCTGAATCCTGTCTTCAGCAGTGGCTACGGCAGGATATAAGGATGTAATCGTGTTTTCTCAGTATAGGCTTCAAGGTTCTGAGAGTCTGTGCCATGGAGGCTTTCCTAGCCAAGGGTGATAGCTTTTTACTAGACCTCGATGGCTTTTTCTTTGAATCAATATCATTGCTCTTTCAGTCTGTTTATCTTCAGGACTTACAGTATCTGGTGGCAATAAGTTAAACTGCTTAGTTGTAGACTGACTGAAAACCTTTCTTCTAATGGATAAGGCTAGTCAAGGACAATACAATTGACCTAATCTTTATTAACCCTGCATTTCAATACTGTCTTGGACGTACCTTGAAGTTTGGATTGTGGGTATCATGGGTAGTTTCCTGCCAACTAAAACGTTCCATCATTTGGACGTGGTAGGATTTGAACAAGTATTTTGATAATGAAGATGAATTTTCTGGTGAACGTTTGCTGAAGATAGATAGTAATATTTACCCTGAATGTACTAATCTTTGATTCCTCCTCTTCCTTGTAGACAACTGTGTCCTTTAATCACTAGATATACAAGTAGTTAATGATTTTTTTTATTTTTTTTTTTTCCTTTGAGAGGAGGACTTTCCCAGGACTGCAAAGGGTTCTTTAAGGGTGTTGGTTACATGCTTTTCTCTGGAATGGTGTGTATTTTGTTGTGTGTATTTTATTGTGATATAGCCTATCACACTTGTGTTAGTTTTAATATTGTTGCTAATACATTGTGGCAGCAAGGGTTGACAGCTAAAGAACCTAGATACATAGTATATGATAGCTATCTCATGCTGAAATCTAAGTAGCTGTATCTTTACTGCTAAAATTATCTTTGTTAGGTTAAGCCTAACACATGTTGCAACCAGATCTTCATTTTGGTATTGGCATCCCTACATCCTGGCAAGAAAACCAAGTAATGAAAACAAATATGTACACTTCAAAAGAACTGCTTCAGATGACAGAAACTTTTGACTAGGGAGACAATGTACAGGTGCTGTTAAGTGTATTTCCAGTTCCGTCTTTGCGGTGACAGCTTTTAGGGGGGAAGGTGATTGCAGAGCAGAAATGAAGTTATGAAACAACTTTGAACCTCCCTAATTTTATCAACATTTTGAATGCAATAGCTGTAAATAACCAAGTTATATTTTTCTCTTTAGAAAACACCAACAAGAAGGATAACTTGAAACGCTCTTGACCTCCTTTTACTTTCAATTTCTTGACTGCACTACAAGCAACCAGAATGTCGGGGGCTTCAGTGAAGGTGGCTGTTCGGGTCCGGCCGTTCAATTCCCGAGAAACCAGCAAAGAATCCAAATGTATCATTCAGATGCAAGGCAATTCAACTAGTAAGTTTATTTTAATTTCATAAGGGACGCTCTCTCTTTCCTCTCCCTTCCTGCTTAATCCTCTTTTTGTCAGGTTAAACTGAGTACTGTGTACATCATATCATCTAGAATTACTCTTTTAGGGAATATTCTCTTCTGAGGTTGTCATTACAAACTAGATTGTCTCTGAATTTGACTAGGAAGTCTAAATCATTAGTATCTTGATTTTGATGCAGTTGTTTATGGTGGTTGCTTGTGGGGAGTTCAGAATTCTACAGAAAGATTAGAATACCAAAGTGAAAACCTTTTTGTTAACTTCATTGTGTGGCAATAACAGATGGACTGACAGATACAGGGATATGTTGCAGACCATCGCACGATAATTGTTGTGGTATAGCTTGGGTTTGGTGCTTTAGTTCTTGGTGTGCTTATTCTGGAGTCTGTGGCTTTGTTTAGGAGCATAATTTGAGTGAGAAAGCTGAGGGGAAAAGGATGTCAAGTTTTATGCTTTCTGGATTAGATGTCTAAATGACAGCAAAATAACAGACTGCATAATATCGTCTTATTTTCTAACCAGTTAGAAGTGTTAGGGTTCTTAAATAATTATTGTGGGTCTAATTTGAAAGAGAAGACTCTTCTATGGGAAACTGAATAGGGGCACACCTATTGATGGATTTATTTTTTTTACATGCTTCTTAAGGTCAAGGTAGTATTGATACCATTTGCTGCAGTGTCATCAGTCATGTGTAGACTAATGGCTGTACTTATAAACTGCTCTTCTTGTGGCAGTTTTTTTGTTGTTAGGTAATCGATAGAGTCGTCTTGTCTATAGCTGTAGGAAGTAACACTCCAAGAGCACTGAGTTACTTTGCTGTCTGATTACATGAGCATTTACTCATGCTTGTTAATACAAAGGAAGTTGCATACAGGCTCCTCTTTTTTGTTAGCCGAGGTACTTCAGCCTACTTCTGCAATGGAATTTACGTCCTCATTGTGGTCGCTTAAGTTATGTATGATGTTTATGGTTTCAATGGAAGAGAGGCCTCATGCAGAAGAGTGCTTGCTTTTCAGTGCGGTAAATTCTTATCTTCAGACCTTTTGTAGAATATTGCCTGAAGAAACTTGTTTTTTTTGGTTGGATTTCAAAATTTCCATTTAAAGGTGGGGGGAGAAGCTTAGAAGACATCTCATGTAGAAACAGGTGCTTGTATCCCAATGTTGCCTGCTAACTTTTCAACCAAGCCAGTGTAGGTGGTGGAAGAACTATAAACTCCATTAGACAGCATTTGTTATGGAACTGCCACCAAGCCCAGAACTAAAGCAGCACCACTGGGTGCCACTGTAATAGGTTTTCTTGCTGCTGTCATGACATGACAATAATAATTTTAGACACTTAAGAGTTTTGAACTCCAGGAGCCTGTGCAAATGGCTTGTTTGTGGTACAATGACAAGGGTGACCAGTGAATCTCTGGCAATCTGTCTAACTTTGAAATGTGGTGTAATGGAAAGACACTGGTTCCGTTTCTGAATGCTAGAGCTGCACTACAAAATATTTTCAAGAAACTGCATCGGCTTTCAAAAGGAGAAAAATACTTCCTGATTTATCTAGTGGGAAATTTCTTTACAGCTTTTGCTATATTTTGTGCTCTGGAAGTGTTCTAATCTGTAGCATTCTGTTTGAGTCCTACAGCTCTGATGCAAAATGGGTGATATGACAGATGGTCAGGTTTAAGTCATCAGGGGCAATAACAGACTGGGAAAGGAATTGTTAGGTGCAATAGTTATACATTCTTACAATCTGTGGGCCATTTTTTTCCCCCTGTATTTCCCTCTTAGAGGAGAAATACAGAAGAAAGTGGTAGACAGAGGAGTAATTTTACTCATTGAACAGAATAGGATCATAAAATAAAAGATATGAATAAGGCATTGTTTGGTGGGGGGGGAAATCTAAGCAGAAATCTTTTCTCCAAAGAATCTTCCTAATGAAGTTGTCTGACGCACATAACTTCAAGCTCAAATTCTTCTGGTATGCTTTTAGGCTATGAGTTGGATTTGGGGGCATAAGTACTATTTCTGTTTCTGCCAAGAATACTTTCTTTTTCGTGATCCCTCAGTCTTTGCAGCCTCACAGTTACATTATTGAACTCCTCATTATTAAGGTCTGAACTTGTCGGCTAAAAGCTGACTACAGAAAGTGACATTAATGGATCTGACTCTCATATCTGATGCAGCAATTTCAGACTAAAGGGAATTCAGTAGTAATTCTAGCCTATGGAGTTCCTGCTTCATACCTTAAAATGTGCCAATAAAATGATCAAGGCTCGGATATCTTGCCTCTAAGAAGGTTATTTTTTCATCTGTGCACTAATCAAGTTGACAGTAGGCAAATCTGAAAGGGTGGTGATGTTGGGTAGTGACTATTTTAAGCCTCCAAGACAGTTAAAGTTCCCTTAACTTGGAATTAAAGCCTAATGGACTATTGTGATGAACAGGATTGATAAGACAGTGTGAAGTCTGATAGCTAAGAAGGGATTTTGACTGTTACTTGGACTTTAATTCTTTATATATTTATTGGCCAAGGTATTCTATGAATCCTTTGTACGCCCTGAATTTAAACTTTGTCAAAGTCTGAGTTTTGTGAATGTATTGGCTGATGTGGGCAGAGACTACTTCATAGTGAAACTGAGGCAAAGTGCTTAGAATTATTTCAAGGAAAACAGTATAGGGTTATAGATAATAAAGTGTATCACAGGTGTACTCCATTTATGTTTTTTTTAATAATTGTATGGAAAAGAAGTGTTTTCTGACATCCATAATCAAGTATATTCTTGAAGTTGGAATGCTTCAGGGTTGTTGCCTGATGCGCTGCTTTTGTTTGTCAAGTTTTGTGTGAATTTGGCTCTTTATGGCTTTTGGGAGTGCCCATCATTCACAGTGGTCTTGCCAGCAAAACAGAACACTTCCTGGGTTAGAAAGCTTTTTCTCAATTTTGTTTCACAGTTTAACTTTGCATTAGAAGCAAAACAAGTGTAATTTTTTTGTAGACTCAAGGTCTACAACAGAATTAACTTGTTATCCTATCTGGCTTTTATGTAATTATCTTGTAGAAGATCAAGGCCTTTAAACAAGATCCATAGTGGATCTCCATCTTTATAATTTCTCAGTTAAAAAATGTAGCTGAATACAGTTCTATATATATATATCTCTTTTTACATAGGTCTTTAACCCACAATGTCAAGAGCGCTTATTATGAGTGATTGGGACTTCTATTTTTCTGTTGGAAGGATGCAAAATATGGGAATTTTGAAATTGGTACTTGAAACATTGTTTGTCTCTTTTTTTGTTTTTGGTCCAGTATACTAAGATGACAAGACTAAATTTTTTTTTCCTCTTTATGGTTGCAGAGGTATTGATCTGCACTAATACAACATCTTGCACTTAAAGAATTGTCAGTCTTTATGTTTTTAAAATATATGTTGCAAAAATGAAACTGCAGCCCAGCTGAACGCAATCAGCACACGTGACTTAAGGGGCTGGTATTTTGGCAGAAGGCCTGTGCTGCTCAGATCATATCTAATCACAGATGGTATCCATTTGAATGATACAGCCAAAAGCTCTTCAGTGGAAATGGAAGCAGTGGGGTAGGAGAACAGAAGATTATAGAGGAATTCTTAAAGACAGGAGAACTTAGAAGCTGCAAAATGCTTTCCAGGTTAGAGGTGATGTCACCATCAAATTACTAATAAAAAAATTCTACCAAAACAGTAACTAAGTAGGTTTAACTTCAGAGAAGACCATCATTGTTTTTTATTATTATCACTGAGATACAATCTTAAGAAACATAAGATTTGTTTTCAAAGGTGCCTGCTATGCAAGTGGATTCAATTGACTTAAATGCCTTAAATGCCTCAGTTATTTTCTGAAGAGCATATCCGTATTGTCTGTCGTACAGAGGCCACTAGTAGAAGTGACAGTGTGCCCGTAAGCCTCAGGCTGAGGACATGGCCCAGTGCAGCTGTGCTGGCATCATTGCCCGCAGTGTAGTTAGCCATGCCAGGGTTCCTGGTGAGAGAAGGGAAAAGTTAGTGGGCTCTGAGGACTTTTCATATTGATAATTAATTCCCTAGGGTGATCCCACTGTTAGCAGTTCTTACTATCAGTTAGCTTGACACTGCCCAATGTATTGTTTGTTTCATATTCTGCTTATTACAGAAAATTCTCAAGTGAAACTTGGCATCAGTGGACTTTTAAGTTGCTTTTAGTGGTGGTGGTTTATTGATAAAATCCCATCTAATATTGAAACAGACCGAAACTTTTGAAATAACACTTTTGTCTTTTCCTCTGAGATAACTTTGTTCAATTTTGTCAGTCTTTAAATACTTTTGAAAATTTATTTTCTTTAAATTATTGGATAGGTGGTTTATTCTGCTAAGGTCAAACTCACAACCAGCTTTTTGATATTAATAATTCAAGAACAGATCATGGTTGTCAGCATATCTTGATTGAATAGGTTTTGTCTTTAACTCCTGCTTTTTCACTGTTTTGTGTGGAATGGTTTACAGCAAGGCATCTTACCCCCAATGTAATAATTGTCCACTCTGTGAATTACTGTTTTTGTGGTGAGTGGGGAAAAAGATTCTGCTGTGTAATACATGGGATGAGAGGTGAGCTATAGATCTAAGAGTACTTTGTGTGTCAGTAGTTCTTGTACTCGTTCTTGTATTGGGTTTTGAAATGTAGCAAATATGAACAATGTTGGCAGCTGCTGCCTTGGATTATTGAAATGAAAGGTTAAGCTATTCTGTGCCTAAAGACTTCCCTAGTGTTGCATGGTTCTGGTGTTTGGGGATTTTTGTTTGTTTGGCTGTGTTTTTTTTTTTTTTCTTGGTGTGGAAATTATTTGATATTTCTCTATCTGTAAATAAATAATGCATAAACAAAAACAAATGAAAATGAAGCAGAGGTTCAAGCTAGTAGCTACAAGAGAACATTTACATATTTATCACTAGCAGAGAGTCCAGCTAGCTTACTCTTTTAAAAAGCTGAATAAATATGTTAAAACTAAACTAATGAAGCAGGGAAATACCGAAGTATCCTACTTGGGATATGTCTTCTGCTGTTTGTTACATTGATTGTGCACTAGATGAATGAAGATAGGTTTTAGCATCTTGTGGGTGCCAGTGGCAGAGTAAAACAGAGTTCTCAAACTGTAGTTCATCTGAGATTGTTGTATATTCTGATTTGCCATAAACCATATTCATGTAGAAGTGTGCATGCACAGTCTGGGTTATACTGAAAGAAACGAGTGCTACTGGATCCGCAAGTCAGGACTTAAAATTACCTATTTGGATTCTAACTCAGTCTCTGTGGCTCGGTAATGTTGGAAGGTCCTTTTTGGACTGCTTAAGGTATTGGATGTTTAATGCAAATAGGCACAGTGGAGTGGTCCCATCTGCCAGTAACAATAGTCACAGCTGCTGCTGTAGACATATGGCAGTTAGGTTCTCAAGCAGGCATCCTTGGCATCCAAAAAACTTTGTAAGGCATTCTGGAGTTAATTTGTAGAAGTTGAGGGGGGGGGGAACTATTTTTCTTCTAATGGTTGTGGGTTTTTTTTTTTCCCCCTCTAAGGTTTATAAACCTCTGGTCTAAACCTAAATATTAAACAACAATTAAAAGAAATCTAATTTGAGTTCCTTTTCTGTTTGGGTTTTTTCTTCATTTTTTTTTTTTCCTCTTAAGATGTGTCCTGCTTTATGCAGTTGTTCTGGAGCAAAATAAGAATGGGTGGGAAAGCAGAACTTAAAAGGCTTTTGTTTTATGGCGTGTTTGTCTAAATTAGTGATACTTGAAATATAATAATAAAATTACTGATAC
>VZSZ01010248.1:998404-1083964 GCA_013398815.1 Ibidorhyncha struthersii | reverse complement strand
AAGGTTTGGAGAGCAAGGTAACCTCATTAGTAATTCAGCCAGTAAGTTATTGGTATACATTGATGGGGGATATTGTTACATTTTGTCTTTGTCATTGTTATGTACCTCTAAAAACTAGTAATCTCTTTCAAAGAAGCTTAATTGTAAAGGGGGGGGAGTATGGTTTGCTGATCTTTCATTCTGATCTAGTTTTTAACTCTTTTCTGAATGAAAAGACACTGAATGGAAAAGAAACCCTATTATGTGTGTATGTCTTCAGGAGAATAAGTTTGTAAGTTTGAGTTTTGTTGGTTTGCATTTTTTTTCCTGTTCTCCTCTCCCTGCCCCCCCCCCGTATTCTATAAGTGTAGTTTGGATAGTTTCACTAAGGAACTTGTATCATGGAAATAATAAATACTCTTTGGTCTAAATTACTGATGAGAAAAGCCCGTATAAGAAACTGGCTTTTATTTAGACTATCACTGAGTGCATGTAGGTAGTAAAATAATGGGAATTTATGTAGCATATGCTACATAGGTAGAAAAGGCAAGCAAGAGAGTTCATTGTACTTGTCTTGCATAATAACTTTCCTTTTTTTTTTTTTTTCTTCTCTTGATGCAACATTTTCAATAAAAGTACAGAATAGGTGGGAGGATTAATTTTCATAGATAGATTTCAGTCTTGACTCTCAATCTGTCTTCTGAAAATGAATAATTTTAGGTATCTCAAAAAAAAAAAAGCATACCCCATTTCTAATGACTTGTGCCTGCCAAAAAGCATTAATTCTTAAAGCATGTTTTGTGTAGTGTTTTTTCCACATACAGCTTGTTTTTATTTTTTTTCTTTTTTTTTTAAGTGTTTCCAACTTTTTATGCTTGCATCTTGCATGAGGAAGTTGTCTTGGGAAAATAACCAGCCGTGGAGGAAAGTCACTTAACCTCTACCCTGATTTTCTCATCTGTAAATCCTCTTAGCTGTGGTTAAAACTAAATGTATGCTTGTCCAGTATGTTAATACTACATTGCATTCATGGTAGATGTGTTATCAAAACAGGCTATTTTATGGGAAGATAAATTGTGTGTCATGTGGAGGACGCATGAATTGTCTTGCAGTTGAGGTTGAAGTGGGAACTGGTTTGAAAGACAAGTCAAAGAAATCACAATAGTAGAGATTACCCAAGTTCTTCTAATGACTTTCCTACTACCAGTTACTACATTTGTTGCAAGTAACAGGCAAGAGAAGGCTTGAATACAAGCTTGCCTCAAAAAGAAAATGGAGGCATTTCCTATTCTCTTTAGATAGTTGTTCCAGGAGTGAGGTTTGGTGAGGAGTGGTTTCTGCTTCTTTATTTTTTTTTTTCCTAATAGTACTGGGTCATTCTGGGAGTGGGAGCCATAAAGTGGTAACAGAGGTAACGCCGAACGCAGACAACAAGCAAAGATGCTACATATGAACTTTAGAGCTGTTTGTGTTTTGCAGGGTTAGCGATTTCTGTTACTTGTCCATAAGTCTGTCTTAATCACTGTCACTGAATGCCCTACAATATTGGCAGTTAATATGTTTTGTTACAAGTCCTGAGTATTTTTTTTTTGAGAAGAAAAACAATGCTGGAATTTTTTTAGGTGCTTGGTTTTCCTTCTAAAGCTTTTCTCATGGTTGTATAAAAATAACTTGAAGTGTTGATTCTGCTCACTGTTTAAAAAAAAAAAAAGAAAAAGAAAAAATCTGTTTTGGAAGATGACTTAGGGGAGGTGGGAGAAGATGAACATTTATTAATTTTTAAATGTTGGGGGTACAGATAATGGGCCTGGAGCAAGACTGTGGGATGGCTAGAGATGTTCCAGCTCATGTTAAATGCAGTTGGACTACATTTGAAAAACTATTATGGAGTTATTACAGAACTATAGTAGAGAGAGATAATGTCAATAACGAACCCAGAAAAGCTTTCTGTCAGTGGTGACTAAACCGTGTGACATGTTGCCCCTTTGGAATTAGTGCCCACTAACAGAGAACAAGGGCTTTAAAGGTGATTCTTTTTATCGAATGCTTAAATAATGTGCCACCTTTCAGCATTCAAGTAGATGTAAAGAAAATGCAAATTGGGAACTACTTTAAGAATTGGGTATTTTCACTACATGAATCATTTAAGATACTGTGGCTGGCCGAAGTGACTCCCCAGGATTCCAGTGCTACATGACATCTCTTTAATGTAGTGCTGGTGTGTGTCTGAAGGTCAAAACGGCCATTGGAGAAAGCTATTGGCTCTTGGAGATGTTGTGTAAAAGCAGGGGGTGAAAGGAGATACTGTTTTATCTGCCTTGAAGTAGAAAACATGTGAGGAAGGAATTCAGCTCAACTCCAAGTGCTTAGCCAACTCCACACACAGGCCTGTATGCAAGTCCTTCCGCAACAGGACATTTTCAGGTAATCGGTTGACAATGGAAGTTTTGGGATGGTTTTGGTTCAGGGTTTCAGATACGTAGAACAGTATGGTTTGACTGGCTCCCGCTTGGTGCAAAGCCTGCTGGCATGCTGTTCTCCCAGAACACCGGCTGTAGGATGGTATTTATAGCACTTGGATCTGTAAGAGCAGCTGAGGATGAAAGCGGCTTTCTAGCAGCTTCTGTGAGCAAGCATTTGCCTTGCTCTGGTGCTCTTGAGCCTAACGCCCTCCCCCATCCAACCTTTCTCCCAGTACAGGGTTGAAATTCCACAGTGGGGAGAGAATCCGGTTGAATTCCAAATGAGCTGTTCTTAGCTTCTACTTGGTTTCCTTCCCTTTTAATGATTTGAAAAATGCAAACAATGCTTTGAAAAGCAAGCACTGCTTTACAAGCTGGAAGTGTCCATTTCCCTTCATTTATCTCTTATAATAACAACCCTGAAAGTCTGTCTTATAAAAACAGTATAGCCATATATCTGATTGCAACGTATGCCTTGGAAAGAAGCCTGTATTAAACGTGTCTTTGGGGTGTTATTCACGTTCCAACAAATGAAGAATGCCTGCTCCACCCTGCTCTCGGTAAAGAACATGTTCTCATTGTTGTCATTCCAGTCTACAGATGGCGCAGATATATTTTCCAGACCTGTGAATTTCAAGAGACTGTGTATTTAATGTTGATTTGGTCTTGTGGAGTCGATTCTGAAGGCCCCAGATCTTTTATATTGTTTAAATTGGTTATTCAGACATAATAAAATAAAACTGCTGCTTATATTGATTCAAATAGTTTGGTGAAGGCACAGAAATGAATTATTTGATATTTACTTCCCCAAATGTTACCCCTTCCGAAGTTCTGTGTAGACTAGCATGTTTTTTGAAAATTTCTGCCTATTCCTTTACCAATGATTAATGAGAACAAAAGTGAAGACAGGACAGTGACTCTTTTGCTAGCTGTTATCTCTTAATATGTGTTGGCATTTGGTAGGAATTTGTGCTCTGTGTAGGTTACTGCTGCCATGAGGAGAATTAGAGGCTGGTGTGAAGCCTCTTTTGTGACATGAAACCTAATTTTATTTCATCTGGAGAAATTAAAGAGGCTTTGTTCCTTCAGCATTGACCGATGTGGTAGCAGTATGGGAGTGGGAGACGTAAATGGCAGAAAGCAGGCTATATCGCACAAATGATGGAAGTTCAGTTTCTCCAGTTCCATACCTGACTTTCACCATTATCGGGTTTTGTTTCTGATGGGCAATAGGTAGTTTGTTTTGGCTTTTTTTAAAATACGAATCTATCAGTCTGTCTCCCCCCAGCACAGACTGTATATCAGCTAATCCCAGGATTTAGCCCAGGTTAATTCTGTCTGCTGCTGTTTATCTGAAGGGCAAACTGCACTTAGCCAGTCCTTCACTGGAGCACCCTACAGTGACTAATAAGTGGCATGTCTGATGGCGGAACGCCCTGTAATGTGACTGATCGCCAGCAGAGGTGGAGCTGTTGAATCCAGTGACTTGACTTTAAATGCAGTGAGGGATAAGAAAGTAATTTCAATTCTTGCCTCTTGTGTGCTTTGGGCTCTGTCCCTCTATTTCAAGAGCTCATTAGAAAGAGTTGCTGGTATCCCCAGACACTGAACTGCAGGTAACTTCTAACCTGCAAAATTTGTGACCTGCTGAAGAGCAGTGCTGACCGGGATAAAAACAGATTAGGCTTGGACTGCAAATTCAGTGCCATTATAATCTAGCATGAGATTTAAGTGGTTAAGAAGTAGTTTTGGTCATTCTTTGTGCCTGCACAAATATTTATGTGGCTGAGTAGATGGGAATGGAATGAGGGGGCTGATCTTGGCTAAGCTTGCTTGCTTTTTTTTTTTCTTTTCTTTTTTCTCTGTAGGTTTCCCAGTGTCTATTTACTTGGTTAGTTTTAATGGAGAATGGAAGTGTAAATCCATAAATAAAGGCTTGAAGTTGGAGAGCGTGTGTATGTTTAGGAAGGGGTGAGGCCACAGAGTGTGCTGCTTCCAGTTGAAAGTAGCCCAGAAGACTGTAACTTTGCATCAGCTCTGTTGCGCTCCACAGTCTGGTTATAACATAAACAGAGTAAAATACAGTGCATATTTGAGGTGTGCTTTTTGAATTTCAGCTTTAACACATCAGGATTGGTTTGTAAGGCAAAAAAAAAAAAAAAGAAATTAATGTCCAAAATGACAATAGGAATGCAAAAGAATACGTATTACAAAATAAATGGGTACTGTTTCACTAGTGAAGTGGTCTTTTAAAGTTTGCTAACAGTTTTTGCTAAAATTAAAAACCAGCAATGAATTTGATTTCATAGATTTGAAAGGTTAAAAGTGTATGTTATTTTTGTGCTAGCTGATAAAGCAGATGGTGGATGGTTTGAAAAACATTAATTAAGGAAGAAGTAGGATGGGCTGTGGAAGTACCTTATGCCAGGAAATGAAGTTGC
This sequence comes from Ibidorhyncha struthersii, assembly GCA_013398815.1. NCBI lineage: Eukaryota > Metazoa > Chordata > Aves > Charadriiformes > Charadriidae > Ibidorhyncha > Ibidorhyncha struthersii. Next base: position 1,079,082 of record VZSZ01010248.1, on the reverse strand, counting down.
CTGTTTAAGTAAGGGCGTGTTAAAATTCAAATGTATTGTGGAGATTGGTTTGTTATTGTTGATACTGCACATCTAAAATTATAATTCCTTCATTGATGGTGCTCCCACTTTCTCCTTATCTTTTATTAGACTGTACTGCTGCTACTGTATACTTCTCCTGTACAAGGACTAATTAGTTAAAATATGTGGGTCTTATGAAACAAAGTTTTAGATTATTTGGTGTGAAGAAATTTGTTTTAAAACTGTTGGTTTCCTTGCCTTTTGGTCAGTGATGTATAAAACTCATGCGTGTAGTTACAGGTATCAAAAAAACCCCACCACAGTAAACCAGCTAAGCAGATAAAAAGAATTGTTTAAATTATTTGAGCTTCAGAGAATATGTGGGTGACTCCTGCTTAGAGCCATCTCAGATGGCATGAAGCAGCTCTGTATGGATTACTGTGTAACTGTAAGGAGAAATAAGCTTTTAAAATGCAAGCTGTGTCTCTAGGTTGGGATGGCAGTGGGTATTCAATAAACTGCTTCAAATTAAATGGTGATGCTATTAACACAGTGTACTTCTATTTGAATTTTATGTCAATTTATGATGTGATTACTTCTACTTATTCTGTTTGCTTACCAATGTAGAAAACTGATATAAATATTACATCTTAAGGTGAACCATATTATGCGAAATTTCTGGAAATTCATAATTCAAATAAAAAAAAGGAATAATTTGGGCATTTATATCCCTCAACCAAATCAACAATTTATAGAGTGTATTTCTTAAAACATGAATATTCCCATGCCTTTTTCTCAGCCTTCCATTCCAAAGAGAAATGATGGACATTAATCCAAACTGTGGGTGTTGCTTTGATCCCAGAAGAGTTTTTAGATGCTGCAGTAGAAAAATAGTATCTTCAGCTTCTTTCATCCTTTCCACATTTCTGAGTTATGGTTGTAACTTTTTCAGTAGCAATGGTATAGGAGACGGTGATTTTATAAAATACCCCTTCCAGTTTCTTTTTGGTGCAGAAACCTTAACTTGTGGAAAGCTGAAAGATTCCATATGACCTAAGAAGTTGGCTGTTGGTGAAGCAAGGGGCCTGAAAAAGGGATTGAGTTTCTCAGAAACTGGCTGCTTAGGCTAACTCCAACATTCAAAGTTGCTACGGTGCCATGCTGATGGTAACTAATTATAGCTGCAGCACAAAGTATTAGTGTCGGTTTGCAAACAGAAAAGTTAATTGCCACATTGGACCTTTGAAATAGCAGATAAACAAATTTATTCTGTAAGATAAAAAGGCCATTAATGTGTTCCTGCTGTGATCGTCTGCTTTATTGCCTTTCTCATTTCCTGAGGCTCTGTAATTAAACCATTAGCTTGCGTACCATGCCGTGAGTCTGCTGTGGTGAGAGGAGATAGATGATGACCTATTTCATGATTCACTATCAATTCCTCTTGCCTTGCATGGTTTAAAAACCAAACAAAATAACTGAAAAGCTTTTAGTGTTCTTGTGGGTACTGGAGACACTGGAAACAGTCCTCTTTTTAAATTCTATTTGTTTCCTTGTTCAACCGAAAACACAGCTTGCTGAATAATAAGGTACATAAAATCAGTGTTGCCCACTCAGTCCAATTTCTGCATGATCATGCTTGTATTTTGCAATTTGGCATATGAACTTTTAGGATAAAGCTTACCTGTACTATAAGAAGTCTTTTAATTTCTTCAGAAATATCCATTGGCTTTCTTTAAAAGTAGCTAGATTTTATGGATGCGCTTGTCCCTTCAAGGAAGATGCTTGGTGCCATAGACACCTTCAAGTTCGGTCAGTTACTTCAGTTTGAATTCCTGGTTTCTTCACTGCCTCACCATCTTCTTTCAGGTGCCTTATCTCACATTATTGCATATCTGATCACCTGGTTCGAACTGGGACCATATCAGACAGGACAGTTGCTGGTAGCTACCCACTTGGTGCTCAGTGTTCCAACTGAAGAGGGTTTCAGTCCGATTGAAATCCGTTGAGGTTGTAATCTTATGTTTTCTCAATCGGTCAGCTCTGCTGGATTCATTTGTAGACAAACTGAGAATTCTGCTAAACCAATGATTCTGAAAATGGAGGATGTAGAGTCTGTGCAAGAAACAGGAATTGGGGATAAATAGACTTTAGGCTTGGATTAGAAGCTGAGTGAAAAGGCTTTGACTGAATCGCAGTAGTGAGGGACAGCATGCAGAGTTCCTGGCAGCCAGAAGGTTTTTCTCTGACCCGTTTCTGTTGCAGTGGAAGGTTTTGGCCAGGCAGCTGCATTCCCAACCTCTGACAGCGCTGCTGCCTTGCACGTTAATCTCTCTTTCCTGATATGCTTCTCAAGATATGCTTTACAAAAACATGCATCCTAGAAAATAGTTTTAAAAATAGTGAGCTGGACATGGAACTTCGCGTGAAGGAGCTGAGGAAAGCCTGTCTTAAGAAAATAATAAAAAAATGGCTTTAAAAAAATAAAAAAGAGGCAGAGTGGAACCACTTGCATAAATCATGGAGCCTGAACTTCACTCTTCACAAATGTGATGGATGAAATTTAAGCTTGAAACAAGTAGGATGAAGCTGAAACAGCAAGCTCGTGCCTTTCCACACACTAAGCCTGTTGCGTAGCTAGAGATCTTGTCTTTCATGGGTGGTTAACATGCCTTTCTGCACAGCGAGCTGAGTGGAAAAACTAGCTATTCTTCTCATTAAAAGTTTGGCTTCTTTGCTTTCTTTTTGGAAGTGGTGGACTTTTCCTAGAGATTTTTAGTTTTTTTTTTTTAAACAATTAATGGGAAGTGTATATTTTCACATCAAACCTGGTTTTGAATACTACTGAAATTTGTGCTGCTTGTTCTGCTTTCTGTTTCTGATGCAGTAGAGTCTTAGAAGACAATTTAACCCTTGTTTCCTTGGAGAGACCAAGTGCAGCCTTGCCTTGGTCAAGAGAAATGTCCTTTTTGTTTATAAACAACAATATAAAAATGGAAAAGAAAAAAAAGATGAATATTTGCTATTTCACTGGTAATTCTAAGAGGAGACAAATCAGTCATGCCATGAGGTAAATAACTGAGATCAAAGCTCTCTTTTGTGATTGCATTTGCACGTTAAAGTAAAACTGCACTGATGAGACGTTTGGGTACTGAATGCATGGTTTTAGATCGTGGTTAAAAACATGTTTCTTGGTCATCACAGATGTAGGTAGATTTCTGCTTGTCTTGATTCCCTTCACAGTTTGCCAGGCTAGGAGTTCCCTATTTCCAGGACAATGTTGCAAATGCAATGTACGGATAAAGGTAGTTGCTCCTCTCATTCCCTAGCCATGACTCCTCTAACAACAGTAGTATCAGAAGTTTGGGTTAAAATAATTTGCTGTTGAGATTAAGCAACAGAATGTATATTGTCAGGAGAGGTGCTGGCAATACATTTTCTCAGGTATCTGCTTAGAATTGTGTTGTACAGTACATAGGAATAGATTCTAGTACATAGGAATGGGTTCTGTTTATTGCTGCTTTTTTCTGCTCTTAATGGTTAGATTACTTTCCCTTGAACGTATAGCCCAAAACAATTGAAGAAAATAATATTGTTCACCCCGAAAGGTTGTGTTATTGAACTAATGTGGAGATCAGTTTTCATTCGTACTCCTTTTTTGGGTCAGAACTTCTGCGTACAAGGCATTATTTCTTCCTTACCTTTCGGAGCTTTGATGTTAAATAGTTAAATAAGAAGTTGTTGAATTGTAGCAGTCTATGTTACACTGACAGGAGAGAACTGATTTAAGTTTGGGGCAGGGGAGTTGTGTTCCTGGATTTGTTATTTATTTGCTTTAACTGTAGAACTGGTTTAATATGGCGTGCTGTAGATGTACTGCTGTTTGGTCAAAGCTAGTAGGGGAAACTAAAGCCACGTATGATTGCTTAGGTTACCAGTTTGTTATGTGTTGATGCCCATGTTGCTATCCAAAGCCACAAGCATTTTTGGCATTTGATACTGTACTGGTGCAAGGCATATTATTCATTGGCTTTGCGTGTTTCTCAGCTTGTATAAGGCAAGAATGGCAGCACAAGGTGCATCCAAGTGAAGTGGAATTGGCTACAACAAATAGAGTAGCAACTGTTGCTATTTGCAATCCAGACAGTGATCTTTTCTCCACATTGTAGTTTTGGACAACAGCCCTGCTCAGGGACACAGCATCTGGTAGAGGAGTGATTTAATTTTAGTGGGGATTCTGTAACCACGTTTTCAGAGATTTCAGTGCAACATAATGTTTAGTTTATGGTTGTAATGGTAAGAGATGTGTGTGTTATTTTTATTTATCACAGAAGGAAAGGGAGAAGCCACTGTATCCCAAGGCATAGCCTAACTGGCATGAATACATGAGAAATAAGCATCCTTTGTTTAGGGTGACTGGTACCGAGGTGTAAATCGTCCCCAGGAAGACTGTCAGCACCTTTGTATAGCTTCTTTGTAGATTTTGTTTGCATGTATCATAATTAGTGGATCACTCCTGAAGGCAAATCACTTTAGGTGCAGATGGCTATGTGTAAATCTAAGGTGGTTTATCTAATTTTGATACCCTCAAGAGTATGCCTTTTCAGAATCCTTACTTACACAGATGGTGTTGAAAACAGCTGCTGGAAATAATAGATTTAAATATTTCCAGCACTGTAAATAAGAAAGCAGTAGCTATTCACTTCTGCAGCAAGAGCTGTGCTTATAAATTACTCTCCTTGGAATACAGAAAATACAGATGTTCTGTATGCCATTAAAATGGCAGCTGAATCCATTGTGTATTAGTCCCCCCCGGCAAAGGTTATAGGAAGCTGTTGCTGGGAAAGAAGAAAAAAAAAAAAAACAAAAAAACAATAAAAACCCACACCACAAAAAGTCAAACCCAATAACCTAGAAGGTATCTGGAAGAGTTTTCATTAACTGTGGGGAATGTGCATGCGTGGGTCAAATATTGAAAGAATTAGAGGACCTGAGAAAAGAAGAGCATAAAATTTACAGATGTACTGATATGAAGCGAAAACATGTGGTGTGGGTTTGTTTGCTTTTTTTTTTATTTTTTTCAAAGTATGTTTATTTCTGGTATTTGTAAAGCACTCAATGAGTTGACTCACCTGAAGATTCTTAGATTCTTATATATGAATACCTTGGAAAGGAAATTAAGTCAAGGCTTGCTAGAGCTGAAAAGGCAATTAGAGATCAACTTTTTGAATGGGACTTACAAAGGCTGTAACATAGGAACTATGCATGAGCATTTTTTCATTCTGATGGTTTGTGTGTGTGTGTGAACTTCACAAGGCCATATATTACATGGAAGTTCCAAAGAGGAAAAGTACACAGGTTGGTTGGGGGCCACTGTGGGATTCAGTGGCTATGTAGAGTAAGAACGCTTACCAGTAATTTGGTTGGTTCAATTAATATCAGTCCTTTTAAAAATCTGTCAGTAGGCTTTGTGCATGTAAAGGAACATTGAAATAAACTATGCAGATAATCCCTGAAATGTCTGTAGATCCAACTTTTTTCATATCCTTCTCAATAACCTGAAAATACTAAGCTACTTAAAGAAAATCCTTCTGCAATGAGCTCTTGTACTGTGTAACATGTATTTCAAAATAGGCTTGAGTTGTGCTGCTGTGAAATCACCAGGGATTCTTGAACTGTTTGTGTTTTGGGTCTTCCTTCTTCCTAATATCCCTCATTTCCTAAAAGCCTGTCCCGTTCTAAAAGCCAAGGGACCAGGATGACCTACTTCTGGCTTTCTGTCCAACAGAAGATTTTTCTTCAGCAGCAGCATTCCTTCTAGGAGTTTTTTTCCTTGACTTATTTCAAATAAGGCCTACAGAAAGACTGTGTTAGGAAGCTGTGAGTCTGTTACTTCAGTTTTATTCCTCCTCTGCAGTGTGGCAACTCCATGAATACTCAGATTCACAGATTAAGTTGAGTGTCAGCAAGCTCATTAATTATGCTCCTAAATGTCAAGTTTGCTAAGAGTTTGAATTTTATTTACTGTAGGTATTATCAACCCAAAGAATCCTAAGGAAGCACCAAAGTCCTTCAGCTTTGACTACTCTTATTGGTCCCACACATCGGTAAGTTCTTTTACAAGAAAACCTTTTGTTGTTGTTGACTGGCTTGATTTAACGGCATTCTCTTCTGATCATGCCCTCCCTGTCAGATGTTTCTGCACTCTCTCTCTCCCTCATTCAGGTTAAAAGCTTGTCATTGTATGTTGTCTTTTCTTGTTTGAGGGAGAGCAGAAAGATAAGCTTCTGGACTTTGATAACAAGTTGTGGGTATTTGAAAGGTTACTTAAAATATTCTCCAACAATGTTCTGTTCTAAATATCTTAAGGATGTGTGTGAACCACAGTTAATTCAGTTTTGCTCTTAAACAAGGGCCAAGTTGCTCAAGTCTTACCATTCAAGGAGAGATGAGTCTGGGTTCCCTTGGCATATCTAGAAAAGACCCAGTAGTCATCCATGTGTCCAATAGCTGCAAAAGCAATGAACTCTCATCTGACTCCTCTGCCCCACCCTCCTGTGAATTGCTGCTAAGGTCTTGCTGACTTCCAGTAATTGTTCTACAGCAGAACTGTGTTGATCTGCTGTCTACCCCTCCCCTGCCTTATTTTCTCAAAAGATGTAGAAAAAAGGGATAATGCATTTCTCTTAAGATTAATTTTAGTAACTTGGATGGTGCAAATAAGACTTAATATTTCTGAGCAAATCTGTGGCCAACAAGATTGTTTTCATGATGGAAAACTTGGATTTGTGCAGTTCTTTTACGCAGTCTTCCAGAGCAGTCATGCGAGTAGGTTACAGACAGGATCAGTCAGACGAATATTATGAACATCATTCCTGAAAACTAGCAGATAAGTGACATCAAGGAAAAGAAGTGGTCTGCTACAACCTTGATCCCAAAGTTAGAATGTTAGCACAGCTAAATTTATCCTGATTTCAGGAGCAAATAATGTTAAACCTTGACTGGTTCAGCTGCTTGCTAATATTTATTGACATAGGGATTTTATAGTCACCAATGAGGTTGTAAATAGAAACCTGGATTGGATTAGACAGCAGAATTGGACAGCTGCAAGAAAAACTTTGTCATTTTAATGATTTGTTTGCACTCTTTTAATCTTAAAAAAACCCCAACAAAATAAACCTAAGCAACTTTTGCTTCTCTTTTCCCCCTGCAACCCTTCAGAGCCCTTGTCAAGACCAGCCATTGTGGGATTTTCTTAGCTGCCAGTCCTTTACTTATTTGTATTGACTGTCTGAACTCTACCCTTGATTTTTCTCCCCTCGCTTCCCTCCTCCCAAACACTTTGAATCTTGTTTCTCAGTGATCACACGAAACTTTTCCAGAGTGGTGTAACAGTGGTCACAAATGTTTTGAACTGGTTGGTTTCTTTGTGCAGAGTGTTTCCTCAGCAGCAATGCAGTGGTCCTGCAAGGGTTGTAGTTGTTCTTCTCCAGCTGGTACTGCCTTGGGGAAAAGCTGTGTGTAAAACTGTGCTACGTTTGCCTCTTCCTAGGGGATTCACCCACAAGATAGAAGTAGAAAAAAAACCCTGCTGCTTTTTGAAGTGTTACTTGAATGATAGGATACGACTTTACCTACTTATGCTGTTTTTCTGTCTTTTCAGCCTGAAGATCCCTGCTTTGCATCTCAGAGCCGTGTGTACAATGATATTGGGAAGGAGATGTTGCTGCATGCCTTTGAGGGCTACAATGTATGCATTTTTGCCTATGGACAAACTGGAGCTGGGAAATCCTACACAATGATGGGCAAGCAGGAGGAGAGCCAAGCAGGCATCATCCCCCAGGTAAAGAAGAACCCAGAAAGGGGATTTGGTTTTTATAGCATGTTCAGACACACGCTTGCTGATGTGCTCTTTTTATATTGCAATAACAGTTAACAGAGAATCACAGCTTACTTCTGAAGTGAAAGAAATCTACTGGGGAAAAAGAGCATTATAAGTAATTTTTCCTCTGTTACTTTTTTTTCAGTTGTACTATACACTCTGTATATTTTTTCCCACATCCAATTTCTCTACTTCCCCAACAAACTCATAAATCAAGATGTCTTATTCCCTGGGTTTCTTGTCTCCTTTTCTGACTTTAGCTAGGACAGCACTTAAGCACTTTGTATTCAGCAGGAACTGAAAAGGCGGTATAACTGACAAACACGCCAGTAAGTTTTTTTTGTGGAAACAAGTTTCACATAGCTAAAAACTGAATAATACATCTTGGTAAGAAATGAAGTGTATCAAAATATTGGGGAAAAAAATATTTAGGGCAACTTAGCACAGCCCAGTGCTGTTTCCCCCTGCAAATTTATTTTTGATGTTTGCCATGAAATTTGAAGAAGTTGAGATACCCCCATAAGAAATTTTGGCTGGTAGCAATTTATGCCATCATCACGAATTTAGCATTCTATGGCTGTTGGTCGTGTGGCAGTTGTTCTGAGTCCAGGCCTTCCTCAGTGTGTAGGTGCTGACAGCGGACCAAATTTCTTGGAAGATAGGCCATTCCCCAAATAAAAATCTGAGGTAGGGTTTTAGTTTTAATAAAAAAATATGCTGAACAGCGTGAGTCCTCCTGCTGCCGCAGGCTTGCCACATTGGCCACCACATTGGCCTTGTGCCACAGGTGTGAAATAGACGACACAGAGCGTTGTTCTCTGTTAATAGCATGGGCATATGTGCCAAAATATGTTGTAAGTGTCCTGGTGACTAGCTTAATAAGGTTGAAAGAGTGATGAAGGACAGAATTGTTATAGCTAATAATTTTGGTTCTAATACAGTAAGATAAAGTGACAGTGTAACAGGTGAAATGAGCTGAAAATCCATGACAACACTTTCATGCTAAAATTTTTTGTTGTAATCTTGACATTCCTGTTTGGTTTTCTGAAACCTTAAATATGTACAGACTAAACATTGTTCTAAAAACCTGCAACTTAATGCTCACGTAGATTTAATAATGTTCCTGTTATCTACTACAGTTTTAAAACAAAATAATTTCCCTCCAACTTCACTGGGAGGCCTTCTCATAAAGGTACAAAATGAATTAACTGTTCAGGGAGACCTTGTTGAATCTGTTCCCTTTCTTGTCACATATACAGAAGATACAGCACAATCATGTTCCAAGTAATATAGGTTGTTGACATTAAATTCTTACATGTTGGCAAAATTCCCTGTTTGCTAGTCCCTACTTTCTACTCTTATTCCTCCCTGTACCCATGCTTTTTAGTCTCAATGCTTTTTAATCCATGGCTTGCCTACCGTTCATTTCTTCTTCGTTTATTATCTTAATTTTAGGCCTTTTGTTTCAGTTACTTGTAGACAAGCACTCCTGAAGCAGTAGACTGCTAGTAGTTTAAGTATCTTTCATATGAAGATACTGTTAAAAAACTTCTAAACAATTTCTGCCTATTGGTTGAAATCTGAATCCTGGAACTTCAGCACACCAAATAAAGAAACTATTGTTTTTATCAGACTAGAAGAGGATTAAAGATTTTAATTGTTCCTTTCTAAAATGATTACTTCCAGTTTCAGTTACAGGCTTTTTCTACTTTTATAGTACAGAATAATAATATTTGTTAAACCTAGAACAATTGCTGAGATACTATGTAAAATAAGGTTGAATGATAGTGATGTGGAATTGAGATTAAGTATCTTCCCAGCGAAGCTATATGTGGTTGATGTAACAGCTTCTTTTTCTTCCCCTGCCCTCACTCTAAAGCCAGTTTAATGGCATGTCATAGTAGTTACTCGTTACTACTTGGTAAAGATTGATTTCTGACTTGGGTTTAATCTCTTTCCAGCTATGTGAAGAACTGTTTGAGAAAATCAATGACAACAGCAATGAAGAAATGTCATATTCTGTAGAGGTGAGTATGGTGAGGGATCAGAGAATATGTGTGCTGGACATCAAGCTGAGCTTAGGTGGTGTGTTATTGAGATTGCAATAAGATGCTGATTTTTAATTTTAATTTTTTTTTAAGCTCTTTGTCTTTTCTCTGTTTCATGTTTGAGGCAAATGTAAATAAAACCTTTCTGGGACTTTTGTTTTCCCCACCAGAAAATTAGTGTACCTTTACCTGTGTAGCAATTCTGAAAGAAATGATGAGCTCAAAAACCTAAAGATGCATTTACAAATATATTTTTTTTTTTCTGGACTGTTGTATGGAAGACTACCTGTTTCTTGTCAATTACTATAGTCAAAATTTATACCCTGTTTGTCTACAGGACTTGTCTAAAATAGCTTAGTCACGCAGTCTTACCTGACATCTGTTAATAAAGTTGGTTTACATAAAAATTTGTTCAGGCCATGCATAGATAAGAATTCAGAAAAATTAAGTACTGACAATTTTATTATCCTTAAGTTGTTTTGTGTTTAGAAACTGGTTTTTGTATGCTAGCATACTACAGCATTTTGTTTCTGTCTTCTTGCCCTGCTCCAAAACAAAAATAAAAGCAGCTGCTTGGTAGAAACAGTATTTTCTTTCTCTTACTGTTTTTTTTCCCCCAATCAGTTTTAATGTCTTGACATGTTAGTATGTTGCAGGCTTTGAAAGAAAGGAAGACTAAAAAGCCAGTAGAAATCAAATGTGATTATTGTTAATAAATGTGAACTCCAATCATTACTACTTCTAAATTGCAGAACTGGAAAATGACTAGTTCTGTGACTTTGAATCTGTCAATTTTAACACTTAATTGTATTTTATTAACATTTGAGGACTTAATGCTTGAATGCCATAGGAGTATCGTGTTTAGGATTTGAGAATAAGAAGATTCCCACATTTTCATGATTTTTTTCCTGTTTGGTACTTGTTTATGGTTCTAATTATGTCTCCAAGCATAATTTGTGTGTGTGTGTGTGAGAGAGAGGGAGAAATAGTCTGTCTTATAATGGAAATCCAAAAGAATGAACATCTGACAAATAAGCAAAGAAGGGAGACGGCTAGACAGAAATAGTGATGGAAATGTATAAATAGTGTATTGTGATCTGTTTTGGATATAGAATTCATTTTTCTCAATTGCATTTATACAAAAAGATCTTCAGTCTCTAAATTTCTGAAACTGCTGTTTGTATCTGTAATCTTTCCACAGAATGAAAGTCAGTGACTTACTATTTCTTTCAATATTTAATATCTTGACTGCTGCAGCTGCTAAATACCTGTTGGACTGGGATAAGCCTAATACCATGAGAAACATAAAAATTAAACAGTGCAGTTAAAAATAATCTTAGCTTTATAATTTATTTCAGAGGGTGCAGATTTAAGATTACTGTAGTTTGAATAATTGTACTGGTGACTTGGGAATATAGCAGGATGTGGGTACAGCTTAGAATCAAAAGTTGCTTCTCTGCATACAAAGAAATTAATGTTTTTCCCTTCTGAAGTTTGCTTTGGAGGTTCATAAGAGAAATTCCTTGTAAGCAGACTCCTTTTACCATGTCTTGTTTGCCTCTTTAGAAAGGTAGTTTTGCCGCTGTGTCATATTAAAGCTGTTAAGATGATTGTGAACTCAAGTGTATAACTTTTAATTAAAACACCAATGTTTTTTAAAAGGCTTGAGGGATCTGTACATGGATGCAAGGCCTGCAAATTATGTTGGACATCTGATGCATGAGACTAGTGGCTCTTCCCTTCTGCCATTATCTCAAGCTGTTTTGTGAACTGAGACACCCACCTACAGCTTTCCTGTGGTGGACTGGGGGAGTTTCTGAAATGCTGTAGAGCTGCTTCCAGAGGAAGCCTTAACAAACACTAAATTGTCCATGCAAATTCCTGTTTTCAGGTGAGTTACATGGAGATTTACTGTGAGAGAGTCAGAGACTTGCTGAACCCGAAGAACAAAGGGAATTTGCGGGTGCGAGAACATCCTCTGCTTGGACCGTATGTGGAAGACCTGTCCAAGTTAGCAGTCACGTCTTACACAGACATTGCAGACCTCATGGATGCTGGGAACAAAGCCAGGTTAGTGATGGTAGCACGTTATGTATTTTTATCTCTGTGGGGATATATGGCATATAGCAGCAAATTTAAAATATCTTCTGTGATGCATTGGCATTTTTTTAAAAATCTGTCACCTGAGCATTAATGTTGAAATATACACTGATCAATGCTATTAAAAGGCTGAAATTGATTTGTGTGCTGAAATAGTGCTGCAGGTAGCTGTATAGATATTTAAAGCTTGTAATGGCTTGAGATGAAGTATGTAAATAATTATACTGGCTTTTAGTTCTGCCTTCCTTGTGTACTGTATCACTATATTGGTATAAATGAACATGTGAACAGTCTCCTCTGTCATTCATTCAAGTGGTCAGGACTAAAGTTGGCTTCTAGCTTTAGGTTCTAGTTCATTAGTAGTTGTTTTCATGTCAGCTGTAGGCTCCATTTAACAATGTGCTAAATGCTGCTTGTGTTTTCTTGGGTGTTTGAGTTGTAAGGTAGATTATTGAGTACACAGATTGAGGAAGCTCTGTTTAAAGTGCTGAAGAGGGGAGTAATTCAGAGTGGAAAATCAAAGGCTTTGTTAATGGTATTTGGTGTGGCTTGGTCTTGGTTACAGGGCAGAACATCGACTGTACAGCCTTTTGGTCTCATTCCTCTACAACTGCGTTCAGCCCTGCAGGTACTTGTACCTGCAGCACAGATGCTACTGTTTTCTAAACATGTCCATATCTGTTCATATTATAGGACCGTGGCAGCTACCAACATGAATGAAACCAGCAGCCGCTCTCATGCTGTGTTTACAATTGTCTTTACTCAGAAGAAACATGATACAGAAACTGATCTTTCCACAGAGAAGGTATGGTACAGATAAGTGGCTGTTTTTCACAAATCTTCCTGGCAGTGACTTATTCTTATTGGCAGTATTATGAGATAATGGGAATGAACTGTTTCTTTTCTGGTGTTTTGCTTAAGGGTGAACTTGCTGTATGCCTTGACAGGGCCCTCTTTTTTTCTTATGGGATTTTGTTTGATTGTAAATCTAAAAACAACTAAATGGGGAATGTGTGCAGGAGGAGAATATATAGATGTGGGAAACTGCCTTAAGGACTAGGTTCTGTGGGGAAGGGTATATGAAATAAAAAAAGTTAATATTCCCCAGTCTTGGTCCCAGAACTTTCTGTGGTTTTGCTTGTCAATGCAGAATATTTGCCTCGTTAGTTCTTTTCTTTGGGCACAGGAATTGGGATGAGTGAGACTTAGGCACTTTCTGGAATTTGCATGTTAAAAGGAGGTACGCTGTTTAGTGTGGACCAGTTTTCTGGCTTTTATTACTCTGAAAAAGAGGCTCTGTGTGCAAAAGTAGCTGGAATACAGGTAATGTTTATGTTTCTGAACTGAATACTGTGCACCTATCGGAAAAAAATCATGTGTTGAAGACACCACCCTTCCTCCAAATGGTAGTACCCTGAAAAATTATCATTAACTGACATGCAGTCTGTAGCTTTAGGCCAGTGTTTTATTGTTGGTGTCACTAGAGTCAGGCTGAAACATTAGGTTTCTCTTCCTTTGAGATTCTTGTGTTGTCTGTAGCAGTAACACAATTTCTTTTGACTTCTGCTCTGTTCATGTAAGACCTTTTTAGGTAGAGTATAGTGATACTTGAAACAGAGTGTCATCCCAGACACTTCTTATCCATCAGATAACAGCATAAAGCTAAATGATTGTGAAAACTTTGACAGTAGTTTTAAGCACACTACAGTGATTTTTTTTTTTTTTTGACAATAGGATTCTCATGCCATAGAATTCTTTGAAGTCTCGTTCTTACTGTAGTTCACCAAGAACTAATTCTCATGGTTAATGTCCTTTCTCTCTTCAGGTCAGCAAGATTAGCCTTGTGGATCTAGCTGGGAGTGAGCGAGCCGATTCAACTGGTGCCAAAGGAACCCGATTAAAGGTATGGGGCCATTGATGTATGGGAAAAGAAAGGGAAGTGGGGCACAAGCATCATGTGAAGTCTTTGCCTGACAAATAATAAGGAAAAGAAAGGATTGCTATGATAAGTATGCAAAAAGTAGTTGCAAAACTGAAGACTTCTCCCCCCCTCCCTTCGTCTACAGAGGTTCATGGTTGAACAACTTTAATTACTGTATAATACTGGATTCTATTTTCTCAGGAAGGAGCAAATATAAACAAGTCTCTCACAACTCTGGGCAAAGTTATTTCAGCATTGGCTGAAGTGGTAAGTACAGCATTTACTTACCTGCAACAACCTTTCCATAGCTAGTAAAACTGAGACAGTAAACTCTGGAGTACAGCAGAATCAGTCACTGCTCTTGGCCTAGCATTCTCAGCCAAATTAGCTGTGTGTATTTTGATAGATGAATAATGTTGATAGTGTTCTATAAATGTCATACAGGCTGGGAGATGCTTTACTTGTTGACAGAGTGAAGCACTGGTTTATTTAGCTGAGAAGAGGCCTTGCAAAAGAAGCCTGTGTTTGTGTAGAAGACTTATTCACATAGCAAGCTTTTAGTTTGGCAGAGCAGTAGTTTTATTTTTCTTTGAAAGAATAACTTTAGAAAACTAACTGCAGCTTTGTTGTTAAAAATTTTAGAAATACCAGTGTAATAATCTGATTATCACTGGCTCTTTTTGCAATGACAAGACTTAATAATGTGTTGTGTTGAGTGAGCATATGTTGATCCAAACATAATGTTGTAGATTTAGAAAAGTACGTTGTCTTTTATACTCAACTACTTTTTATAGGAAAAAAAAACCAAAACAGCAAACTAGTAGATTACTGCTGTTCCTTTTAACAGTGAGTTCTCAACAGCTTGGACAGGTTGAATATACTTAAGTGCTTTTTAGATTTTTTTTTTTTTTTTTAAATGAAAACTATTCCCATTCACTGGGCTTCTCAAGAAAAGAAAACACTATCCAAGCTAACATGGAAGTTATATAAAGCTCTGGTAACAAGCTCATCTTGTGTCTTATTCCTCTCTTTTTAATGCTTTCAACTTAGGATAACTGCACCAGCAAGGTATGATGGTGTGAGTAGTAGTGGATGTTGTCTTTTTGCCTGAATGTATGATTTTATTCTCTTCACTTTGGAATCAAAGAGCAGGGATCTTATGTCAGATCTTTGAGAAATTCCTGTGACTATAAGTTATAGTCATGAAGCCTGAGAACTATTAGTACTAAAATTTAAAAATGTTCTAAGGGTAGGGATAAATTAATGAAGAGAATACATTTAAGTATGTATTTAGGAATATTATTTTATTACAGTTCTGCTTCTGATTTGATGATTTACGTTGGGAATATTTACTTTTAATATGGGTAACTTTGCTGTTTTTCATGCCTATACTCCCCATGCTTTTTTCTTTACCCCATGTGATGGTTTGTGGTGATAGTCAATTCTAGTTTTCAGCTGTAGCATCTGGTGCTTACCTGCCCTGAGTACTTACACTTGTCCATTGTAAGGTTACTTACCTTTGGCAAGGGGCAATAGAACTATTGCAAGACTAACACTCAGATTTTAAACACTTTTTGAGCGTTACGTAGAGTTTCACACAAATTATAGTCAGGCCTTTTATTGCAAAGCCATATCCTGTGTTAAATGTTGCGTGGAATTAAACTTCTGGCATCTCTTGAAGCAAGATGTTTGCCTACTATTTGTTTAAGTAAACAGATGACCCAAGATTTACATTCTATTATAGAGCTTTTGAGATTAATCCATTATTTCTTTTAGACCAAATAAAGAAGCTAGGGAAAGCCTTTAAAAAGAAATTTGGAGGGAAGTCTGCCAAAGGTGGAGAGAATGCCCTATTCTCTTGTGTGGGAGTTCTATATTTGTCACTACTGATTTTTGGGACAAAGTGCTTAAATACTTGGGCACCTGTCTTGTGGCTTTGTGCTTTGGTTTGAGTAGTCTCTATAAAGTTCTTGTCTTTTTTTCCCTTTATTAAAAAAAAAATAAAACCACAAAAAAAACCCCAAACCACCTCCTTTCTACTCGTACTTCTGATTTCAGTGTCCAAGTACTTTCATCTTTTCCGGCCCCAAGTTTCCTAATAACTGCTTACAGAAACACAGGAAGATTGGGTAGTTGTCCTTTCATATGTGCATCGATGTCTCTTTAGCTGTGCAGTCTCCTGTAATAGACTTTTGACTGCTCTAAAAAGCTGTAACTTTTCTACCAAAGGAAAAGTGAATCTTCCCCTGAACGAGTAAGGCTTACTGCGTAAATTCTCTTGGAATGGTGTTAGAACACAGAATTTAAATGTCAGGAAGATATTCCTCATACACAGAAAAACCTTTCTGAAGGTGATGCATCAAGGGAATTCTCTGGAATGTGCTTATCATCTGTTTACGTACCTGAATATGTTGCATGTTATCTAATTTCAAACTCAGTAATTTCTTCTACAACTGAGGATGGGCCACTGCTCTGTTTAGATAGCATATGTGTATGCTGTCGTGGTTCTTTTAATAGTTATAGTATGATTTTTGTCTTAAATATTAGTTTTCCATTTGGTGTCTATTTCTCAATATTGTGTTCATTCTTTGTAGAGTAAAAAGAAGAAGAAGACAGACTTCATACCGTACAGGGATTCTGTACTAACCTGGCTTCTTCGAGAAAATCTAGGTATGGCTGATTTGCCTATGCTAATATGGAAAGAAATTATCACTGAATTTTCTGACTGCTTTTAACTCATATTTTTAGTAGTCAAATCTGAGTCATACAGTTCCACCTTTTGTTTAAGTTACAACTCTTTCCTATGATTTGTGTGTTCCTTAGTAATGTAGAATACAGTTGAATTCTATTATTTATTGAAAATATTGATATCTAGTAGGTAGGTACTGCCTAGATTGTGCACTGAAGTTTCATCTGAAATCCTGCCTGTTCATTATAGGTGGTAACTCCAGAACTGCGATGGTTGCTGCTTTGAGTCCAGCAGACATAAACTACGATGAAACTTTGAGCACTTTAAGGTACTTTCTTTTTATCTGCAGTGAATATGGGTAGCTGTTAGCTTTAATGGCCACTTTCTATCCTTCATACCTTTGGGTTATTATACTTTGAGAAAATCTGTGGGGAAGACAACTCTATACTGGCAACAACTCAATTAACCTGACAGAGGAAAACCAATCTGTTTTATGTGTGAATAGGGAGCCAGGGATTTATTGCCTACTCTTAACTTAAAAAAATCAAACTCATCTTCTCGTGTTTGTATGTTCTTTTCCAGTGTGGTCCCTAAAATTGAACATATTAGTCAAGCTGAGACTTAAAAGCACTGAATAAAGAAAACANCCCCCCCCCCCCCGTGTTATCTGTTGTACATACTGTTAATCCATCTTGAACAGGACTTATCTTTTTTGGAGCAATACCCTGTATTAAATATGAGTTCAAATGCATGATTGGATATAATCCAGGATTCTCTTCTGACATACAGCTGCAAGCTAAATGTCTCCTGTATTGCTGCATTCCCGTGTTGCATATAAGCACTTTTATGTTCATTGTAAGGTTTCATTGTTTTGGTCTGGTTCCAGATACGCCGATCGTGCAAAACAGATTAAATGCAATGCTGTTATCAATGAAGATCCCAATGCCAAGCTGGTGCGTGAGCTGAAGGAGGAGGTGACAAGGCTTAAGGATCTCCTGCGTGCCCAAGGGCTGGGAGATATTATTGACAGTAAGTGTATTAAACAGACCTTACCATCTTGAGGTTGGCCTCTTTTGTGGAGGAGGGACAGCTGGGCCTGTGAGAGAAAGGGATTTAAAACGTGGAAGTTAAACGTAGGTAATTTTGAACGTGGTTTTACAAGTGGTAGCCTCTTCTGTCTTCAAATAACCTATCCTAGGATTGCCTGTAGCGTTGACAGGCCACCTTTAAACTCTCAAGGAAGAACACAAAGATTAAGTCTCCGGTTACTGTAGAAAGGATTTTGTGTAATAAACTTTCACATTCAGGAGTTGCTCTGGTGAGTTATGGAGGGCTTTTTGTCTGGCTAACAATAAAAGGATGAGAGTTGAGATATAGAAATTTAACTTCATACTGAGAAAGAAAGCATCTTTTCTTCCTTTAAGGGTTAAGGTTGTTAGTTGATACCTGGCTTCAATGCCGTCCTTGCTGAGAAAAGAAAACGTCCTTGCTGAGAAAAGAAAACGATGGCTAATTCCTGTTAGACGATGCCCTGAGTGACAAACCGTTTGTCATCTCAAAATAACAAGCTATGAAACAGCTGCTTCTGAATAAATAATGAATTCTTTTGGGGCGAGATTGAGTTAGGTTGGCAGAGCAGTATTGTACTGATCTGCTTTGCCAACAACCTCTTAAAGCACCAGAACACAGTTGTGCCTAAATTCTTTCCTTGTCCTCATTCCAAACAAGGCAAATAAACTACAATTTTAGCTGCTACATTCTTCTATAATATGAACAATGGTTTAATTCCTGGTGAAGGAGATGCCCATAAAAACACAGAATGTATTCCAGTGGATTAAAAGATTCTTTGACCTAAAAAAAAAAAGTGACTGTTGCACCAGTTTCTGATTTGTCAGAGCTTATTTGCCTCTGACACAGAAGTCCTGACTTAGTCACAGACTGCCTAAAGACGCGTAACATGTATTTACATTTTTGTTTGCTTGTTTTCACGAGAATGGGGCCAGAAGACAATGAAATGCAGGTGTTTTCGTGCTTGGTATAGTCTGGGGTTTTTGGTTCTAAATCAAAACTGAAAAAAACGTTACTGAAAATTGTATTTTGTTTCTTTAAACATCAAGTAGTATTCTCTTCCCTTCCTGTGTCATTGGTGAACCTTCAATTTTGATCCTTCTTGTATTTTCCCTCCTGCTTCCTTTCAGTTGATCCAATGGGAGATGAATACTCTGGAAGTGGAGGCAAATGTGTGTATTGTGTGGTTCTCTTTTTAACCTGCTTTCTCTGGGTCAGCTTTTAACTGAGCTTTGCATGCCAGCATTTCTCACAGGGAAATCCCAGACAGAACACTCGCTGTGGAATGCAATGCAGTTTCATGGAAACTAGCTTAACTAGCATTTCTTAGATTGAGTCGACAGTCAAAAAAAAAAAAGTGCAAAGTTTTAAAATGCAACGTATGTTCATTGCTTGCTTTCTGGTGGAATATAGAAGGGAGAGAGTGGTAATTCTGTAGTCTGTTTCATGACAGCCAACAGTTTAGAAATAGAAGAATCTTTTTCTCAGCTTTCTCAGGTGACTCCGTTGGAACAGCTTCAGCTCACCTAGCTTTCTGGCCTTTAACATCTATCTTCCACCTAGAAGTATTTGTTTTAAATATGTCAATTGTTTAACTCAAGATGAAATGTTACCAGTTCCTTCTGGAGACTTAGACTTACTTACTTTGTATAGTCTCTTTAAAAAAAAAAAAAAGTTGGACATTGTATACTGATGAAGGTCTCTTATTTGAGCTCAAATACTTGGTTGCAGATGACTAACTTAGTAGGGTTAAAAACAGTCAGCAAATAGCATTTTATTTTTGTTCTACTGTTTGCTTCTCTGAAAGGGAAATATGTAGTCCATTGCAGGAGAAATGTATTCTATGTAGGTTTTGTGTCGGTAGACTTTTTAAACTGTTTCTGTTAGTCTTCCTCACCCTCACTCAATATCAACTGGAAGAGATCTGTCTGAAATTTCCTAAAACTAAAGCTACTGGTGTTGTAAAGACTCATCCTGGCCTTGTCTGACGTTCTGATGCTGCTTCCAGCGTGTGCATATGTCATCTGTGTGAAAGCTGCAGCCTCCAGGAGAAGCGTGCATGATGTTGAGGGTTTTTGTTCTCTGTGGTTACAGCAACAGTGAAAGCTATTGCAAGCGCCACATCCTTTATCTTCAGGAGTGCATGCGGCTATTGGCCTTTGGAGACTTCATCCTCCCTGCTCTGTCATGCCTGCTTTCCTCATCCTGATGTCATTCCCTTTCCTTAACCTGCTTTTCTTCCGTTAAACTCCCACCCCTGCTTCCTGTATTTGCAGATGGTGGTTTTCAAACTGACTTGATGCAATCATCAGTTTCATGAGGCTGAAACAGCAGGTTGAATGTGGAGTGAACTAGGGCACAAGGCTGACAATAGCAGGATTGTTCAGGGTAAGAGTAGAGGAGATGTAGGAGGACAGGGAAATTTATGCAATGTCTGGGTGAGCATCTCATTTTTGTAAGCATGAAGCCCTTGTTTATAACTTGGCAGGTCTGATTTGACCTGTTTCTTTCCTAAGAATGCTTATTTTAAAGGATTTGTTTTTGAAATAGAATGTGAAACTATGAAAATCATTAAAACTGAGCTATTTAGTTGTCTGATATTCCATGTTAGAAGAATATTTTTGGTGTGATTATTCTGAGGGTATGTTTACAGACATATCTGAAAAGCTAAGTCAGTTTAAAATAAATTGCCTTTGGATATTTGTTCTTAAATCATTCATGCACCTCATCATTGTTTTCTGTCTTTCAAGGAGGCAGTTTTCAGGCTACAAAAGCTGCCTTGTTAAACTTTGGATATTTTTTTAGGCCTTCCTCATCTAAACTAAAACCAAAAAGCTTTAAAGCACCTTCTGAATTATGAGAGCCTTATCAGATATTTCACTGATCAGCTATCGTAGATTGCCATTTTTCAGATACGGAGGGTCAAGAAGGAACATAATGATGTTGTGATGTTGTGTTCTCTTCTCCCCCTCCTCAACTGACAGGTGATTTACATACTCTCCTGTGAGAATCTAAGGAGGGGTATTTCTCTGTCCTTGTGGTCTGGGAGGTTCAGCAGCAGAGCCACTGCTGTGGTAAAGGTTTATTTAATCATCATTTTAGATTGAAGGAGTCTGGAAGAGAACGTTTTGCTGAGTTTAAGGGGCTGGTGTCTATTCAGACTTCAGCCCAAAATGTCACTAATTTCATGAGGAACTGAATCTGATCCCAGTCTGAGCTACATGATGCTCAGCTTAGTGTTCAGTTAGGAATAAAATGGTTTATTTTTTGGCAAGTGTGTAACCTTTTTCAAGCTTTTTTGGTCAAAATGGTTTATGATGCAGTCCTTACTAATAATCCTCAGGGTCTGAACGGAGTTACCATTATGTTATGGGTACTAATATTAAAAGATTTGTTTCAGAACTACCATCTAAAAATTACAAAACTTGTCTTGTTGCTGCTTAAATGCTTTCCTCTTACACTGGTATTTCCTTCCTTTCCTTTTTTCCTCTTCCTTCCCTCTTCCTACTTTCCTTTTTCCCGCCTTTCTGCCTTCCCTCTGTCTGTGTGTCTCTCTCCCAGATTTGAAAGATTTTCAGAACAATAAACATAGATACTTGCTAGCCTCCGAGAATCAACGTCCTGGCAATTTTTCCACAGCCTCCATGGGGTCCCTCACTGCATCTCCATCCTCCTGCTCTCTCAGTAGTCAGGTGGGCTTAACATCTGTGTCCAGTATACAGGAAAGAATCATGTCAACACCTGGAGGAGAAGAGGCAATTGAACGCTTGAAGGTACGTATCGCTGTAGATCAAGGAGGCTATTTTGGTCTTTCCCAAGGCTAAATAGGGGAAAATCAGGACAACCTGGGAGAATTTTCCTTCATAAATATACGCAGTCTGCTACTGCTTCTGTAGGAAGCTGTCTGAAACCCACTTGTACCTTAAAAAGGGCACTTAACTGTGATGGACTAGAAACTGGATTCGTGCACAGCCTTTCCTGTTAGGATTATTTAGGTTTAACTGTAGTCTGCAGCTACAACTAAATTATAAATGAAAATCTCAGTTCTTGTTTACAGGTCCTCTGGTGCAGTGGTAATCATGGAAAATTTGATCATAAGTGTAGACTTCAGGAGGCCTGCTCAGCACTAGTGTGGACAAAGTCTGACTAGCAAATGCACTCAGCTTTCAGAAAACCACATTACCCCAAAGTTGAAAAAAGGAGGAAGAATAATCCTGCCACTGTTGTATTCGCCCAGCCCCCACAGATTAAAATGTGAAGCACACAGAATAGCATGCTTTATCCAGACAATAGCGGCCTTGTCCCAATTCCGCGTAGAATTGAACCGCATCAAAAGTGCATTACAGTGAAGTATTTCTTAATTTTTATGAAAGCCCCCCCCAACTCCATGGGTGGATGAGTGGGGAGAGCTGGCTGCGTTGAATCTGTCCTTCATTCTCATGTCTTGTCCATGAGACGCTGCCACAGGGATTGGAATGGGCTGGAACACACACTGCGTATCCCTTTCCTATCGGAAACCTGCTGTTGCCATGGAAATAACAGTGTGGTCTCTGCATTTCCTTGGCATGCAGTTACTGAATGGTGTCTGTAAATCAGATTTAAAAACCAAAAAAAAATTAGGTGGTTCAAATTAAAGTCTTGACTGTGGGTAGATATGAAGTTGTCTTTTCTTCTCACTTTGCCTTCAGGGCTATTTACCCTTTTAAAAATTAAGGAAAACAACTTAGAGTTTTGAAATGCTGAGAGTACTTTTTATATCCAAAATTAATTTGAGGTCTAGAACTGAGCACAAACTTTAATTGCTTTGTGTATTATGTAAAGAACTTTGAGAAAAATTGTAAAACAGCTTCTGGGATTTTCGCACAGGAATCTGAGAAGATCATTGCAGAGCTGAACGAAACATGGGAAGAGAAGCTGCGGAAAACTGAGGCCATTAGGATGGAAAGGTCAGGAGTTGGAAGTGCTGTAGGTGTGGATGGTATCTAGAAAATGGTGAAGTGTGGAAAATGGAGAATGTTACTCTGTTCAACAGCAATGGAACAGCAGAATAGTGCTTAGTGATAATTCTGCTGACCTTTGTGTTATATGTAACAGTACAGGCAATGCTGAGAGAAAGCCCTATTCTTTCCTATGTTTCCTACAGTTAAAGTGTTTACCCTTGTAATTCAGGTAACATCCTAAGCTGCTACATTGGTTTCTGCTGTGAAGCAGCATGGAGACCTGGTCTCTTTCTTCCCCCTTCC
Organism: Ibidorhyncha struthersii; assembly: GCA_013398815.1. Taxonomy (NCBI): domain Eukaryota; kingdom Metazoa; phylum Chordata; class Aves; order Charadriiformes; family Charadriidae; genus Ibidorhyncha; species Ibidorhyncha struthersii. The sequence continues at coordinate 1,056,134 of VZSZ01010248.1, read as the reverse complement.
ACCATTTGCTTACATTCCAAAAATTCTGTCCCTAAAGTTAAGCAAAAAAGATTAAGTTTTTAGTACTGGAGAATCTAAAATTATGAAGCGGCTCCAGCTTTCTAGCTTTGGTTTGAATTTTGTCTTAGAGCCAAAAGACAGACGCTTAGTAATTGTCAGAAATTTGGGTGCCACCAAAGAGAGCATTAGTTATTAGAATATTAAAATCTTGCAAAATATGTAAGGGGAACATCTTTGCCTGGAAACAGTGTGACTGAGCAGTCCATAAAATCATGAGAGATATATGAAGAAAGGGGATAGAGATTGATTACTCACTGGGAGAGGTAAGGGACTAAGGCTAACAGGTGATTTGAGGCAAATAGGAAGTTCTCGCAATACCTAGGTAAGCTCTGGAAGTCTTTACTGCATGATGTTGATGATGAATTAAAAAAAAGATGACAAAAGCTCAAAAAACAACAACAACAAAATTTTGGATAGCTGTTTAAAAGAAGTATCACCGTTAATTCTGCACATTCCGTAGGAAGAAATTGGGAGACTGTGAGAATACTTTGGGGAAAATACTGCAACGTTTGCCACATTTTTACTCTTATGCATTGAGGTCACTGTTGTGCTTTGTTAAAGCCAAGAATACTGTGTTACATGAACAGTTTGACACAATACAATCCTTTTTATGTCTTAAGAAGGAGAGGGTACATTCTATATTAGACCAGGAAGAGCCAGTTAATCTTTGTAATTTAATGAATAATGGTAGCTCCTTTTACCTAAATTAAATATTTAAATTTAGAACAGACTTTAACCTTCCTTAAAGAAGTAATGAATGTTGTGGCCTAAAATGTACTTATCTTGTGATACATTATTGCACTAAATGCTGTTAAACTTCTGTAAAATTTTTGCTGTTGCCTTTCTGTGGCCCTATAAACTCCAGGACTAAAGTTTAGAAACTTGCCCTATTGTGTTACGAGGTGGTGATAGTCCTGACTATGGTCAGTGGATAGGCTGGTTGAAAGTCTAATGTATTTCCTTGCATGACTTCCATTTGGCCTTATTTTGTCTAAGCCGCCTAAAATATGGTAAATATCTTTCATTTCTCTCTCAGGGAGGCATTGCTGGCAGAAATGGGAGTTGCCATTCGGGAAGATGGAGGAACACTGGGAGTCTTCTCACCGAAAAAGGTAGAGTAACTGGTAACTATTGCATCATGTCTCCGAAAGGCTGATCAGCCTGGGAGGAGAGGGTGATGAGGGAGCTACCGTTCACCCAAGGGCTTGTATTTGTGTAAGATGCAGAACACCACATGTGAGGTCTGGACCCTTAGTGAGTTCCTTTTACAATGCCTTTTCAGAAATAGCTTTAGTGTTAGAATCTTTCAAACATGGTACCTCTAAGGATTATTTTGCCCATAATAAAGAAGTTGGACACTGTTCTTCGTGCAAGTGATGCAACATAATACTTAATGCTTTCAGGGAGCTGCGAAAAGAATTGCCTATGGTAGCTTCCATGGTTGTGAAAGTAGGGAAGCATGTGGTAGCCTAATACAGTGATGAAACAGGAGCAGCGTGAAAAGTTCATGGGGAGACTCCTGATATCAAAAAATGCTTGAACTTTTTTGTACCTTCCTTTAGAAAACTTTGTGGTGCAAGCAAGCGTTTGCAGCTCCTTGCATATCTGTTGATTCAGTAGCAACTCAGAAGTGCTGCCTCTTAGATTGGTGTTGCCATTTTCTGCAGTAGCTGTGTGTGACCTTCGTGTACTCTACCTATTCTTCTTTGGGATACCCAGTTTGAAGTCTTGGTTAAGTGCTCTTCCTTGAATTTGTTAATCCTTTTTCCCCTTGGAAAAAGGGATTGTAATCTCATGAACCACTGAACATAGGAAATGCAGGGCAACATTTCTTTCAGTACATGTCAATAGTTCTATTTTCTGAAATTTGAAAGAAGCAGAACTGTGCAGGAAAAGGGCATAAATCAGTGCTACAAATATAAAATGATCAAGTTAGTAAAGAAGCTATCTATGCAGTTAAAGCAGAATTATTGAAGAAGTACAAGGCAAAGAATGTACTTTCTTGTATCTCAGTAATGTTTGAACAAAGAGCACAGGGTAATATTTTTAGCCTGAAACTTGCATGTGCAAATGTGTAACAAAGTTGATCTAAGGTTAAACGGGAACCTATTTAGAGGCATTGCACAGAAATATAGGTCAGCAGAACTGGTTAAAAAGTTTAATCCTTCGCTTAAAGTAGATATGCTCTGAGTAGGTAGAACTCTGGTTTCCTTTTGGTGTCTGCTCCAGAAGTACCCAAGGCTTGTAAAGACACTAATTCGTTGAGTGTTCTTTACGTTTCTCTTATGGATCCTCATCTTTTAGATTTTCCCTCAGCGGCCCTCAGCTCTTTTTGATGACTCTTTTGGTGCATTTTCAGCTGATCAGGTTTGTGTATAAATGCCATGTGGAATAAGTAGTTGCTTTGGTAATAGATAGTACTTATTTTTACTGATATAGGATTTATTAGGAGAAGTAAAACTCCCAACCTAGTCCTGTCTGCTTCTGTTCCTTGCTATCCTTGTGCTTCAGTTTCATTAGTTCTTCCAGTAACTGTGGCTGCTGTTGTGAAAATTTAGGAGATGTAGATAGCAAATTTGAAGTTTTTTTAATAAAGATTTTACACCTCTGAGTTACCACTATATGTCTAACCGTATGCTAATAGGACAGCACTGTGTTTTTACCTGATGAGCTGTAAATTGAACTCTGTGAGGTTAATTTTGCCCACTTCACAAATAAAAAGGTATCACATTGTGCAATCATTGATGTGTCTACCAGTTTTGGCTTTGATGGCAGGAAACTTCTTGAAAAGGATTGTGGAAATGTAATTGCTCGTGCTGTCATCAAAGATGGGAGCAGGGAAAGATCCTTCAGCTTGTGCTTAAGGAACGCTGTACAGGAGAAAGCTGAAGACATAACATTCTGTGGATGAATAATAGATTTCAGAATGAGTAAACAGTGGGTTTTGCTAGCATCATTTTTCAAGTTGTTGAGCTTTATTTCTTACAAAGCTCTCTGTTGCCTGTGAAAGACTTATTCAGACTTTGATTTGGTGTAGTAAATGAACTCAGATGCTAAAACATATATGTATAGGGTACAGCATTATTTTCAGTGTTCAAATGGTACAAGTCATAGTGGTGTTACAGCAGTTGACTATGCCTGGGATTTGGTTTCTCTCCAGTTTTCTCTAGATTTAAGAGCTTCATATAGCTCCAAATGTTGACTTGAATGCAGTGAAAAGCAATGATGGCATGGGACACCTTCAGCTGCGGTTTTAGGCAGCCCCTATATTTTTAGGGGTGAAAAATATGTAGTCTTTTTTCCCCCCTTTCTGTCTTTATAGTTGTCTTCTATTGGGCAATTGAGAATCAGACTTCTCCATTCAAAGACAAATTTCTTGTGAACGTCCAGTAATTTGAGCTTCTGTAAACTGAGTGCTGTGAACATCTCTCCTGAGTAAACTTTTTTGCAGCTAGAATAAGTTGATGGAAGCAGTGTTCCCAAGGAATCTTAGCTAAATTTATTTCGTTTTGCTAAATTTATTCTGTTTGAGGGTAACAAAGGGACAAGTGACTGATTAACAGTTTTATTTCTATTTTATCATCTTTCCTCTTTAATTCTGTTTAACCATTTTTGCCTTTTCTTTTGTGCTTGTGCTTACTGCTATCTCACTGGCTAGATTTTCACACCAAGGCCTTGTGACTTGTTTGCTGATTCCAATGGGGTTTTTTCACCAAAGAAGGTTGGTTTAGTAACCGTAGTGGATTTAAATTTAGAAGAACTTTAGATGAAGAGCTTTTTAGCTGTTTGTATCAGAGAATGTTGGTAGTTTTAGATTTTCTTTTGATGCTAACAGACTCTGCCAAATGAACACCTGACCTGTATTGCCCAAGAAAAGGCAAAGTTTTTTCCATATCAGTTTCAGAGTTTTACTGAAGCAACCTTTTCTGCTATTGGACTTCCCTTACCAAAGTTTACAGAGCCTTTACAAGGAATCTTTTTTTTTTTTCCCCAGCTGAAGCCTTTATTCCCTTTATTGATTGATATTTCGGATAACTAAGCAATCTGAGTTGTATTTCTGCTGTTACTTTGGGTAGCTCTTCAGTACCACAAGAGGTTATGTTTGAAAAAAAGCATTATGGAATAACCTCCATATACATAGCAAAACTGCTGGATTAATATACATCCTTCCACAGCTGTGGGAAGAAGCCTGCAAGTAGGTCCTCAGTTCTTAATTAACTTTTCTTTTTGTTCTTTCAGACTCCTCATCTTGTAAACCTTAATGAAGATCCACTCATGTCTGAATGTCTGCTTTACTACATCAAAGATGGTATTACTAGGTGAGGATTGGTGCTAATATGCTCTGAAGTCTGCTTCTTTGCTTGCTTAAATCCCCATGTGGGAGACACCATGAGTTTAAATAATAATTGTGCCCTGAGCTATTCAATTTACAGGTACAAATGAAGTATGAGATTGCTGTAGGTGGAAAAAAGTACAGAAATGCATTTTCTTTTAAGCTGATTTTGTGCTTTAAAAGTAACATGCAGTCACTCAGCTTTATAAGAAGTTTGTTACTACACCTGGGCATTAAAAGAAAGCATGATATCCCTTCTAAGATATAGGAAAACAAAAGTAATAAAACTTACTGAAATTGCCTTTGAGATTTTGATGGGTGGAGGATTGAAAAACAGTAGTTGATAAAAGCAACTGGAATATGGATGAGTGTTCACTTCATTATTTAAATAAAATTTCATCCATGCCTCTGCATAATTAATATATTCTGCATTCACATATGAGATGAAATTTAATTGCCAGATTTGGAATTTAAAATGAATTTTACTCTAAAAAAGTCAAGACATCTGGAAGAAGAGAATTTTTATCTTTGGAGCACTAAGCTGTGTTTGGCTGCTTAGTTTGTATATTCCTGGGGGCCAAATGGACAAAAGTACAGAAACAAGTGCTGTTGTATAGGACTACTCTAATAGACGTTGGATCTACTGAAAAGAATATCAAACTTGTAGAGAATTCAGCACGGAATTGATGAAGAGAATAGGTTTGGGCTTAAGAAATCATTGTCAGTTCTGAGCCTAGCTAGCTGACATTGGAAATGTGTAGATTAATAAGTCAAGCAATAAGTTCATAAACATTAGGACTGAAAATTCAAGTTGTCCATATCTAGAATTGCTCAAATATTTTGAGTTTGAAATGAACGTAAATCTTCATGCTCCAGGGATGCAGCCAACGTCTTGCTGTCAGGAAGCTGGATGAAACTGCGTGTGGCATCAGATTATTCAGCAGGAGTCTCCTGACCCATTTTTGCTCCATTGTTAAAGTGCAGATGGTGGGTGGAAGGGGTGATCACTGTGTGCCAGCTGAAGCACACCGCTGGAAGTTCCTGTCGCTTTTTGGTTTTCCCCTTTGCTAAAGGGAGAAGGGGGTACACAGGAGGAAAGGAAGCATGTTAAGTCCAGAGGTGTTTAACATTTCAATTCTTTTTAAATTACATTTTTTAAGAGAGAGAAAACTTCTTTTTCTTTTGTCAAGCTGTTATTCTCCAGTTCCTGGTAAATCTGGTAAGTTCTCCGCAGCGCAGACTTAAGTGCTAGTTCAAACCTTAAAACTTGAAGGATAGTCTTAATAGTTCAGACTTTCTTCCTGCATATTTCCGGGCTGTATTGTTCTACAGAGTTGTAGAAAATGTCTGATTTGCTCTTGAAATATCTTCTTTTGGACCCAGGGTTGGCCAAGCTGATGCTGAGCGAAGGCAAGACATTGTATTGAGTGGGGCTCATATCAAAGAAGAACACTGTATCTTTCGAAGCGAGAGGAACAACAATGGTGAAGGTAAAAAACCTACTACTTCTAGCAAAGTATTGCCAGATCTTTCACTCCTCAATTGATAGTCGTCCAGGGAATACTGGTATTGGAAAGTTTCTCTTACCTGAAGAAAACCATCTGCTTTGACTCGCTGTTTTCTTGAGTCTTACAGGCAGAAAATAAAATCTGCTTAAGTGATAATAGTTTCAAATTGCAGGCTGCAGTCAGTATAAGAGTTAAGTTCTGGTCTTGGTTAACTATAAACATGACAATTCAAACAGAAATAATAATAATAATAATTACCAATATTGCAATGTGTGGAGATGTCAGTAGTATTGATTTTTTCTCATGGGGCTTTATTTCTTTTTTTAACCAGCATGGCATCAAGGAGTGATTCGTTGTACCTTGGTTTAGTCTTAGTAGGAAGATAGGCAGAAAATGAGAGGCCTCTAGGGTTTGCACGCTTACATTTGTATATGGTGCTCTCTAAAGTCTTGTTCAATGTTGTTTTCTTCATAGTTATTGTTACTTTGGAGCCTTGTGAACGATCAGAAACCTATGTTAATGGCAAGAGGGTTGTGCATCCTGTGCAGTTGCGCTCAGGTAAGAACTGTTAGAACAGATTTTTTGTAGACTTTCCATCTAATTGTCTATCTGTGACATTTGCATCATGTGTAGAGAATGCTGGGTGCTCTTAAAGGACAGCATTGTTACCTTTTTGGAGCGTAGCTTTTAAACAGAAGTTGGTACCATTCTTCTCTTGGCAGCAGTTCATTTTCTTTCATTCCTTGCTGCACTAGCTGTAAGTGTACTTAAATATTCACTGCCACGCAGTGGCTTGTCCTTTTGCTTACCCTGATATTATTCAAATACATTCTTGCCCAAGCCTATTGCCCTTGGCAGTCTCAGTGAGACAGAGCAGACAGACTGCCAGTTGCTGATGGAAAATTCCCAGTTTTCTGGCAAAGCTAAGATATGACCCTGTGCAGGAGTACAACAGCTTCTCTTTGCTCTTATTAGATTTCCCACTCAGTCCCCTATGTTCCTGTAGAAAAGCATGTGGGGGAAGAATTAGGAGGGGAGTGACTTCCCTAAATTATGGGTTTTAACCTATCTCTTTCAAGCTATGATGCTTTCTGTATCCTTCCCCCATTTTTCTACTGGTTAAAAAAAAAAAAAAGCCAAACCAAAAAGCAAACGAACAAAGAAAACCGCCACCTCTGAATTAGTTGCACCAAGTTCTAAGTGACTATTTTCATGGAACCAAGTGTACTGACTTCAGCACAAGTCTGGACAATGAAGGCAGAACAATTTTTGCTGTTCTGTGCCTGCATATGCCTCATATTGAATACCATGACTTTATCATTTAGTAATTGCTTTCTTTTGTAAAAAGTATATTTTTTCCTTTTCTTCTGCATCTAGATAATTAAGTTACTAGAAGACTATAGACATGGTCTCTGACACCTTTAAGAGCCTGTACTTTAATATAAGGACAGTTTTGGTTACTTTGGAGGTCTATTTACTAAATGCCTTTTTAAATTTTAACTACACTAATGTGTTCTCTGGAAGAGCAGAGGCATTTTACTGTCTTCCATCATGCATATGTCTCAGGCATTGTGGACCTCTTGTATCGAGGATTTAGCCGAAAGACTTAACAATATTAGATTTCTTCAGCTCTTTTGACATTAGTGTAAAAAAAGCTGTGAAATCCTTCCATAAATCCCACTGATTAGGACTCTGATAAAATCAATACAGGTAAGCCACTTTTTAAAGAAAAGTAAGCACCATGCAGTCCAGTGTTTGAAGATAGACTTTTCCAAGCTGAAAATTCTGCTGAAGTGGCTTTTGCCCATGTTTTGGCACTGTCACAGAGAAGAGGAATGGGATTTACTGATGTGTTTTATTTACAGCAACTCTTGGTCAGTCTTCAAGTTTGTCCTTTAATTTTTTATAAACTCCGCTGGAATATTAGATAAGATCCCTGATGGTGATGTTGTTGTCTGAGCAGTGCTTCTTACCAGCAGTGTCTTGTTCTGTACAAGCTGGGCATTCTTCTCTCTTTTTTTTTTTTTTCTTTTTTCCTTGTCACCTAGTTGAGTTGAATATATACAGAAGTCCTTATAGGGCAATCTTTTCTTATACTGTCACCCAACAGGATAAATGGGATGAATCATTCAGTGATGTTTTTCAGTGGTTTTGGAATCCTTACCTGAAAGAGTTAACTTCTGTTTCCTATTTTTAGGAAATCGTATCATCATGGGTAAAAATCATGTCTTCAGATTCAACCATCCAGAGCAAGCACGAGCAGAAAGAGAGAAGACGCCATCAGCTGAGACTCCCTCTGAGCCAGTCGACTGGACATTTGCTCAGAGGGAGCTTCTGGAGAAGCAGGGCATTGACATGAAGCAGGAGATGGAGAAAAGGTAACAAAATAACTCACAATTTCTACCTGAAACAAGGAGGAGTCAGCTGTAGGTTATTTGAGTGGTGTCCATGCAAAACCTAAACCTAGGTTCTGCCACATAGCATCTCTGCTACCTATTGTGAAAGTTCAGAAAGCTTCCTCATCATTGTGCTTCAGTGTTTCAGTGCTCTAGCTCCTTTAAAACTCACAGGTAAGCACCTGCCACTAACCCTATAGACATTTTGGTGAAGAACTAAACTGCAGCTTACAGGACTATACTAGTACTAGTACTATATCTGGTACTATAATAGACAAATAACAGTTCCTTTTAAGTGGAATGACCTGTACTCTTGTAACTGTAATTCAGTAGGCTCTGCATGTAGAGTAACACCAATGTGAAAATAATGACCTCTGACTACTTCTTCTCTTTTGCTCATCTTCAGATTACAAGAAATGGAGATTTTGTATAAGAAAGAGAAGGAAGAAGCCGATCTCTTGTTGGAGCAGCAAAGGCTGGTATGTGTCCTTACTTCAGATTAACTATACCTTTGGCAAACAGTAATTCCTGTCCTTGCTTATCTGAAAGTTTAGAAAACCTGCTTGGGTTGTCTGCACAATGCAGTTCTCCCTTTGCTTTCGAATAACTTCTGTCTACAGTGAATTATTATCAGTGTGAGCGAGCTCCTTCATGTTAATTCAGAGATTGTAATTGACAATGAAGAGGCTTTAATCAGTTCTTGTTGGGACAGGTTGGATTTCTTGCAACTTAACCTGAAAGAAGGGCATTTCTATGCTCTGTGTTTTTTTGAAGTTCCTTTTCAGTAGTCTAAACAGCTACTTCCTGGGATGTTTGCCTTATTTTTGTCTTGGATCACCAGAACATACTAATTTTGTGCTGCCAAAGAGATTCCTAGAACATTGATATGCTAGGTTTATTTCTTTGAATGATGTCTGAAAATGTTGCTGCATTGTGCATGTTTTAACCCTTCTCCCTCCCCCTGCATGGAGTTCCTTGTAAGGGTCTTAATGGTACACATGCCAACGGTGGGGTTATGACTAGGGAGCAGTGTGCAAAGGAAACGCTAATTCATTCCGAACAACGGGAATTCCACCATTCCACCTAATTCTTAAACGGGAAGTCTGACAAATTGAGTCTGATATAGGAAGACTTTGGTGTTCTCACAACAAATATCTTCTGAAGTGCATTACCAACAGAAATGTATGCAGTGAATTTTAAAAACAAGACCAATCCCAGGAATGAAATCTAGATTTCCTTAAGAAACCTGAGTCTCCTGATTCTGCTTTAGCTACACTGGGTTGTCCTTTAGGCAAAACACAAATGTAGTTGCGCCTGAATTCTAATAAAAGTTTCAAAATCATGAGTCGTTTGTAGTATTAGTTTGAGACCACTGAAAACTGTGGCTTAAATGTATGCTGGATTTTAAACTGTAAAGCTCCTTCCCTTCTCCCAAAACCAGAATGAAGCAAAGTACTGTGGCTTCCATAGTAAAGACTTCTGCATCTCTAATTATTTCATCACAAGGGACTAATTTCTTGGATGGAGAGGAGTGGCTGCAGACTTTGAACCAAAGCAAGACTTAGTTCAGAAAGGAAGTTAAATGTGGCTGATGTAATGTTTCATCTGCATTTTTAGAGTTAAAATTTGTTTAGCTGAGAGTAGTATGGCAAAAAACAGTTCAATATGAAAATAAAAATAGTTTGAGTATCGAGTGAGTTTCAGCTATGTGTCAAAGGAGATGCAAGTAGTGGAATTCCCTCCCTTAAATTTTAGCTGACAGGCATAAGCTGAGCTATTGTATGAATTAAAGAAGTGAGAATTGGCTGTCTGGGGAGCTGCTTCAAATAAGGCTGCGCTTACAGAAGTGTCGTGAAGGGAATTTGTTTTCCCATATACTTAAGATGGAGGGAAGGTTCTTTAGATAGTGGGTTGTTTAATACTGTAATGAAGTTGCTAATTTCTTCAAGCTTGTTTTGTTTTTGCTGATTTCAGTTAGTGGACAAAGGTGGAAGACTATCCTACAGGCATTACGAATGTAATTCCTGAAGGACACCTTTCCTAGTTGTAAGGGACCATTGAGATCATTGGTCTGTTTAGCAGCATCCATCTGGCTTATCACAATGCTTAATAAGAATATTTCAGATGACAATAAAACTTCTTGACACATCTCGTCATTTCTGTGTTGCTGTATGCAGAGTCTGGAATGGACAGGATTAATGCATTCATACAACAGTAGTGGAATAATGATTGGGAAATCTGGGAATGCATTTCAGCTTGTGTACCTTAAAAATATTTACATTGCTGCAATATCCAGCTGCAATAGCAGATTCTCTAACTTACTGCTATGTAAGACTGATAGTGAAATAAAAATATTCTTCTTGTTCTAAACTGGGCTATAATCTTGGATATAAGAAGCTGGCTAATCCTGTTTACCAGATTGTTTTGGTTTTGTGCTGAGATTCCAACCAATTTGGGTATTTTTGTTAGATGTGCTATACAAAAAAATAAATAATAGCTCTTGTCCCCCCAAATTTACAACTAGTATATATTTGGCTTGCTAGTATTACTAGGGAAGAGAAATAATCGTTCTCCATTTTACAAATTGAATGTGAAAATGTGTTTAATAGAGCTAAAATTATCTTCCTGGTTTTCTTGGTCATGATGCCTTTGCAGTGACCACTTGATAGTAGAATGTGGGTGTGTATAGATATATAGATATATATATATATATATATAAATTGGTCTGGTTAACCTCTGAGTGCACACAGGGCAATGATGGCAGAGTGTCTCTTAATCAGCTTTTTATACGCAAGACATGCTTCACCCATAAGTAGTAACATGGTAATTTTGTAACCTATAAGAATAATCCTGTGGAACTTGTGACTTAATGTTTGAGTAGTTCGTGTTTTGCCTTTCTGGACGTAACCTTGAATGTGTAGATTGTACAGTGTCTTCCTCCAGGGCATCTTTTGTTTCCGCTGCAATATGCAGTTTGTTAGATGCTGTTTCCTTAGGCCACAAACTTTGTCGGCTGTAAATTCACAAAGAGTTTATATTCTGTTTCTAAACCAGTGTTTTGCTTATATTTTGACCTAAACTCAGAAGTTGATTCTCTACTGCTATTCTTAAATATTAAAAATACATAAGGTCACAAGAAGCTCAAATAACGTGAATCTTAGGCTACGGAGCTTGTTGACCGTAGGGCAGAACTGTATTTCTTTTACGCCCTTTCATCATTCCCAAAACAAATTATTGTATTCCCCATACTGTATTCCCCGTTCTTCATGGTCTTCTACCCGAAGCCTTAAGTGTAGGAACCTGTGGTTCTGAGTCAATGACCTGGGTTTCCTTTGTCCGTTGTTGTTCCTGATTTCTCATGTATTGTAATTCTCTACGTGAAAAATAAGGACGTTAGATAGAGGTTCATTAGGACCAACTGCTGTGTTTTATTGAAGATGTTTGGATCACAATAATACATAGGACTTTTTTGTTTGTTAAAGAGATGTCTTGTCTTAATAATCCTTTAAAGAAAAGTAGTCTGATTTTAATTCCTGCTTGCAGTAAGGAATAATGGATATCCTTAACTTCTGATGGCAGTATACCTGGACAAACATTCCTAGCATATGGAAACCTGAAGCACTGCTTATTAAAAATCATTTAGCAAAAGGTGGAAAAGTTGTAATGAAGAAGCAAAACATGCATAATTCTTAGCAAGTGTGTGGAAGCTCCAGGCTCTAGGGTTTGAGAAGAGGATAAATCAAGGATATCAAATAGAGAATTTGTATTAAATCAATTTAAAAAAAAAAGTCATTACTGCTACATTCTTCTGAAACTCATTCTTCGGACAGACAAGATTGTTAATGTGTTTTTTTTTCTTTAAACTAAGCAACAAGGTGACAAAAGGGAAAAAAGCCAAACCAAACCACAACCCACCTCTGAAACTTTGATTCTGGATATCTTTTAGCTTGTAGCAAGTCTTGGAGTATGAACCACTGTCTTCACCTGTCATAGTGGCACTTACAGTCCTTTTAACATTGAACCTTTCGGCTGCTTCCGTTTCATTTTTTCTTATCGTCTAACACTTCTCTGGCTGCTGTTGTAGTGAAGTGGATTCTAAACTTGAGCATCCCTGCAACCACGTGCAACGTTACTAACCAGTGTTAACCCAACTTACTCTGGCTGCTCATGACATCTTCTCTGATGGCTGTTGTGTTCACCTACCTGGGGAGGATTTGCTGAAAGAAGCAACAGCAGTCACCAAGGCAAATGTGTGTGTCGGGGATTTGCATGTCTTTGTAGCATGTGTGAAGTGCAGTTTACACTTGGTTTTTAATTTATCTAAGCAGGAACTTGGTTTTACTTGATCTATTTAAAGATTTTTGGAAGGAGTTGGGAGGGAAGAGTTTAGATTATCTGCTATTTTGAGATGACAAGACTTTTAAATATAATGTTAATCTTAATTTAGTGAAGAGCTCCAAGTTTGACAGTCCATGACTCTTGAAGATACGTTTTAATGTCCTAACGCTCAGTCTTCAGGGACTTCCTTATCACATGTTCTATTTTGGTTTTTGGTTTAGTTTTCTTTGCCTGCTACTTCTTGTTTAGCTTTTCCATTTTCTTACAATTTTAATTTTGGTTATTTTGGGGCCACTTCTTGATTTTTGTTTTTCCAAAGGATGCAGACTCTGATAGTGGGGATGATTCGGACAAGAGATCGTGTGAGGAGAGTTGGAGACTGATCACTTCCCTGAGAGAGAAGCTGCCCCCCAGCAAGCTCCAAACCATTGTAAAAAAGTGTGGCCTCCCCAGCAGTGGGAAGAAACGAGAGCCTATTAAAATGTACCAGATACCCCAACGTCGACGCCTTAGCAAAGACTCCAAATGGGTTACCATCTCAGACTTAAAGATTCAGGCCGTGAAAGAGATATGCTATGAGGTAGCGCTCAATGACTTCAGGCACACTAGGCAGGAGATTGAGGCTCTGGCCATTGTTAAAATGAAAGAGCTTTGTGCCATGTATGGGAAAAAGGATCCAAATGAGCGTGAATCATGGCGAGCTGTTGCTCGTGATGTCTGGGATACAGTAGGAGTTGGAGATGAGAAAATTGAAGATATTATGGCCAATGGTAAAGGAGTAACTGATGTGGATGACCTTAAGGTCCATATAGACAAATTGGAAGATATTTTACAAGAAGTGAAGAAGCAGAACAACATGAAGGATGAAGAGATAAAAGTTCTTAGAAATAAAATGCTAAAAATGGAGAAGGTTTTACCTCTGATAGGTTCGTCAGAGAAAGCTCAGTCAACCGTAGCTAATGCTAAGTCTCCAAACTCTGCCAGTGTGGTGGATGTGGATAAGAAGCCCACAGATGACTTAAAAAGAAGCGAGAACGATGATCTTGCTAAAGAGGAGCGTGTTTCTCAGTTAATGGCGGGTGATCCAGCTTTCAGACGTGGGCGATTACGTTGGATGAGGCAAGAACAGATTCGATTTAAAAATCTGCAGCAGCAGGAAATAGCAAAACAGCTTCGTCGGCAAAATATGCCTCACCGATTTATTCCACCTGAAAATCGCAAGCCCCGGTTTCCTTTCAAAAGCAATCCCAAACATAGGAACTCATGGAGTCCAGGCACCCATATAATTATCACAGAGGATGAAGTTATTGAGGTTAGAATTCCAAAAGAAGATGATAAGAGCAAAGACGAAAACAAAGAAAAAGAAAGTAAAGCTGCTTCAAAAGACCCTCAGCAGCTGTGGAATCTTTATGGCCCCCAGAGGAATCAAGATAATATCCAAATTAACAGGCAGCAGTTAAACACACAGCCACAGCCTAGCAGTCAGCAGCAGCCATCGCCTCAGTTGCGCTGGAGAAGCAATTCTCTCAATAACGGCTCTCAAAAAAGCCTGCGGCGTCAGACATCAGGCTCATCTGAATCGTTGCACTCCTACAGCGGGCAGCAGAATCCGGACCTGCAGACTTTCCAGCAAAAACGCCACATCCACCAGCACCGACAACCTTATTGCAATCACAACAGTGGAGGCAGTGCAGAAGGCAATACAGCTAACTTCTACCCAAAACAAACTGACCGGCTGAACCACTATAACCAGTTTGTGACGCCCCCACGGATGAGGCGCCAATTCTCAGCACCTAACCTCAAAGCGGGCAGAGAAACTACAGTATGATTAGTTGGCCAGGATTAGTCTGGGGGAGGAGGGAAGCAGGGGCAATTCTGGCTTATCCTTGAGAAACAGCCAGAATTGGCTCTGCTTGTGTCTTGGGTTTTGTTTGGCTGGGTAGAACTTGAGTAATTTGACACACAAACACAAGGTACTGGCCCTTCAGCCCGTTCAGTTTGCATGTGACTTTTGTTGCAGTTTTAACGACATTGATTGGAAGAACTTTCTGAAAAATTGTAAGAACTTTTTTCATAGACTAGAAGACTTGGAGGGAGGGATGTGGAGAGAACTTCCCTGCTAGCTCATTTACCATTTTTTTTTGTGTGTCTTGGAGTATTTTTCTAATGCTGAAAATAATGTCTGGAACTTACAAAGTGCTACCTTCCTCCTGTGTTTTATGTAGACAATCAAAAGAGGAATTTAGTTTATAGCATTGAATGTTTCTTGTGACCTTTTTCTTAGCAATAAGGAAACTGACCATCTGTTTTTAAATTGATCTGGCTCTTGAGAACAGTATTTTCCACTCTTAACTGAAATTATTAATAGTAATAACAATCTATAAACCAAAAGTTGTTGGCTGACAAGATCTGTGGCTGTTTTTATAGAGAAATTAAGAAGAGCTATTGGTCACAACAGTCCTGCTCCCTGAGTAGGAGATAGACGTCTTTTCTCTTTCTGTTTAAGTTCGTAATTATTGGTATGAAATTGCTGTGACAGTTAAACCTGCCTGAATGGAATTTTATGTCAGAATATATATATTTTGCTGAAGCAATACTTTGGAAATAAGCTTTTTCTAATTCCCATTGTATCTCTAAATATAATAGTTTTTAATTATTATCCAGAGATTGTGGAAAGGAACTAGGATTTTTCGACACTGGTGCAGGATGAAGCCTCAAAAAGCTAATTCTTTTTATTTTATGTTTTCAGCTTTCTCGGGCATGAGTCTGGGAGATGTTCTTGAAATAGTTATTCTTATGAAGATTTATAGATCAGTACTTTGAATGGGCTGAATTCTCCTCAAAGATAGGAGAATGGAACTGTTTCATCTGAATGTGATACCTCATGTTAGTGCCTCTGGTCTTGGATTAAATCCCTGTTTCAAGACTTGTTTAATAAAGGAGAAGGTCACTTTGAGGAGAAAATAAAACTTGTCTTCCTTCTCCCGACACTCAAAATGCAAGTTAAAATTTTTAGTATCTATTTAGACCTGAAGAGGTCTATACTTGCAGGTGATTTGCCATAAAACAAATGCTTGCAATCTCTACTTCAGATTGTTTCAAACAAATTACAGACAAACTGTTGACTAAGGAATAGGCTTTATGAGCTTGGGGTTGTATCTCAATTGGAGAGTCCCAATTTTAATTATACACCTTCTTTCTGAGTTTCTTAAAGTGCAAGACAAAATTGCGCTTACTTCTGAAAATCTGTGGACTAAAGTATAAGCCAATCTAAAGCTTTGAGGATTATTTTGCCTTTAACTTGAATTTAACTTGAATACAAATTTAAAAACAAGATTGGCGCCTCTACCACATTTGGTAAGATTGGTCCACTTTGCAGTGTATCTGTACAGTTAAACGGTTTGTGCTGTTTTGCACAGATTTCTTTCATTTACTTGAGGTTGGTTATTTTTTGATAAAATATAAGCCCTACTGGTAATTGTTACTTCTGCATGTTTCAGCATAGCTGTAGATAAGTAGGAAGTGCCTCAAGCTTACTTTCTGTCTTGGTTTTGTTTCCTGTACTACTTTCCTCCAGCCCCCCACCTGTGCAAGCGGTAGGTGCTGGCTGCAACACGCTAAGTGGCAGCCACGCACCATGTACGTATCGGTGAATCAAGCGTCAACTCTTCAGTCCCTGCTCATTGTGTCACTGATGGGAAACTGCCCTTCTGATGTAGGAGCTACAAAGTCAGTCCTCTAACTGGCCTAAAAGAATGAGCTAGTCCCATCAGTTGGGATTTTTTTTTTTTCACAGCAGGTTTAATTTTCTGTCCAAATATGGCTTTGTAACTTGCACTTGTCTCATGCTTTGACCTACTTGAACGCAGGAAATAAAGCATCATGTCCAAAAATGTCTTGATTCTTAAAGAAAAGAAGCCTCGTAGATCAGCAGTACTTTCTTGGAGCTTGAGTCAGAATTGCAAAATGAGTTTTGGGCTGCAAATAATATTTTGCTGTTGCCTTTACTTTAGAATCCTGTTTTTGTAGTGCGTTGCACTTTGGTTTTGTGCATGTCAAGAGCAATGAGTTCCTTCATATCCTCAAAAAGGCTTGGACTCTCTTAAAAATGCATCCTCGGGGAAAATCCTCTCAATTCTGCAGGAATATGTGAGCCAAACAGAGTTAGTCTGCACAGGATAGGTCGTGAGAGAAGGCCAAACCAAATTTATCTTGTGTCCCAGTTTTGTTGAGGATTGGGGCTGCCTGTGTGAAATCACCACGTGATTGAACATGGAGTAATTTTGAAGTCCATGCAACTACATGTACTGACATGAGATTAAAAACTCCCACTACTTGATATTTTAACGCTAGACACTAAAAAAAAAAAAAAGTTTTTGCCAACTTATTTCAGCTTAAAAATCTGAGAAGAAATAGCAGTAAATGCCTGGGTGGTGGTGGTGGTGATGAACATCAGGTTGCCATCAGTCTGTCTTACCCCACTGTTTTAGTGCAGCACTAGAAAAACACTTATTCTGGTTTTGTGTGATTTGACAAAAAGGATAGTCAATGCCAAAATGGAGTCCTCTGCTCAGAGGAAGCAGCTTTTTTTCCTGGCTTTTAGGAGGGTATTATAGAAATGAAACTTGGAAAAAAGTCCAATAAAAATAATTGCCCACTTTAAGAACTGAATATGAATTACAGTGCAGTGCTTCATCTGGTAAGGGAAGCAATGTGAGAATTTGTGGATCTCCTTGCATTAATAAGGAACAGGCACACCTCTCACTCCAAATTCTGTATTAATAGAGCAAATGAACAGTAATACAGCTGCTTCCGTAGAAGACTGTGTGAAAAGGCTTTCGGGTTAATAGGAATGTGGCATCCATGATGGGAGTGCTGTTTTAGTCAGCTTAATTGCCATTGCTAAGTGCTGATGCGCTGTGTGCTTTGACAGCTGGCTTCTATCCACCTGTGCCTTAGTGACGATTTCCTAAATGTTCTTTAGGACTCACTAGGGATGTGTGGATTTATTGGGGGTGGGGAATGCATGCCACTAATGCTCCTCTGATTGACTTCAACATCCTTTCTCAAGCAACCTGAATTTAGGGATCTGTCAAATTAGAGGATGCTATTTTTATCAGTGCATTCAGCATAGTTCCAGTATTTTCCTCACTGTTTGTCCTTTATATGTTGAAATTTGTTCTTTATCCTTTATACGTTGAAATTTGACTCTGATACTTCCCATTGAACCACTTCAGGAGCTGCAACGTGAGAAATCTATGCTGTTGTACCCATTTGTACTGTAAAGAAAGCAGTGAGCTGCCTTTGAATTAAACGGGATTTTTCAGATCTGTCCATTGTTTAAGAAAAAACAAGTTTTGGATTGTTTTAAGAGCAAGCATCTGCCTTGTGGAAAGCAGAACTGGTTTGTATTGTAACAAGTGCTCTTTCAATAAACTATGAAATACTCTTGTAAGTGTCAGACTTGTCTCAGTGAAATGGAAATGAAACTTGATTACAGGCTTGTCCTGATTTTATTTTTTGTCTTGGGGTTGGTATTGTTTTAGCAGAGTTAAAAAAAAGGTTTCTTTAATTGTTCCTCAGTCTGATTCTTGTAAGTCTCTCCACCCTGATTTTTCTGCTGTTATGTGAAAAGCAGCTTACGTGGATTTGTGTCTACTGTCACATAGCTGCCTTTTTTTTTTTTAAAAAAAAAAAGCTTTTTATAGCACAAGGGAATACAAGCCATACTGCTCTTTAGTGCCGTTCCATTGTACCATCTTGTGTGCTGTTTATCTAAATTCTGGAAAGAAACACAGAGCTGGCTGTTCTCTATTTATTTGCTCACTGAAGACAAAAGAAACTGACGTTTTTGTATACCTCAAATACAGGAGGAAACCACATACACTACAGTACCTTTGCAGGCATCATGTAGATCCAAAGAATCTAAGTTGTTATGGTACAGTGTTCTGCTTAAAAAGCTGGGCCAGTCTGGTCTTAAAAAGCCTGGCCTAGTCTGAGTGTACGATTTTTATTTTTTTTTGGTTTTCAGAAAATCCAATGATTGTTGTGGCTTTAGATATTTCCATGCCCCTGGGCAAAATAAACTTTGCGTTCCCTTTCTCCACATTCACGGAGCTAATGATTTCAACCAGTTTGAAGCTGTACAACAATGTGCATTGGGTTCTAGGGAATCCAGGGCATGGACCTTCACAGCAGCTTCTGGGTGCAGATTTTTTTCTTTTCTAGCAGTTGAGGTACCTCTACATCGGTACTAACAATTATGTGTGTATTATCACTAATCAGGTCTGGATATGTTTACCTGGAGAGCTGACCAATCTCTCAGAGCAAACCAGCCCCTTTTACAGTGCAGTCAGCGCACCTTCTGAGTCAACCAACCTGAAATTCATCCTTCATCTGTTGCTTGGTGCCAGTTAGTTTCCAATACTACCATAGTATCAAGTGCCAGGAGGAAATATTAGTCCTGTTTTTCTGCTTAGGGAAATGGTACCTATTTCTCCTTCATTATGGGAAAACAAACTTAAATTCTTTTTGCTGAGTTTTAAAAGTAATGTTTATTAGTGTGGAGTCAATAAAAAGTGTCTGCTTACGTTAAGCATTTATTTAGGTATTTAAATGTACAGAAGATAAACTTATTTGGCTCAAAAGTCTGAAAATGGAGAAGACGAAGCAGGTCTTTGTCTTTGAATGAATTTAATGTGCCTGGGTTTTCATGCTGGAAGTAGCTTTCCCAGTGGAATGCTCCTGATTTTTGACCATTGCCTCTGCAACTTTTCAGTTTCTCCAAAATAATCTGATCAAAGATTCTACTTAAACGCTACTTGAAGAGTTTTTCATTTCTTCATTATTACAATCTAGCCGCTCAAAATGGCATCCTCAGATTATCTACTTCAGACTACAGGAAAATAAATTATTTTGCCCTTTCTTGCAAGTAAGCGAAGCTTGTTTCTGTCACTTTGCATCTGACCTGTTTTATCTTGGTTTCAAATGTAATACTATTATCTACATGGATGAGGGGGGAAAAAAGATCGGAGAGAGTACCTTTATGTTAACAAATTTTTGAGAGTACGCTGGGTATTTCAGAGCTGTAGATAAGTCTGAAACTCCTCATCGAGTCTAGAATAGTATTTTGGTGTATCATTAGGAATTTCAGAAGGAATATCAAAAGAGAGGATATATGTTTGGTCTGTAGTGCGTTTGCTGCTGGGTAAGGTTTACTTACACGGCATGTAGCCATCGTAGAGTGAATGGAGCAGACACAAATGAAGAGGGAGCACTTTAGCCAAATAAAATTTCAAGAGGAAAATTAAAACACAGCCCTCATACAAAGGCCATGTATCTTTAATACAGTTAATAAATCGGTTTTCTGTCCCTAAAGGTCATGGGTAATGAATTCATGGTATTGAAAATTCTGCAATTTCTAACAGCACAGCTACTGTTTTCTAATGCTGCCTCCAGGGAATATGACTTACAAACTTAAAGGAACATACTTCAGGTTTATCTCCTTCCCAAATACCATCTAAAGGTCTTTCTGACTGAACTCGTGTTAAATTTGATGAAGTCGAATTGTGGCAGTGTTAAGCACTATTCTTGCTGTGTGAAAACAAAGTAACGTAGCTGTTTGGGTGGGATGTTTAAATAGGCTGGAAGGAAAGTGAAAAGCTTTCCTTCTATAGCTGTTAGACTTAAGAATGCATTGCTGCAAACAGTGCGTTGGAGAAGAATTTTAGGATTTGGAACTGTGGAAGAGAGAGGGTTGGAATACAAGATGACCAGCTTCAAGAATTCTCCTTAAGAACTCAGGAATGCTCTTAATGAATTTTTTTTTAACTCTTGTATAAAAATCTTGAGAAGACAGTTTAGTTTGTGTAATATATGCCAAAGGATTATCTTCAAAAAATAAAATACAGTAGTGAGGTAGGCTCTGAGACCAGGAACACAGTGACTGTCTGTTCTAAATATCTAGAATTTGTATGTGTTTTACCAGCAACTAATAAAAGGGTCGTTAGGTCTTAACAGCATTTATTTCAAGGCACGATTATTCTGAACAGGAAGAAAATGCTTTTACACCAGAAGGTATTGTTGAAGTGCTCCTTGTGGGGAAGCTTCTGCACACACTTCTCTGCCCACTTGCCAGGGTGGTGGTATTGTTTTCACCTTCTGATATATTAAATACACATGTGAGAGTGACACTTACATCCCAAGAGGAAAATCTGATTGAAAACAAAATGTCTTCTTTTTTGTTCCCTGAAATCTGAAACGATTTTTTTTGTATCAAAAGGCCAATCAGTGGTGCTGTTAATCCTCTGTTTGAGAAAATGGTGAATAATCCTCCCCTTTTAAGTTTATTTCTGTACTCTTCTCTATTCCTGCCTCTTTCCTACCTACCTGAAAGCAGCAATCAGGTTCCCAAAAAATCCCTCTTTTCCAGTCTCTAGGAAAAAAAACAACAAAACAACCCAAAAAATCCCCCTTTTCCAGTCTCTAGGAAAAAAAACAACAAAACAACCCTAAACCTTTCCCTCTTGCAGATACTATGAGCATGTATAGCTGATGATTTTTAAAAAACACCACTGCTATCTGAAAGGTCCCTTCCAACCCAACTAGTCTATGGTTCTGTTGGCCTCTGTCTTCTCTCTTTTCAAGGACAGATTATACTAAACCAATACATGTTGGTATGTGACCTCTGAGCATTAATGGAAATGTCCTTATGTGTTTGTTCTGTGTCTGTCATTCCATCTGAGGTCTTAGTCTCTCTTAACTGTTCTCCTTGCTTTTGTCTGTCCTCCTACACGGTATCTCCTCTCTCCCCACAGGACTATGAGAGTAAGCTGCAGGCCTTACAGAAGCAGGTGGAGACACGATCCTTGGCAGCTGAAACAACAGAGGAGGAGGAGGAAGAAGAAGAAGAAGGTGAGTTTAAAGATAAAAATAATTTGGATATAGTTAAGCCTAAAGGAACAATTGCTATAATATCTCTTGCAATAGACAGAAAACTCACTTTGGAAAGCTGCAAAACACTTCATAACTTCTTGATCTGTAATCTTCACAGCATAAAGATGTAAAATACCTATTCATAGTATAAGTTCCACATGAGCAGTAGATACACACCCCCAAATTCAGCTGATGTACAAACTAGATCAGTTTAACTACAAGCTTTAATTTGGTGGTCTTGAATTTGCAGGAACCTATCTCTTCATGGCACTAGCAGTTCAGATGTCTTAAACCAAAATAATACTGTTGCCTTTGTTTCGATTTCAAAATTTCTTTTTTCTTCTTGGTAGGAATTCTTAGAATTCATGCTGTGACATGTCTGTATAACTCCATTTCTGGATGGTATATAGAGTTTATTATTCCCATAATACTTGCTTTCATTCCACTGTTTCAGCATTTGGCTTTAATAATTGTTAACTAATTTAAAATAATAGGATTAGAATTTATTTTGCTTTCTCTGTTCCAGATCTCCTTACTTGATTATTGTCTCTCCATTGCTAGTGGTGAGGAAGTTTGAATCCAGTTTTTCCTCACTGAATAATAAAAATGCATGGTTTTGTTTTCTGTTCTCTTCCAGAAAAGGTGTTGAGAACTTGATGACACGGTCAGCAGTAGTATTTGATACTGCATGTGATGGTTTAGAGCAGCAGCCACGGTGTTTTTATTTGTCTGTTTCTTTGCTCTTCCTAGTGCCCTGGACACCACATGAGTATGAACTCGCACAATGGGCTTTCAGGAAGTGGAAATTTCACCAGTTTACTTCACTGCGGGACCAACTCTGGGGAAATGCAGTGTACCTAAAAGAAGCCAATGCAATCAGTGTAGAGTTAAAGAAAAAGGTAGGGACATGCAGGGTAGCTTTTTGAATTTTCTGAGTCATCAATTTTGACTGTATAATCCTGCTTCAAACACTCAGAGTTACTTGTAGTCTTAAAAGTTATGTGTCTCCTGCTTATTAGTTAGTGCTTTAAAAGAGTTCAGAAAATTGTGAGTCGCCGTTTCAGACTTCTGGCAGAATGAACAACCCCTGCAAATGTGGTTGATACATCCACCTCTTCTTCATTTCCCTTATGCTCTTCCTGTCAATATCATAAACACATGTACACGTACATCTCCCGGGGCCCTGTCTTTTCCTTTTTGCTTTTAACTTCACGTGGTCATTCATCTTTCATGGAGAAGTGGGTGCTGCAGGATGTGCTAGGTCTATAGTTTTCCAGACCTCTGCTAGCTGTGACAATAAAGGCAAGATGTCTGTACTCAGCTTAAAAATGCGTTTTATGCGGGTTTTTTTGAGGCAAAAAAAAAAAGTGACGTAAAAAAACCCTGAATCTGTTCAGAGATGAAAGTCAAACTGGCTTTGTAGGTCGCCTTAGGTTAGGTCTCTGTCCCTTTTGTGATGCTGATATCATGACTTCTCAGAACTAAAGCAGTTTTGCTTTCTCCATTCAGGTGCAGTTTCAGTTTGTCCTGCTGACAGACACCCTCTACTCACCCCTGCCACCAGAGCTCTTGCCCACTGAGTTGGAGAAGACCCGGGACAATAGGCCTTTCCCCCGTACAGTGGTAGCTGTGGAAGTCCAGGATCTGAAGAATGGAGCAACGCATTACTGGTCCTTAGAAAAACTCAAGTATGTAAATATTACAGGAGAACAAAATTCCTTATATGCAGGGAGCTTCACTGAAACATTTTACCCCTTGCTGGTCATTCCCTGTTGTACTTGTTTTTTCTCTGTGTCCTCCCAAATGCCAACTTTCTAGACAGTGTGGTATGTTTTAAATACCAGCTTTCTAGATTCTTTAAACAAGTGCGTTTGTTCTCCAGCATCTTGCCTCACCTCCACATTTAATTTTTGTAACTTGAGGTTAGATTTTATTTTTTAAATCTAACAAGGCTCATCACAGCTCGTCTCTCTGCTGTAATATTTTTCATGTTCCTTTCACTGCAAAAGTTTCCTTGCCACCTGCTTTTGTATAACCCAGCAGTAGAGGGCATAATTTATAATAAAAAGCTTAAATAAAGATTCTATTTCTATGGACGCTATACAAATTCTGACTGTAATCTGAATTATTTTCATCGTATTCTTGCAAATAGGCAAAAGGCATTTGTCTTTCCCCATTTTCTAAATACTGATTCAAGAACTTTTTTCCCATTGATAACCTCTGGACAAGGGATCTTGCAGTGTGAAACACTTGTTTTCTTCAGTGAAATAAATAAATAAATGAAAGTCTATAATGGAATCAGTTCAATTTTGAATCAAAATGCCAACATTTCTGTAGTGAAATGCAAAAAAACTGCCTAAATTGCTCAGCAATGTTATCTGATGCAAAAAAGGAAGAAAAAATATGCCAGAATTAGATGTGAAAGAAGAATATTTAGAAGTTTGAATGAAGTCCAAGATTTACATAAGCTTCTGCAGTGAGCTTGCCTCGTGCTTAGTGGGCTTAGTCTACAAAATTTTTCCCAGAATCCCAAACACGTCAGAGAATTAGTACAGTACCGAACTTAATGGTACAGACTCCTCGGTTCTTTATTCTCCCTTTCCTATGTGTAGTTTGGTATAGGTGAAGCCAGTGTATCCCATTTTGTGTTCCTTGCTTTTTCATTCATGCTCAGTTTTTTAATCCTGGTTTCCTCTTTGCAGGCAGAGGTTGGACCTGATGCGTGAGATGTATGACAGAGCTGGGGAAATGGCGTCTAATACGCAGGATGAGAGTGAAAGCACAATGACAGGCAGTGACCCCTTTTATGATCGCTTTCATTGGTTCAAGCTTGTTGGAAGGTATGTGACAATAATCTCAACTGATGGTACACTGGTAACTCCTGTCAGTTCTGGATGGACTTTGACTTTGAATGTGGTTATAGACTGTATGGCCGTTAGCGTTAATTGTGTGTGGTGTCTTTCAGGCATTTCTGATAGACTTAAAATATAGCGAAGAGCAGAAAATGCTCTTTAGAATGTTGACAGTTCTGGTGTAACCTTGTAGAATCTGATTTGACTGAACCCTTAGTAAGTTATAAGTTCATTTTAAAAAAATGTAGCTGGCTAAGTTCTGTCTAAAGTCACTGGAGCAGAGCTGTGGGAATATGAAGAACACTGGAAACTGAGGGGAAAAGTGGCCCAGGGCGTGCCTTACATATGTGGTTCAAATAGTTTGGTCATACCCTGTGGAAATACCTAGTATCTGATGGGGTTCTTTAATACTTCATGATGTCGACTGCACCTTTACAGTATTTTTGTCTACAAAAATATGTTTATATTAATTTTTCATTTGCTTTCTGCTCAGTTCAAGGATGCTCTCTTTCCTGACTTTGTTAGCAATCCCTTCCCTTACGTTTCATTCCAGTCCAGATGGTTTGAAGCCTTTGCTTGTTGTTCAGGTGGTCTCTGTGCTGATGGCAACAGACGGCTGTTAAATGAAGCATTCTTCTTTCCCCTCACTCTGTTAATTGGTATTCCGTTAACTGATATCTAGCTCCCCCATTTTCCATGGCTGCGTGAATGAGCGTCTTGCTGATCGCACGCCCTCCCCCACTTTCTCCACGGCTGACTCCGACATCACTGAACTGGCTGATGAACAGCAGGATGAGATGGAGGACTTTGATGATGAGGCCTTTGTGGATGATACTGGCTCCGACGTTGGAACTGAGGAGGGATCAGACCTCTTCAATGATGGGCGCGACCCGTTTTACGACCGATCCCCTTGGTTCATTTTAGTGGGAAGGTTGGTGAGGTTACTGTGAGAATGGCCAAAAGGGACCAGCTCTTGCTGTAGGCTGCAGTGGCTTTGCCTTGTGCTGCATAGAGTATCTGTCAAGCCAGCCAAAATATCTATATACGTAAATTGGAATTGCCAGAGAATGAGTGTAGTTTAACATGAAGTTTTAAATTCCCATGTCAGAAGCCATGAAGACCTAAATACTAATTAAGAAAATAACCCTGAGATGTGACAATGTGAGTAAATATATTTCTAGATAACTGTCACAACATTGAATGTGGTTTTGCTTGTGTACAGTATTTATAAGAATGCTCTATTTAGCCATTGCAAGATCACGAAGATAGATAGTATCGTAGTATGTCATTTTATCCCATAGAAGAGAATCTCAGAGTATGGTGGAAAGTCTTTAAGTCCAATGTAATAAATCCATTTTTTTGAAAACTCATTTAACATCATCTGTGTCTGAAGAGAAGCGTTGGCATGAGGAGAAAGAAGAATGTCCCTTTCTGGATGAGGGAAGAGTATTCTTTGAGATGATTTGCTTTCTCAGATTGTGCATGATTCTCTGTAGCAAGTATTACGTAGTGAAAGGTTGTCATCATTAAAATTCACTGTCTGGTGGTGTTTATCAGCGCTTTCCCCATGCAATATGCTTGAGTTTCTCAAACAAGTTTGCTTAATGTATTTTAGAGTATTATCTATTTTGCCAATCCAGATATGATTAAGGCATTATCAGACCCCAGTCTGTGGTGTAGACTCTAAGAACAGCAAGTTGCATTAAAAAAAAATAGTACTTGCACTGTTTCTTTGCAGATAGTCTTGCTTAAATATGTAACTTAGGACAAGAAACAGAAGGATTTTATTTGGTGACTTTGCTCCCACTCCCCCAGTTGTTCTCTTGCTTATTTGATCACTGTACACCAGTCTACTTGTTAGAACAGTCAGGGAGGCCGTTACCATAGGTGTTGTACAAAAGAGAGGGGTAAGACTCTGTGGTTGGAGGAAGGGAGGAACAAAGGAGAAGGAACCAGAGCTTGACTTTATCCTTTTCTGTGACTGTAAGCAGGGAAGACTTCGTGGTCAGGAAGGTGGGATCTTTTAGTAGTTTTCCTCAAATGCAGGAAACTTGATTGCATTACTTGTGAAAATGACGGACTGAGTTTGTCGGTCTTTTATCAAGCTCTTAGATCAGTTTAGCTGTATTGTCTAACGTCATTCTTTGTCTTCAGTGGACCTTTTTACAAGCTGTGATTAAAACTTGGAACTTCCTTGATCTAGTCTTTGAAACAAAAATTACAGTTACTAAAGATGCAAGAAATTGCATTAGTCCTCTTTGATCTCTGTGAATTTGTGCTCTTATGTGCAATGTCTGATAATGTGTGTTATAAAAGTTAATTATTTCAGGTTAATCCACAAGAGTCAGTTTGGGAAAGCCACCTTAACTGGCTTGGAAGTGGTTGTCAGCTAGATGAAGCATATGTGTGCTGTTCGCAGTGGCAAGGGCTGCTTTCTTGTAACAGCGCTGGCGTACTCAGCATATCCTCCTGTTGTGCGTGTTCTTTCAGAGCGGGACCTCCAGTGCTTGGGAAAAAGTTGAGCTATTCATCTTCATTTCAGAAACTCTTCAGGAAGCACAACACAAGCTGAGCAAATACAGTGTATAATGAAAACAGTCGTGCTTCCTGGCAATTACACAACTTGCTTCCCGTTTCCATGTATTAAAAAGAATACTGAGCTCTGTCTCTATAGGCAGACGTGACGCTGCAGCAGTTAAGGGTGCTAGCCTGAACCATGTAAGCTGCACATATTAAGGAACTCTACGTGGGTTGTGAAGTGTATTGAGGAATGAAACTTAGTTTGTATTATCTCCGAGTAGAGAGCTGAATGACTTTTTCCCAGTCGTTGATTTCTATTCTGTTCTGTTTCTATTCCTGTCCTGTTCTTCTATTGTGCTGATTCTGTCAGCAGAAAGCTGTTAGACTGTTTAGCGCCACTGAATAGAAACTGTTTTGATTCCTCGGTGTCCTGCAGCATGAGAATTCTGCTTTTGAACAGTGCGCCTTAAGTATCAGAGGGTATGTCTGTCTATGTAGATATTGTCTTGAGCACAAGGTATTGTTAAATTTATAACAAAACCAAAATTCTTTAACACTTTTTACTGTGTACTGTTTTATATGTTGTGGAATGTGTAGGACAAAACCAAAATAACTTTTAATATTTTTTGAGGGGGCCATCAGCAATAATGAGTCCAGGTCACAAAGGAGAGGAGGAGAAATTGATGATGTGGTTATCCAACTCCTTGGGCATCACAGTTGTTTTTTTTTTCTCTCTCTCTGTTGTGGCTGTCTTTTATTTGTACTATAACTATTAAAGAAAAGGAAAAAAAAGAGCTGGTCCCTTTAGCCATCTCTTCTGGCATGCTGGGCTGTCTGTAAGGCTGATTCTATTGAATGGTGTGACACATCGAGCATTTGCTATGTTTTTAAGGGAGGCGGGAAAGGACTGTGGGATATTTTATTTAAATCTCAAATTGACGTGTTTATTTAAAAAATATCCATCATCATTCTAAGTTCTGTTGTTTTTGTTTTGATTTTTAAAAAACCTTGTGTTTGTTAAATTTCATTTCTAGTTTTGTTGTGAGTATGCCATTTTACCTCACCAATCTTTCTGCTAATACAGCTCCCCCTCTTTCAGTCTGCTGGGCGAAGGTGCAGGGGGACACTTGTATACAGGGTGTCTGGGGAGCGGGAGTCCTCCCAGATGCGGGAAGAGGAGGAGGATAGCCTTAAGATTTCATCCATTCCTAACTTGGTACTGTCTTGTGATGACGCAGATGGAATGGCGCTGGAAGGCAGTATTGCTGCACAAACCAGCTCCTTTCTGCGTACAGCAAATGTGCTACTGCTCTCTGTTCTACAGAAGAGATCCAGCATCTCCGTCACCAAACAGGAAGCTTAAAACTTTTTGCATGATGTGTTTTTCTTTCTCTAAGTTAAAATGATTCCAGTGAGCTAGGCGACTGGATGCAAGGAAGTTAAGGAAGATAAGAGAGAGTTTTTCTGTGGGTTTGTCTTTTTACTGAGGCGACAAAATTTTAGCTGCTAATAAACCTGAATGCTTTGGCTGTCTTATGTTGAACAGCAGCTTCAGAACTTTAGCCATGCAAATAAAAATATATTTTTATTTTTCATGCAGTTAATGCTTTCGCCTTCCAGTAGTTTGGCTTTGAAGTAGGAAGGCTTCTGTAATGACTGCCTCTACTAGTGAAATTGTCTCTTACTGTATACATATCAATTCAAGGCTATTTAGATGCCTTTCTGTTGGGGAAAAATGTCTGTTCTCCCTAGCTTGAAATGTGGCTTTCAAACTGCGTGTGTTAATCCTGTTGAGCGTGTAACTACATACCTTCCTGAACTCCATCCCTGGTCCAGTCAAAGTGAACAATTCCAGTTTGTTAGTGTGGGAGACTGTTTTCTTGCATGGTGGGCTGCTGCTTTCTCAAATGAGCACCACCTGAAATTGCAAAGCTAAAAATGAAAATGATTTCTTGGAGAAAAATCTCTTCTCCCTTCCCCTGCTTTATCAGTGCTTACCTCACTTTGGAGCAGACTGAAAAGGAATTAGATCCTAATCTTAGTCAAGTGTTATGTTGCAGTTCTTTTTTTTGTTGTTGTATAGTTTTCCTCATTTTTCTTTTGCTACTTTTATAGCTGTATTAATCATTCTCTTCTCTATTGCGTTTTGTCACCACTTTGTTTTTTAGTAGCGTTATTTTTGTCTCTCTGGTTCACAACTGACACCTATTTGACCACCTTGTCATTTCAAGAGAATTCATTCATTCTGGGAACAGGCATGTGAACCCAAGGAGAAACACTTACCTTTTCTAACTTTGGTCCTTAGCGGTGCATCAGAAGGAGCTGAGTTTGGATCAGCCTTGGTGTGTTCATGGAACAAATTCTGCAGCTGATGCCTCCAGACAGAGGCAGTGAACACCTTTGTGTCTCTCAGTCCTCTTTTCTCATGCAGGACTTTCCCTATGAATATTAAACAACAGTTATAAATTTGAGGAATTAATTATATGTAATAATAAAAACTAAAAGAATAAAAGGACTGCAAGAAGGAAATCCAGTTAAACAAATGACTGGTGTTTAGTATAATTTAATATGCATAAATTCATAATAATTACATACGTAATTGGTTAGTCACTTTAATGACTGGTAAAACTATAGGTTAAACTTTTATAGCATCTCAGTATTCTTACAAACTTTGAAACACCTCACTTAAATACAGCCTTCCATTTTTTCCCCTTGTTGAGAGCCACTCTACCTGACTTGTTACGCTTCTCAGCATTTCAAGTTTTGCTCAACCTAATCACACTGAAGTGTTCTAAGAACTCTTGCAATTCATTGCAGAAAAGTAAAATAACAGTAGTGTAACTTTTAATAAAAAATCTGTACAATAAAACTTGCTAACTTTATTGTTCCAAAATAGACTCTGGTTGTGTATAACTTCCAAAGTTAGTGTACGGCAGGATCACCCAGTACTGGGCCTAAATGCTGCTTTCCCTGTTGTAAACTAGGAAAAATTTCTACATGATTGCTCTAGAGTACTGGTGTGGTGATTCATTGTTTGTGCTTTTGTTTGGGTTTTTTTTCCCCCCTTTTTTTTGAAAGAAACGAATATATTACTCCTAAATATATTTAGCTGTGAAGACTGTCAGTCTTCCACTATGTGCACTCAGTGAATCTTCCAAGAAGCCTAAGAGGTGACTTATGTTTTTTTGGGGATTTCTGATTACTCTGTATATAGTGTTATCAAATGTATGTAGAAGAGAGAAA
Organism: Ibidorhyncha struthersii; assembly: GCA_013398815.1. NCBI lineage: Eukaryota > Metazoa > Chordata > Aves > Charadriiformes > Charadriidae > Ibidorhyncha > Ibidorhyncha struthersii. Next base: position 1,025,950 of record VZSZ01010248.1, on the reverse strand, counting down.
ACATTCAGTCAATCTGTTTTGAAGAGTGTTTTTATATGTTCAGTAAAATATTTGAGGCTGTGTGAACACAGTTGATCAATTACCTTTTAATTTATCACTTCAAACTACACTCATGGGGTGGAAAACTCAACAATTCTTTGTAATCAGTAGTTCCTTAGTAGACTTCTACCATCTTGCTAACAGCTCCGTATACAACTGTAGTGCCTCTAAAAGTACCTTTTATAAAGCCATAATCTTAAATTGTCTCCTTCATATGTTTTGTAACTCACTAATACAGCCCTGTGTCTCCAATATAGTCTGATTTAGAGCATTTTGTAGCTTCACTTAGCTTTGACACTGCCGAAGAGCCATGTATGGACAATACGGATACATGACTGCAGTGCAGGTCTAATAGATGGAGTAAAGTAGAATGTCTGAAGATTTGAATATCCCATTACCCAACCAAATACTGCAGTCTGGTTTTGCAGATGATTGCCTAATGTTGTTTGTGTTCGCTTCCCTTCCAGAGCATTTGTATACCTGAGCAATCTACTGTACCCAGTGCCTCTTATTCACAGAGTAGCTGTTGTTAGTGAGAAAGGAGAAGTACGAGGGTTTCTGCGAGTAGCAGTGCAAGCCATAGCAGGTGAGATACTCTGACAGCTTTATATCGCAGCTCTTTGGTACACTATGAATAGCTGCAGCTTTAAAAAACAGGCAAGCAAATCAAACCCGAGTAATTTTAGTGTTAAAAGAACCTCATTCTTTATTGTTAACTTGCTTTTGAATTTTTTTCAATGGTGTGAATCATATGGACCAAGCACGAATAAATCTTGAAATAATGCTACTGATCAGAAGCTGTTAAAATTATGATGTTGACCACTGAAGTTTATACCTGGCAGCTAACGCAACGGTGCTTTTTCAGACAGTGGAAGGGCTAACTAGTGTCAGTAAGTCTAAAAATGAAAAATAAAGCAAAGGTTTTCTTTCTGGCACCCAGTATAAACAGCGGACAAGGATATATGCAAGTTTGATAGTTGTGATGACTCGCAGAATAAATGTACCACGTGTTTGCTCTTAAACTATCCTTTTAAATAATACACAGAAACGTGATCCTCTGTCCTCTGACTGAATAGCATGTAAAGAAGTTCCTCAACTGACCGTTTTCAGCATCGTATAAACAGAAATCAGCAGCAGTTTTGCATTTCATTGCCTCACTAAAATGTGTTGTGACTTAGAAGCTGCTTTAATGTACTGATTAATCACCAAGAATTATCAACTTTTCAGAAGATAAGGGTAGATGTATGGGGATAGTAACTGCCTCATCCAGTTTTGACCGCTATTTTATGCATGCCAGAGCTTAACTGCTGTCCGCTAGTCAGCTGCTAATATTTTGTACTTTTCCAGTATGGGGTGAGCTAGCTGAGGTTTACTGTTGGTAGTTAGCCATGTTTTATCCACGCTGGTGAGAGCACAGATACTTCCCATAATTTGTCCTTTCTAGCAGTGGCTAACTGCCAGCACTTCTTTATTGTTTAGGTAGGGTAACCCTGGAAGTTTCACTCTCCATGGGAACGTATAATGAAATCTCAGGCTCTGAAGATGTGTAAGAATCACTCTGGCAGGGACTAAAAGAGCAAGTGAAATAAAATCTATTTTAATGTGCACAAAAGTCTCATTTCTAGCTTGGTTTAGTCTCCTTAGCGTTGACCAAATATTTCCAAAAAATATTCTGTTTATCCATCCAAATAAATAGAATACAGGATGACTAATAGAAATTGAACTGGGAGCATTTCTTGAAAAAGGCCCATGGCATTATTTGGTCCCTAAGCAAAGTTTCAGAACACATTCTGAATCTTGGAATTTCTCCTGCAAGCATACATTTATGGTGGAAAAAATATCTGGTGTTTAACCAGGCCTCATTGTTGTTACTCTCCACAAAGAGGAGGAGGTTAAACGGGCAGACTGTATGGACAGAACTGCCTTTCAAACTCACAGCATGTACTTGTGAAGCTTTGCTAGTGTGACTGCTTTAGTTTATGGCTACAGAATTTTAGATGCCGGTTTAAATCAATGTATACATTCCTCTGTGGGTCATTGTGTTATGCTATGTTAATTCACCTCAGATATAATAATCAGAAGTAAATAATCAAACTGAGTACTAAAGTTGTTTTGCATTTAAAATTCTCTAAAGGTAAGTATATTCATGATGAAGCTTCATAGCTTGTCGTTTGCCCACACTGGAGTTCATGATGGATAGATTTCTGAAATGATTTTTTTCCAGCACTAATTTCCATTGTAATCTAAATTTTCATTTAGATAACTCTGAAGGCTTTTCCCTCTCCTCCCCATAATTTTTTTAATATTATTTTTCCTGGGTTTTAGCTGATGAGGAAGCCCCAGATTACGGATCTGGTATTCGACAGTCTGGCACAGCTAAAATTTCATTTGACAATGAATATTTTGATAAGGTAAGAAGTCTTAAAATTGAGTTGGGTTTCTTTGAGTGCAGTAGTTTGTGCTTCTAAATAAAGAATAAGTAATATGGGGAAAGAAAGGGATGGGAAACCAGAAACTGCAGGAATCTGTTATATACGAATTCATTTAATTTTTTCAGAGTGATTTTTCTTCAGTTGCAATGACTCGGTCTGGACTGTCATTGGAAGAATTAAGAATTGTGGAAGGGCAAGGACAGAATTCAGAGGTTACCACTCCTCCAGAGGAGATCAACAGAACAAATGAGCTAGGTAAGCAAGAAATATGTAGTAGTTCTGGAGAATTTAAGGGAAGTCTGAGACACTCTCAGCCAGTGATAGAAAGCGGTTCTGAGTGTCCTTCAAGAATACAATAGGTAGGGAGAGGCGTAACAAATGTGTTGCATGAGACAGATGCTGGAGTTCTTCACTTGGAGAACTGTGCAGAAAAACTGTTCCCAGGTATTTGGAGCTTTTGATAAAGCAAATAATTAGGGCTCAAAAGAAAAACAAGGAAGTGTGATGGGACTAAACTGTTGCCTAAAGGAATATTTTAAGAAAAGAAAGGAGAAAGGAAAAAAAAAAAGAAAAAGAAAAAAGGGATTTCATGTGGGATGTTTGTGTCTCCCTAAGACCTGAAGTCAGCCACTTTGGATGGAAAGATGACTATGGAAGGATTCACTGAGGAAATTGGTGATCACTTGAAACTGGGTAGTGTGTTTACCTTCCGTGTGACAGTGCTACAGGCCAGCGGCATCCTTCCTGAATACGCAGATATTTTCTGCCAGTTCAAGTAAGAATTTGTCCTTACTTACGTTAGGCAATGAATGGTTTGATAGAGAGTGCAAATAATGGAGGGTCTGATTGAGAGCTTTTCAAATGGGTGGCCTAGCAGAGGAAAACACCTTGTCAGTTACTAGAATTTGTGTTACAAGCAGTACCTGCTTTCTGTTAGTGTGGTGTTACGGAATGAAGTTTTGCAGAAGGGATCTAGTTACAGATATCTTAAGTTTTTGCTTGATAATGGCTTTTAATGTGAAAAATTTGGTATTAGATTTATTAAATTGTAAATATGCTCAATTGGAACGAAAGCTACGTGAACCTTGAGTAACACAGTAGCTATCCAGTGAAAACATTCTTTGGGTTAGTTTCTTAAGAGAATGAAAAAAGGGAGTAAGACACAAAATAAGTACAGGAATTGTGATCCCAAAGACTAGGGTATTCCTAGCTTTAGGCCATCACTCAACTCCCTGTAAAGTTCTAGCAGAGTAAATTTAAGGGTTTCATTTCAGTGTTGGGTTCACAGCAAAGCAATCTTCACTAAACCATTCTGTGGTGTTTTATTTTTGGGTTGTTGTTTGTTTTAAAGCTTTTTACATCGGCATGATGAAGCTTTCTCAACAGAACCTCTCAAAAACAATGGTCGAGGGACTCCCCTGGGGTTTTATCATGTTCAGAATGTAAGTAAAACTTTACATGCATAGTAAATGCCTGTTTTACGCACAACTCCCAGTGCTATCCTTGTTAAACTTGAGATGTATGGGAAAGGAGGGGCAAGGGGAATTATTAAGAATAGATGGTAGGAGGAGTGATCAGGTGAGTATTTCAATCCCCTGTCCTGGTTTGACATCCCCAATGGAGAACAAAATGCAGAATGATTCTGTGTGGCAGATTTAACTCTTTCACCTCTACTTCCTGCCTTTGAGTTCTCTGTTTCCCTTCCAGGATGTTCAATGAAAGCGTTTTAGAATTCAGGAAATAAAATATTTCTGAATAGCAGTGCTTGTGATCTCAGATGAAGTGAATATATCTATTTTTATGAACTGCATAATCCTTTCGTTACATGTAGCCTCCTCTTCTCTTCTCCTACTTGAAATGCCTGATATCAAGGCTTTCATTGTCTCCTTTATTGGAGAGTGAAGTTAGTGCCTAAACCAAAAAGGAATGCAGTTGCTTTTACTGTGAGTGGCACTAAACTGTATGAAAAATACAGACTCCTAAATTCAGACTTCCAAGATTTACTTTTTGTATGTCTCATTTTCTTTCCTTGCTTTGCCTAATAGATTGCTGTGGAAGTGACGGAATCATTTGTGGAGTACATAAAAACAAAGCCCATTGTGTTTGAAGTCTTTGGACATTATCAGCAGCATCCTCTTCATCTGCAAGGACAGGATCTCAACAGGTACTGTTCGCTATCCTGGCATAAAGGCTTTGTGATCATGCTCCGGTTAGCTCTGCAGTTCAGGCAGTACTTTTTCATGCTCCTGAAATTACGTAGCCACACCCTCCCAAGTAGGGTTCCTATTTACCTATTACCGGCCTATTTGCCTGGTGCAGCATGTTTTGTTAGTGAGCGATGGAATTGCTGTACCATCTCAAACATGGAAACCTGTTTTGCCAATGCAGCTGCATCCACCCTGCAAACACTGTGGTGGTAGAATATTGTACTCGGAACTTCAGTGGTGATCTCAGTGGATTCTGGGTAAACCTTAACAGTGCTCCCAGCTGCAGCGTCCCCTCAGGGCAAGTGGCCTGAGACATAAAGGTAGGATGACAAAAGAAGAGACACAACATGAGGGGAAAAACAAAAGGCTCTTGACCTTTTGACATACTAGTGCCAAAGTTGCTGAGCATCTGAATTTTTGGTATCGGGGAAAGGACCCTTAGTTGTTGTTGTCATCTTCATAGCTATCGGAAGAGGCTATTGTCTGGACTGCTTGACCCGTTACCCCTCCTACTGAAGGCAGCAGCTGCAAAGAGGAAGCACATGCTGGTTTTGAGAGGAAATGCCAGCTGAGGCTTCTTCCTTTCCCTTAAGTTATTTTGGGAAATGCCTGTTACCTGCTTGAACTTCCAGTGCAGAATGGAGGCAGAGCAGTTGGAAATTGTAAATTTTTTTATTTTTTTTTTTTTTTTACTGACAGCTAGGATTAATTAAGTTAGAACAGGAAAAGGACATGTTAGTCTGAAAAGTGTGCTGAGTCCATTTGTTTTCCTGACAGGTGATATTTACCTGTCTGCATGGGATTGTGAGGATATTTTCAGAGAAAAAAAGGGGTGGAAGGACTGTACTGGGTGTGTCTGTATACATACATGTATGTGTTTATTTGCATATATTTTCTTTTAATATTTAGCTGCCTCTGTATTGATAACTCTTTTCATTTCTCTTATAGCCCTCCACAGCCTTCCCGAAGATTCTTTCCTCCCCCTATGCCACTCTCAAAGCCAGGTGAGAACAGTTTGCTAATAATGTACATCACGTGTCTGCTACTGAAAATGAAGGTTGAAGTGTATTCCTAACCTGTTCAGGACACCAGGAAATGTAATGGAATGAATGGTGCAAAGGGCATTGGATCTATCTTTGCTGGCTCTCTTCCTTGTTATGTGTTCTTCTGAAACTCCTCTTGCAGGAAGCGCTTCTTGATTCGTTAAAGGGTAGATTTACATTCCTGAGGTGTTGACCATATTCCGTGAGATCTGGCTGTGGCTCTCTATGTGCTTACTGAGCACTTGACTGGAAATTTGCTTATTCATTAACCACTTCATCTTTTTGCTCTCTAATGTTCTTGTTTAGTGAGTCAGTCTTGTTGAAATGATCCTTGGTTTTCTTTGCTTAATTATAATAATGCATGCTGAACACTTGTGGGTTCTTTTTCCATTTCACCTTTTAATTTCCTCCTTCTCCAGCTTTCTCTCACCTGCATATTTCTACCATCCTTTTTTTGTGTGTGTTCCATTCCGTTTGCAGACCATGAAAGAAAAATTGAGTTGATTAGGTATCTTATGTCTGGCTATGTAAACGTGCATGTGCTGAACACGCTATCCGAGCATGCCAACGTGCTTGCATCCTCTGCTGTGGCTGCTTTCCAGGATGGAGCTGACCAGCTGCCACCTTTTCTCTTTCTGCCTATTCCCAGTTGTCAGAGTGAGCGGGCTCCTAAACGAGATGGTTAGTAGCTGAACTTGATCTATGGTAGATGTAGTAGTAGTTCCAAAACATGCTTCAAAATTCCTTTTTTCTTATTTTTATCATGTAGCGTTCTTGGGACTAGAAACTGCCATGGTTGCAGTCGTTGAAGGATGATGCTGTGCCTAAGTTTAGGGCTATTCTAGAGTGAACCATATAGAAAGTCTATAAGCTCCAGTGTGCTGGGTATCACAGACTTTTCTGTGTCAGTGGACCTATTCCCTGAAACTCCCTGGACCTCTGATTTTTTTTTTTCGTGTGTTCTGTACATAGTTTTGTGAGTTTGGAATGAGAGATGCTGCGTATGAAAAAACAATTAGCTGTAGAGGAAACATTCTGCTGTCTTCTATATAGGTTTCCTTTTTGCTCATCTTTTTTTGCCACTAACAGTGCTTTTCCTCACTTACATTTTTATTTTGTTTTATTACCAAAAAAAAAAAAAGACACGGTGGTTATTAATTATGCCAGTACAAGTCCATGAGAACATCTAGAACCGGCTTTCATGTTTAGTTAAATGAGTCTTTCCGTTGTTTCTGTCTTCTAGTGCTTTTGAGTTTCTCTGATTAGCAGTAAACTTGAGTGACTTGCTGTGTTTGTTCCTCTTGCTATCCACAGCATTGAGTCCAGCTGTAATGAGTTCATGTGCAGCTACATGATGTGATGGGTATAAGAGAGTGACTACCCTGCGTAATGAATAGCAAGAGTAAATGATGGCACCGAAGCTTGTTACCTAGCACGATGGAGTTGTGCTGTCAATAACCAATTCTTGTAAATGTCCCTCTGAGGTAGCTGCTGTTTTACCCAGAAAAGAGACAGAATTCACTTTTTTTTTTCAAGAGATTACACAGGCACACCTATAAGGATCTTTTCTCAACTGGGGACTGTTACGTCCTTCCAGTGCACAGGAAATTAAATCATGGTGGAAGCTGAAGGATGCACAGAGGTGTGACAATAGGAGAACCTAAAGAGCAAGGGAAGAACAGGGCTTGAGAGGCTAGACGGGAGAATAATTACTTGGCTTAATAAAAGCAATGAGGTTAGTATGTGAAAGCAAAAAAAAAAATAATTGGAAAATCAATTGCAGAGTTACGAAAATACCTGTCAGAGTACACAAGAACTAAGCTTTTAAAATGTTCCCATTTACAAAAATGAAATGAATGAACTGGTATATAATGATGGATAAAAGGTGTGATGTAAGCACTTGTGAAGGAATATTGGGTTATTTCTAAAATTTCAGTTATCCCACTACTTTTTTTTTAACATGGTTTATCCCTAAATTTGTATTAAAGCATTTAGAGAGGATCAGGCCATTAGTAATCACTAATATCAAAACATAAGGAGCCCAGAAACATGCTTTGGCAGGATTATGGCTCTGGAGTAAGTCTTGTTCAGCCTTTTTTCATACACATTCTGTTATCTAAACTGGTACAGGAGACTAGGAATTTGTAACATGAAGAAGTGAAGACCAGAGTTTTAAGTTCTTGATTTTTTTTTTTTTCTTGTGGGGAAGGGGAAGTGTACTTTATGGGTGAGTAATGGTGCAGATGACCAGACCTAATCAATTCTAAACCACAGACTGTTAAGCCATAAAGTAACTGATGCACGTTTGAGGAAACTCTTTTTCTGTGGATCTGGAGAGACTGCATATTTTTACAAGCTTTTTGGATATGCTCTTGTTTCATTATTTAACTTTTTTTTTTAAATCTAGTAACTTAGATCTAAAAAACAATGCTTTGAGAAATGATTGCTGTACGCAGCATCATTTTAATGCAAAAGGATGTGGTCCGCCTATGCACATAGAATGCATGGGATAACTGAAATGACATGTTTGTGAGCCCTAGAGTAAGCTTTACTTGTTCAGTCTTTGTAAACCTTTCTTTCTTTTTTTCTCCTTCTTTCTTTTTTTTTTTTCTTTCCTTAAGTGCCAGCTACAAAGCTAAATACTATGAGCAAACCCAGCTTGGGCCAGAGTGTGAGCAAATACGACCTCCTTGTGTGGTTTGAGATCAGCGAATTGGAGCCAACAGGGGAGTAAGTCCCATATTAATCTTTTCCGTTTTATGAACGGTGCTTTATGGGAGTTTGATCTTTTGCCCTTTATTCTGCTCAGGGAAGGCTGATGTTTAGCAATCATTATTGGGTGGTGACCTGGCTTATGTGAGCCTGGCGTCTGGCTGGTTTGTAGTGATTGGGTGTAAATTCTGCTGCTGTTCGTTGTCCCCATCGCAAAGGACTGAAGAGGTAGAATAACATTCTTTCCCGCTTGAAGTAATCTTTCTGCTTTGAAAGCCCATGTACACCAGCTGAACAGGTGCTGTAAAAACTTGTCCTACATAGTCATAGTCCATGAGTTTAGATTCTTTGGGTCACTAGAGACTTTATGCTCCAGAAGTCATCTAGCAGGCCCTGTTTTATGTTCACCTCTGCGACAGAGAAGGTTTTCCCCTGACAGGTCTTTAGGGATTATATCGAGAAGTGAGTTCCACGGTTTTCCTGAAGTACTGGAAGTACAGTATATGATACTTCTATATTTCACTGATACTGTGGTCCCATAAAGAGTCCAGTCTGAGAGTCAGTAGAAACACTCTTATTTCTTCAGATATGATACGGAGAGGTAGCTGTTGGCAGCAGAATACAGAGTAAAGTTGCTGTGCTGGTATATCTTTCCTGCCTGTTGATTTCACTGTCTCACACAGGTATATTCCTGCTATTGTGGACCACACTGGAGGCCTGCCCTGTCAGGGGACGTTCCTGCTTCACCAGGTACTAATGAAGGCTGTAGAACAGCAAGTTTCAGCTCGGGGGGGGAGGTTAGAATAGTAATGACTGGATTTTGCATCTTTCATGTCTTCTCCTTTCCCACACAGCTGCCTAATGATAGCTGTAGGGTCAGTCATCTTTCAGTCTGTACTTAGTCTGTTAGCTCTGGGCTACGAGGAGGATATGTTTGGCCCCTAGTATAGTGCTGTTTCCTTTGCTTATCAGTGTGCATCCCACTCATGATAGATTGAAGCCTTTTAAAAAGCAGGAACCTTTGGGACCAGATTTGTGCCTTCAGTGTTCTCCAACATCCCTACCAAGGGCACAGAGGATCATGTGGATTCGAATTTCATTGGTTCTTTCTCACTGGAGGTGGCTATGAGACAGATCTACAAAATGACCGTGTCTCAGTGCATTTTAAATGTCTGTAATAATCCTTAATAATAATTTGTCTTTAGCTAGATTTTAAAGATAATCCTAGTTAAATGTTGTTTATGTTATGTTTTTTCTGCTCTCAAATTTTAAGTTCCTTGTCATAGACTTTACCTGTGATTTGCCTTTCCTCTCTTTAAATGATAGCAACAGGTCATATAACTTAGCAATACTGGTCATATTCCAATAATTTTCTTAACAACAAAAAAAAATGTTACTCGGTTCTGGATTTACTAGTGTCCTCATCAACACCTGGGGAATTTTTCTTTTTCAGATGTGCTGTTTGTTTCTATTCTACAATTTTACCTTCTTCCCACCTATTACAGAGTTTTATTATATTTTGACTTGTAACAGTCATGTGACAAAGGAGGAGAATATCTGTGTGGGCAGTTGCTATTTTCTAGTGATTTCTTTCAGTGTATATACACTTTTTCTTTTGGTGTATGAACACTTTATATATAACATCTAAGTATATAAACACATGTTTCCCAAGTATTTGTTTGTTTTTGTGGTCAAATCTGATATATCCCAGGGACCATACATATCTTTTTAGAGAGCGTAGCAACAATTTCCGGACTATTTTAGGTTAAAAACCTCTGCCTTTGTGGAGTGAGGGGGGATAACTGTAACTTCCGTTGAACATGAGAATATACTGTAACTCTTAAGTTAATTTTAGGGCCCTGAAACACATAGGTATTTGTTCACAGTTACAGAGTGATTTAAATGATCTTGTTTGCAGTACAAGTGCAAAATAGGTGATGTGAGTGTGTATGTGTGAATACTTCACCAGCATTTTGTTTTTGAACTCCACCAGGGAATCCAGCGTAGAATCACAGTCACCATTATCCATGAGAAGGGGAGTGAGTTGCACTGGAAAGATGTGCGAGAGCTGGTTGTTGGTGAGTATATTGTTTTGCATGTTGCTATGTAAGGAAGAAAAAGTACTAATGGTAATTTCTCTTTGTATCAGATTCTGTTATCTTTGAGTATTGGCTGCGAGAGGAGGATTTTGAAAAAGATCCAGAGGAAAAACTTAAGTTTTGTGCAACTTCCACTTACAGCTGCTTGTTAATCACTTAGTCTGAAATGATATTTGGGAAAACAAATTCCTTCTGTGTTTCAGGTTTAGTTTTAATTGATTCCCCCTCCTATCCTTTTTAGGACGTATAAGAAATAAAGCAGAGGTAGATGAAGCTGCTGTGGATGCTATTCTATCTTTGAATATTATCTCTGCAAAATACCTGAAGTCTTCTCACAGCTCCAATAGGTAAGTGAATAAAGTGAGCACTCTAGCAGGAATCTAGAATTTCTTTGACCACTGAGGTATTGGCAGAATGTTTGGAAAGCTGGGAATGTTGCTAATTACTAAATGTAGAATTCCATGGGCACAGGACATACAGATAGAGAATGAACTATAAATGAACTGTGAATTCCTTCTAAAGCTAAAGTCCAGTGGTCTACATGGAGGATTTCTTGATAATGCATTTGAGTTACTTTCCATTTGTAAGCACCATAAAGGGGGGATGGAAAGGAACAGTTTAAGGGAGTCTCAGAATTTAAGCCAGAACTTTTAAACTAACATTAAGGTTTGTTGCTAGAATACGGCATTGAAATACAAGGGCAATCTCAGGGGATATATTTCTAAGTGCATACATACCTATATTATTCCTAGAACAAGCATGTGACAACTTAAGCAAGAGCCATGCTTTGTAAATTAAACTTCATAATGTCTGGATTTATACAGATGTATCGCAAATTGACTCCAGTTCTAATAAGGTGTCTGTTCCATGTACCTGAAGTCATTTGGGCAACAGCAGAGCCCCTGTCTGAGAGCTTTCTGGCTGCGTTTGTCTCCTCATTAGGGTGCGTGGCAGTGAAGATCAGTCAGACTCCACATTGTTTTCCTTCAGTGTCTGCAACAAAGGGCAGCGAAGCAGAATGCTGCATTGCCGGCACAGCCTCTCCCTACTCTGACATCAGCCAAGTCACTTGACCACGCCGTGGCTCTGTTTAGCTGGTGCAAAGCAGGAATATCTCTGAAATTTAACTCTGAGTGTATCTGGAGGGAAGGGGGTTGTTTTGGAGCCCATCTCTGGTGCAGCTGGCGTATGCTGGAGGCAGTATCCTTTTAGGCGCTGAAATGGCTTCTTCCTTCTCCATTAGAGGCCTGGACTTTGAAATACCACTGTGATATTAAAGGTGGATTCAGGATGCTTCTCCTACCAACCGAATGTCTTCCTGCCACCTAGTGTCTGTCAATGCACACGGTGACAGGTTTTTTCAGCAGTTACTCTTTGCCTCCCACTGAAGTGGGTATTTTACTTATAGTGTATTTGAATTAATGGATCAGTATAAGTGGAACATAAGGGGACTGTTGCAAGTTTCCAGTCTGATAATATTGGATTTGCGTTTGGAAAGCCCAGTACTTTCTGTTCTCTAGCAATTTCAAGAAATTTCTATATAGCTCTGTAGTTTTCTATTAGGTGGGCCACTTGGATGAGTGGTGAGTGTGAGTGAAGTGAAGCTGTTGACTGTCTCTTAGCAAAATGCCGAGGTTTAAGTTGTAGGGTGAGCGTGTGGCAGGGTGCTGGAGCGGGATTGAAGCCCTAGTAAGGGATATGTCTTATGTTTGCTCATTGTCTGCAGACGTGTTTTCTGGTTGTTGTGGCTTTTTTTTTTTAAGTCCACTTGTTCTGTTCCTCTCAGCTGTTGCTTTTCTGTTCTGCTTTTGGCTGCACTAACTGAAGCTCTTTCTATGTTTTTACAGGCTCTTTCTTGATAAGGATATGCCTAGGTATTTTCTGTTTGCTTCCTTTGTACATAAAGATTCTTGAAAATAGAATGCTTTATGTCTCATTTGTGTTGCTGCCACTTCCCTTTTAGCTTTTACTCTTAGCTCTTCCAGAAGTAGTATACCTCCTCCTCCTCCTCCTCCTTTGTGTCTGGGATTTATTCAGGTACAATTCAGTGGGGGACTTCTGAAGTTAAACTTTCCTTCATATGTAAGAGAGCTTCCTTCATTCAGTCTTTCTGATTCTCAAAATGTGCCATCAGAATATAGTCCCTTTTTGTAGTCCTTGCTATTTTCTTCCTTTGTTCTGTATCAAAGAACTAAATTTGGAATTTCTTACTGTCTCTGACTCTGCAATGTTTGCCCTGTTTGAAGCACCAAGTAAAGGACTGAATGATCAGGTTACTTGAAATTCCAGCTCAGAATTGCACTGAACAAAAAGCAGTGGCGGCCATGTGACTGGTATTCAACCTCTGTTCTTAGGTCGGATTTGCATCTAAAATTTAACCATGTGGTTGCTACTTCTTAGTTTACCAGTTGGCAGAGAAGTGAGACGTGTAGTAGCTGCTCAGACTGGATTCCTCTTTCACCTTCCAGGTTGGATCACAGCCAGGCGTGCTGGCTGCACAATCTGGGGCGGTTTGCACTCTGCTTTCCATGTTCTGCCTCTTTGAAAAAGACAGGATGTTTAAGTCTTCAATGCTGTCAATTCACCACCTCTCACTAACGCTAAAATCCACTTAAAAATCAGTTCTAACTATACATTGGTGCCTTTAACCCGTTTGTCCTGTTGTCTGTTTTGCTTGTTCTGTGCTCCATTTTCCTCCTTGCACTATTGGCTATGCTGAAAGAAGTTTGCTTGCTTCTGTGTTTTGTCTCCCTCTATCACTATTCTAGCAAGTTCTGGTTTGGACAGGCAAGACTATGTGTATTTAACTTCCTGGCTAGACAAAATCTAGCAGAGCAACTGTCTCCAAGCTATACTAGGCTTCAACTTGGTGTTCATCCAAAAATCATCATTTTGTGAAAGGGGGGCATTTAGTTCTGCACTGATGTATGTTGACACCTGTGCTTTCTCTTCATGAGAAGTCGTGTTTGGCAAATGGTGCAGAGCTGATTCGGGGCTTTCCCATCTGTGGAGAACCAGGTTTTACTCCTTCCAGCCAGGTAGTAGATCTGGAGCTTACTAAAAGTTTCAAAAATTGCTGTCATAACTAAGACGTGACATAGATTAAAACATAGGGACTCAACAAAAATTTGGCAAGGGTTAGAGGACAACCTGTGTTGTTTGCCTAATCTAACTCAAGTAAGAAGTATTACATTATGGTGCTTTTGCTTTTAAAGTTAACCAATTACTTAGCCTTTAGAATATGTTTCTCTGTAGCATTTTTAATAGAAGCAAGACATTTAGCAGTAATTTCTTCAGTATGCTACTTCAAATGCAAACAGTATTTAGCAATATTCTCAAATTATATTACTTGACTGCACAGTTCATGGTGTCTCAGTGTATTAGCTCAGAATTGTTTAATTGTTATCAGGAAAAGGGAATTCTTGGGAATGCTATTTAAGATCAGAACTCTGTTCTGATATGTCTGCTCTTAGGCTGTTTCATGTTTGGTTTTGGTTTCGTTTGGTTTTTATTATTTCTTTCTTCGCCCACCACCCTGCTTTTTGTCATTTGCCTTTGTTTTCATTTTCTGTTTTTTCTGAGTTGGCCTTGGGCATTAGTACAGAAGCTCTCTAGCGATGTAACTTGTTTAAAAAAATGAAGCACTTCCTTGCTTTTAGTACCACATCATTTGGACTCAGAATGGGAAGGAAAACCTCAATGGCAAGGGGATTTGGGAGGTAAATTATATGGAAGTGATGAAGAATTAATATCTTCTTTTTCTTTATCAGTGTAGAAAAGCATGCTGTATTCTTGAATAAGGGCATAGGACTTCTTTCCAAAGGAAGCCACAAGAAATCAGTCTCTACCTGTGAAAGAGGAGAAAGCTTATTTCCCCAAGCCCCTGTTAGAGACTAGAGTGTGTCATGGTGACTCTAGGTCTGATGATTTAGCTGTCCTGTGTATGATACTGTCTCACTTTTTTTTCTTGAACAGCTGATCTTTCCTGATTGCTGGAGTAGAATTGTGGGAGCCTTCAGCTCCTTTCTTTCCATGTACCAAACTGAAGAAACTTCTTACAAAAGTTTGTGTTGGATCTGCAGGTTTTTACTTGAAGTTAATAGGGACATAGAAAGAAATCTTTATCACTTGAATATAGGACTTATCCTTACCTATCAATCATTCTGATTCGTTATCTGAATCTGCTGGTTTTATAAGACTAAGTATTAGAGGCATCTCTTCTGTTGCTATATGTTAGTCCTAAAATGTGGTGTAGAATGAGTGTTCCTTATAAAAAGAATCTTCCCGTGCACTTTGGAGGTCCAGCTGGGCTGAATTGCACCCGAAGCAATAGAGAGGAATTATCTCTGTTTAGAAATACTGTTCTTTAGTGCTGACTTCCCTGTAGTGTTAGGACAGCATTTTTTTCTCTTCTGTATTCCCTCTTTTCTCTTTTTAGATGGATCTTTTTCATAATAGGCGATGGTCTGTTACGCCACACTGTTTGAGGCAGTAGTAATCAATCCTGGGAAAGAAGAGAAGGTCTTTGTTTAAAGTATTTGTTCTGTAAGCCACTGAGAGTCCCAGTGGGCGATATCAACGATGAGCTGCTTTACACTGACTGATGAGAGGGATGCAGAGGAACTCTCACTATTGAGCTTTTACTGTACTTTTTTCCAGGACTTTCTACCGGTTTGAAGCAGTTTGGGATAGCTCCTTGCATAACTCCCTTCTCCTCAATCGAGTGACACCATATGGAGAGAAGATATATATGACCCTTTCTGCTTACCTGGAGGTTAGAGACCTGTGCTTTCCTTTTAGCTTGTGACTGAAGTATAACTATTTGAGACAACAGACAATGTGTACCCAAGATAAATACTTACTGGACTAGGTAATTCAAATCCTGAAGCCAGTGAAAGTCTTTATTCATTTTCTGAGAACAGGGTGGAAAAATTTATTCACAGTTAACATCTTGATGTCAAGGTATTACTGCCTTGCAACAAATGTAAATTGAAATCAGTGATCTCCTTAACTTTTCTGTGCCTCATTTTGTCTATCTTTGTATCTGAAAATCCACTGAAATCAGTGAATGTTGATACGTAAGTACTACTAGTGTTACAAACACTGGCCTAGCTCTTGGCTTTGTGTGCAAGGCACTGTTGTTTTGTGTAGTACAATTATTTCACCCACAAGATGCATCAAGAAATTTGACAGTTCTCTTTCACAGAAACAAATATGAAAACCCTTTACCAAAGACCCGCACAAGAACAAATTTCAAAAAGCTGTCCCACTAAAAGAGGGAAGCAGTATAACTTGGCATAGTTGTCTGAGCCACTCATTCATTACTGTTTTTTCTCTTAGCTTGACCACTGCATCCAGCCTGCCGTTATAACAAAGGATGTTTGTATGGTCTTTTACTCACGAGATGCCAAGATCTCCCCGCCACGATCACTACGTAATCTCTTTGGCAGTGGCTACTCCAAATCTCCAGATTCGTAAGTTCAGTTACCAGTTTTGGTACTGATGTTTTATGTCAGCGTGTGTTTTTTCTCTTAGAGGGCGTGGGGAGAATGTAGCTTAGTTTTCTTTATTTCTTCCTTGAAACTCTACCTAGTTATAGTTCTCCAGTCTGGTTTTGAACATTCTTTCTTGCATTTATTTCAGTGAAACTCTGGTGGCTTCTTTCTTTACTGACCCCTTTTGCAGCCTTCTGACTGAACAGCTGGGAAGAGAGATCCATTTTGCAAGCTTGCACATGGATGACCCTGATCTGGAATTTACTACAGCAGCTGCTTTCTGAGTCTAATGGGGGGTCGGGGAGAACATGGGGGAAAAGCCATTTTTAGAGATCTTGCAGTCTGTCATGGGTATTTTATGTCAACATTAGAATTCAGGTGTAGTTCTAACTTACAACTATACTTAAACTTCTAATTTAGGGACCACTTAACTAAAGCTACTGTACTTTATTTCTGCAAATAATAGGGATTTTTTCCCTCTGGTTTCTTGTGAACAGCAATCGAGTAACCGGGATCTATGAACTAAGTTTATGCAAAATGGCAGACACAGGAAGTCCAGGTAAGCTGTGACTGGGTGTTCAAGCAATAAAGATGCTGTAAACTGAAACACTGCAGAAAATTTCACAGGCAGAACGGAGTAAACAATTCTGCCCTGATGGGAAGCAGTTCTTGTGTTTCATAGGAGCCATGGAATATTGCTGTTGCATAAAACACTTGTGCAGGCTTTTACTTTCCACTTGGGTCTGTGTTTACCAAAGGTGAACCAAGGATTCACTGAAAACTTCCCATTTTCTGACACGGGTGTATCAGGAAACTGGGCACATACAGGAGTCACACACTTAGGGAGGCATAATACATGGCTCATAACTAACACAGTGGAGGCTTGGTTTTGCAGCAATAGTGTCTTCTCTTGGTCTTTTGAAGATACTGCTGATGTCTGATGCAAGCTTGATAACTTGGAAGGAATGTAGTTCATGTAGTGTCAGTATATTTTTCCTCTGAGATCTAGCCATTGAAGTTCTTGCGGCGAATTAGTCTGAACAGGAGTTTGCATTGTATCATGGTCAATAGAAACTGTCTGAATGAAGTAAGAAAGCTGGACTAAACCAAATCTCTTTGGGATGTGAGATTGCTGTTAATGAAATCATTGCTTTGTGCTTTTGCCGGCAGAAATGCTGGTTATTCGCAGATTGCTAATGGATAAGTGTTTCTTAGTGGCATTCCTCTGGCTCTGTTTTTAA
Organism: Ibidorhyncha struthersii; assembly: GCA_013398815.1. Lineage (NCBI taxonomy): Eukaryota > Metazoa > Chordata > Aves > Charadriiformes > Charadriidae > Ibidorhyncha > Ibidorhyncha struthersii. The sequence continues at coordinate 1,008,682 of VZSZ01010248.1, read as the reverse complement.
CATGTCTTATGTTGTTTTTTACTGCTCAGGAATGCAGAGAAGGAGGAGGAAAGTCCTGGATACATCTGTGGCATATGTGCGAGGAGAAGAGAACTTGGCAGGTTGGAGGCCCAGGGGTGACAGCCTCATTCTAGAGCATCAATGGGAATTGGAGAAACTGGAGCTGCTGCATGAGGTGAGCAAAGAGATCAGGGAAGTGAAAGGAAAAGTACAACTGTACCTCTGAATTTGCATTTAGTCTACCCACTGTGAGACCTTTGGAGCTGAACAGATTCCCAAATGGGAGTTTGTTCTCAAAATCAAGATTTAAATATCCTGGCAACATTCTGGAGCAGATGATACTGATTTCTTTTCTTACTAGGTGGAAAAAACACGACATTTCCTTTTGCTCCGTGAAAAGCTTGGTGACAGCATCCCCAAGTCCTTGAGTGACTCATTGTCTCCCAGTCTGAGCAGTGGAACCCTCAGTACCTCCACCAGCATTTCCTCACAGATTTCGACTACAACATTTGAGAGCGCTGTGACGCCCAGTGAGAGCAGTGGCTATGACTCAGCCGATATAGAGAGCCTGGTGGATCGGGAGAAAGAGTTGGCCACCAAGGTATAACATGAGAAAAGCATCATGGGTCTCAGTTGAGGTGCCAATGATGATTAAAGATTAATGATGAGCTGCTCAGATAGCATGGTGAATATCCAGTATTGTGTGAGCTTCATTTTTATATGCTCTGTAGTGAAATAATCCATTCTCACCAGCCAATGCTGGTGGCTAGGTTTGTGCTACGGCGGTACCTCATTCCCCTTCATTAGTAGTAAACGAAACTTTCTAGTTTTATTCCCCTCTTCTGGGATTTTTCACAGCAGTTTAGAATTTGTTTATTCTTTCATGAGCTGTCAAGTGTGTCTTGGCAAATTGTGTTCAAATTTCTCTGAAAATCTAAATGTAAAATTCTTTTCTGTTTGTCGTTTGTTTCCCTCCTGCCTTAGTGTCTGCAGCTTCTTACTCACACTTTCAATCGGGAATTTAACCAGGTGTACAACAGCATCAGTGATTGTAAGGTAAATATTTAATGCAATACAATACACTATATTTGTAGTACATTAGCAATATATTTGTATTTTGTGGACTCTGATACTATGAAGAGACGAAACACTTTGTATTAATTTTCTTTACTTTGCCTACTGAGTAGGGAAATGGCTAATAGAAGTATGTTTCTATTATCTGAGCCTTTGGCATGCTGAATGCCATGTCCTAGCCAGAACTGAACACTAGCTACAAAAAAAATCTCCTGTGTAATATTTTGCCTATATTTGTCCTCATAGTTGTCAGATATTTCTCCAATTGGGCGGGACCCATCAGTGTCGAGTTTCAGCAGTGCTACCCTCACACCTTCATCTACCTGCCCTTCTCTGGTGGATTCAAGATGCAATTCAATTGATCAGAAGTAAGTATAGGGTATTAATAGAAAAACATTACTTCTCAGTGCTTCACAATCTCTTTGCTGTGTTTTCTGATTATTTTTTTCTTCCTCTTTCTTCCTTTTCCCTAATTCTAGATATTTCTCTGTACAGCCCCCTTGCCTTATCTTCTCCATTCACTCTGCACAATTATTTTTCCCCATTTTGTTCTTTTGAAATGTTTTCTTTTTTTTCCTTTGTGCTGAAAGAACAGTCAGATGCTTGTCATTCCAGTGACCAGTCCAGCTTTAGTGTGTAGAATCCACAAGTTTTTTTTCAGACGTCTGTTAAAAAGACCTACTAACAACAACTGAGTTTGGCCAGTAATCTGTTTATCTTTCTCAGCTGTATCTGTAGAAGATATTTTTGATGACATTGGGAGTAACTGCTTAGTGAAAGACATGTAATTTGTACCTTCTCAGTTTAACATTCCTGAGAGGAGGAGTGCCGATGAAGTAGTACGTTTTACACCAAACCACATTAAGACATATGTCTGCGTTGTGACTGTGTTTGGCAAGAGAAATGAGGGGGAAGTAGTGGGCAAAAAAACTTACTAGCAGTTCTTATAGGTTTTATTCCATAGATTTTAAGGGAAATGCTATTTGATATTGTACAAAAGGATCCCGATATCATACAGAAAATCTGGACTGGAGGATGAAACTTTTAAGACAGGCTAGGCTGTAAATGCACTTTAACTTCCATTGTCATGTTCAGTTAGTTTGTTGTGATCTAATTTTCTTTCTCTGCTTTTTTTTTTTAAGGACACCAGAAGCAAATTCTCGTGCCTCCAGTCCCTGTCATGAGGTGGAACAGTTCCAGATAATACCTGCAGTAGAAACGTCCTATCTTGCCAGAGCTGGAAAGAATGAATTCCTAAACCTTGTTCCTGATATTGAGGAAATCAGACCAGGGTAAGTTTTGTATTGTCGTGTGATTGTGGCTTCCTGAGAGCTGTCACAAGGGCTTTCTGAGACTTGTAGTTTCTTTGCCCCATTTGAGGAAGGTAAATTAAACAGGTGTTAGCAGAACTGCTGAGTCCTGCTTGATGGAGGCAGGATTGATGAAGGTTTTGTTGGTATTTGCTCTCTGCAGCATTCTCTGCGTTTGCTTAATGAACAGGATTTCCAGTGACTTGGTCTGTTATCATCAAAACCATGGCTGAAGTTCACTGAAGTAGAGCATTTTGTGGGTCCCTCTTTCAGATTTTTGCATAGTTCTTGAAGACAAAATTCAGCTTGCTATAGAAAAACTCTTTCATAATACTGTTGCAGACAAAACGTATTAAGGACCAAGTGTCTTATACAGTGTTTTGCAGTTAATAAGGATACTCAGTAGGTGCCTTATTTAGGGGAAAATGTACTCCTGTTTATCTGCGGATTTGTTTTCGTTTGTTTTTTTTTTCCAGCTCTGTGGTCTCAAAGAAAGGGTACCTCCACTTCAAGGAGCCCCTCTCCAGCTCCTGGGCCAAGCACTTTGTGGTGGTTCGCCGTCCCTATGTTTTTATTTACAACAGTGACAAAGATCCTGTAGAAAGAGGAATCATCAACTTATCCACAGCTCAGGTGGAATACAGTGAGGATCAACAGGCAATGGTAAAGGTCAGTCTGAGAGCTATTGTTTATTTACGCATAGAGCAGGAACATTACAGGTAGTAGTGCATCCATACCATCCTGTGTGTCATCTCTGGTCTGAGGAAAATGCATCTGTGTCTTGGAGAACGTCTGGCATCTGATGATTCTGCCCACAAAGTTCAGGGTTTGTTATGTTTTGGACATAATTGTACAAAAGACTGAAACTGACTGCCGTTAGGCATTGTATTTGCTTTTATGAGCATGTGTTGGTACCATCACCCTGTGTGTTTTGGTTTTTGTAGTTTAGTTTGTGTTGTTCAGGGGTTCTGGTTTGTTTGTGTAAAAATGAATAAAATAAATAAAAAAAAAAACAACAAAACCATAAACCAACCCAAAACAACATACACAGACATCCTGCAGGGAATCAAATTAACTTTACTCAGCAGCTCTTAAAGTCCACATTCATGAGTTAAAACTGTATTTTGTAGAAGATGTCCCATTTGACTGACTAATAATATCCTGGAAATGACTAGTGAAACTTAAATGAAAGACCTTAGGGCTTGTGGTTTTTAGGAATGTGACATAGCAAACCCTTCCTCAGAGAGGAAGCGTGCATCAGCTTCTGGGCCTGTAGACTTCAGTATTTTAAGTTGTCCTTTATATTCCAGACACCCAACACATTTGGTGTATGCACAAAGCATCGTGGGGTCCTGCTCCAGGCCATCAATGACAAAGACATGAATGACTGGTTATACGCCTTCAATCCACTTCTTGCTGGCACAATACGGTAAGAGGCAGTTCATGGGCAGACAGTGCTGCAAAGGGTAAAAGGCAGTGAGATAGTCATAAGCAAGGGCAGATAGTTTGTCACAGAATTTAATCTTGTTCTGAAGAATTTGACAAGGTGGGTGAACTGAAGGAGGAAGGAGGGTGGGCAACAACAAAAAAAAAAAGAAACAAGCTCCATATTTCAGGAAATGCAATGCCTGTTGCTTTGGCATGTGACGTTCTTAACAGATATATCCAGTTTGAACATGTGTGGCATGCTTCATGCAACGGTGGGTCTGGACTGCCTTTTCATTCTCTTAACTGTGAGCTAATACAGAAATTCTCATTTCCTTCCCTTTTTTGAACTTCTCTAGAAGCCTTCTCATTAACACAGGTCACAGACATCCCCTGCTTGCTGGAGAGATCTTACTACACTACAGTGGCTCTTCCTTTCAGTAAAAAAAAATAAATTAAAAACTAAGCTATTACTGTACCGCATCGATTAATTTCTTAACAGTGCAGTCCTTAAAGATCCCGTCTTCCTTTAAAGGAGCACAGCAGAAGAGTGAAAAGTCTTTCTCATGACAGCTCATGATACATTTTACTTGCTAAACATATGGAGTAAACTAGGACTATATGAGAGGATTTTTTTTTTAAAAAAAAAAAAAAAAAGGTGGGCAAACTGCGGGGAGGGAAGAAAAGTAAACTTCCAGAATTCAACAAATACTTTCTTACTTCTTTCTTGTGCAGGTCAAAACTGGCTCGAAGACGCACGGGCCAGCTGAAGTACTGAGTCCATGTAATGTTCTCATCTGTTCTCCCTAACTCACCTTCTGATAGATCAAGTGTTACCTCTCATTTTCTCTTTGTGATTCTTGACAGTTTCTCTTGTATGTAATCCTGTGGCTTAACATCCCCTACCTTCCCAACTCCTTCAGCACATTTTCTAGGTATTCTAACCCTACCTTGTTTCTTTTCACTTGTACTGAGAATCATAGTAGTAGCATGTGGCCAAACAAAAAAGAGAAAGAAAAAAAAAATCAAAAAAAACGAGTGATTATGCACGACTAAAAAGGAAAAAAAAATATTTATTTTTTCTTATAACAATTGTTTTCCCATTCAAACTGACCTTTTGGTGTCTGTCCCACTGTCCATTGTTGTCTGTCTAGACTGCTGCAGGTTTTTCGCTCAATTTGAGACTTGGCAGTAGTCATTGGTTCCCTCAGGGCAAAGTTCTAATGCCAGGGAAAGATAAATTCTCCTGTGTAGACATTACCCAGCCAGGAACTGCAATGGCTCCTCAGGCTTTCTGGATCCAGCCTCTAATTTAAACTCTGTTGAAAGCTGATATTGGACAAATCTATCTGGGCAGACTGGATTTTGGACTTGGTGCAAGTTTTTGAGTTTCCAGGGTCCAACAGGCTAAAGTGCGGGCTGGAAAAAGACGGGGAACAAACCAAGAGGGGCTGGCTGGAATAATCTGCCTTCAAACTCTTGCAGTGGGGTTGCAGGTGAAGAGTGCTTGGCTTTAACTCTTTCCCAGAACATTAACACTCACTCCTCTGCCTCTGAACTGAGCCGAGGAGTCAGAACTTGTGCTGATGTGAGGAAAAATAAACAACATCGCTGAAATATTAGATATAATCCCTAAAGTTTTAGATGCTCAGCCTCATACTTGACAGATGGAGAGCGTTAAGCGGAAACAAAAGGGTGGTTGTTCCCTAGGGCGCTTTCAGGAGATCACCGCAGGAGGGCAGTGCTTTCTGCTTGCAGTCCTGACTTCGGAGTTCCTGTAGCAACAGTTCTCACCTCTCTTGGAGAAGAGATTTGCGGTTGGCGTTGGTGTGTTAGGACAGACTGCTCGACGGCATCATTCCGAACGGCCGGCTTTATGCATGCATCCCTTATCTGTAACACGCAGAGGACATCCCATCTGCTCAGGGGGAAAGCATCCTCTGTCTACAAAAGACTTTCTAGACCTAGCACTTGCAGTAGTCTCCAGGGAACAGCACAACACTTTCACTTCCTTTTGGAATAACTGTTGAAGGNTCAGAATTAATCTTTCCTGGAGGATGGATCAAGTGGACTCTGGTCCTGGTCAGTGGGGTGTAATAATGGGCTTCTTGGAGATCAGTTGGGTGGTATCAGTTCTTGATTTACAATCTGAGTTCTCCTTGTGGCTGAAGTTTTGGTCCTTGCCCCGTGAAAGGAAAGCAGAATGAATTTACTTTCTGAGAAGGGAACGCATCTTTCTTAGTTAGGTTTTCAGGGAGGTTGTTGGAGGGGGAAGGTGTTTGTTTTCTTTTACTGTATTTCAGACTGCTGTGCTATACTTTCTTGACCTACCTTGGGCACTGATAGGGCTAGCTGTCATCCTGGGGAACGTACAGGAATTTCATCCTGAGGTTCCAGCCTCTCAAGGGAGAGGTTAAAGGGGTTTGTTCCACTATTCCAGTAGGCACATCTAGGAACACTCCAGCTCAGGAAGGTCATTTTGATTCAGCTCACTCATCAGCGGGTCGTGCCATGCATTGGAAATTCTGTGGCCAAAAGTGTATGTGGGACTGGCATTAGTTGAGCAATTTTTTAGCTTTATGGGGTTTTCATTCTTCAGTGAAGTGCAATGCATAATGAGACCTCCTAAAAGCATGGTCGGCAAAGGAGCAGGGAGATGGACCCTGACACTTGCTAGGACATATCGTTATATATTTTGAGATAGTACTCAAGTTAAATTGGGGGCTCGTGCTGTCTCCTATGGTCCTCGGATTTATTTCAGAACTGGAAGCCAGAGTGAGGGAGCATCCTGGGGACCTAGGGAAGTGTTTCTGGTTTTGGGGTTTTTTTTGTTGTTTTTTTTTTTCCTTCTGGTTATGTCTTGTTTAATTGTGTGTGACTCTTAATACAGTGATGATATTCCTTTGTTATGCAATGGATGATAATGCACTTCCAGTGTGTGGATAAGTAAGACTGCTAGTGCTGCAAGAGGGCTCCCCAAGCTGGAGCTAAGCCGATCTCAAGAATTAGATTAATTTTAAGCACTAAGTTGTTGCTGCCATCACCACCATTTATAATGAAAGTGGAACCACTTTGAGGAGGGGTAGTGATTTAGGTGGTGATATTTTGTGACAGACCGAGAGCATTTTAATTTTTCTTTTTCTTTTTTTTAACTAGAAGAAAACTAGTTGGCTAAGTCTTTGCTTTGGATAAGCCAGAAAATGAACTAAGGGGATATAGGCACTGCATAGAAACATGATTAAGGGATCTTCCTTTAAAAGCAGGAAGAGACAGATGCTTATTTTATACAGAGCTGGAAATGTTACAACTGTGTTGCTTAAATCTTACTCTTCTATCTAGAGACTCCAAGCAGCTTCTAATGAACTGGTGTCTCTGTGGATAACAGATCATCAGGAGAGCAAATTTCTATTTTTAAGCATCAGTATCTCTTAAAGCTGCATAGTCTGTGACAAAACATATTCTTGTGTGGAGTTCAAATGGGCATTACTATTTTCAGGTCTGACATAAAGCCATACAGTTACAATTTTTCACCAATTACTGCAGCCTGGTTTGAGGCATCAGTTTCCCTACTTAAAGCTGGACTGAAATAAATTCAAGTTTTCTTTAAAAGGGTAACAATGCAAAAAAACCAAAGTGGATTTCCATTCACTTTAAAGCTTTTTTTGGTCTAGCCCAACATGTTAGAAGTTTCTTTTTAGAAATAGGGCAAGAAGGGAGAAATGTGCTAAGCTGCCTTCTCTTGACATTTAAAAAACTCACCCGTGGTTACCTGCCGCCTGTGTGCGAAGTCCTGGAGTCAGACAGCTCTTGGGACTCCGCCGCTGCAGACCAGGCGTCATGCTGTGGGCCTGCCAGCCCACTGAGCGTAAGCACCGCTAGTAAAGTTGGTAGGCATTTCTCGGTGAATGAGTGTGAAACTGCTGTCGTTTGGGTTTTTTATGTCCCTCACTAAAAGGAAGAAGAAAATTATCTCTCTTGTCCGTTGCAAACCATGTTGTTGATGTCGGAGCTTCCTGGATATTTTAAAACTAAACTAAACCGCCTATATTTTAGAAATGCACTTTAAGGACCTTTTTAAAGAAGATTCCTATATTCTGGGACGCAGAAGGGAAGGGAATATTATTTCCAGACCACTGAGAAAGGGGTGTTTTTTGGTCAGTGTGTAACAGTCCTTATTACTGATGAGCAAGGTATTTCAAAGCAAAGACTTTACTTTTTGCTGCTTGTTATCTAATTTACAGGGATTTAATTTTATGTAATGTATTGTATATTTATACATCTGTAATTAATTGCACATTAGATAAGAAAGAGGAATAGCTTTGGAATAACACCCATTGGTACTATACAATCAACTAATACTGCCTATGCATATGCATCTTTCTGGTACTCTTGCACAGCCTTAGTTTGTGTTAGTTTGTACTGTGGTGGGTGTTCTTGTTGAAGATGCAGCTGTTAACCCGCTGCTCGAAGGAAGGATCCTAATGCTGCTCTGGAACGGTTTGCTGAATGTACTTTAAAATGGGTCTCTAACATGTGTGCGTTGCATCTCTCCATTGTGGTTAATAACCCCAATATGTGGTCTGACCCGTACTGTATGTAGCAGGAACGTATTAATTTTGTGCTTCCTTGTTTAAAAACATCAGCTGTTCAAGAACAGGATTGACTTCTTTTTGTTCAGAAGGCCATTTATGCGTTTTAAGTATTTGAAATCAAAACTAGTCCAACACTAACCAGATGGTTGTGTCCAATGTTATTTGGAACAGTTTTTAAATTATCAGGATCAGCTGTGTATTCAGAAAACTGAGGGTGTGGAGGTCGTAAGTCTTAAGTCAGTTCCTAATGTTGCCAAGTTAAGGGCCTGATCCTGAGCAGTGCTGAACTGCCTCTTGCTTGCCGTGAAACCAGGGACTAGAAGCAGGAGGAGTCTTGAACGATCGGCACTTCCCAGGATCAGGTCTTAATTTTCCACTCTGCTTGTTCATACTTCATGTGCAGTTGATTGAGATTCCTGAATTTGGACATTAGACATGCTGTTGCACTGAAATGCATACTTTTTTCTTTTTAATTGCGGTCCCCATTTCCCTGTTTAATCTCTCTGTACACAAGGTATACACGGTATATGCTGTATAAGTGGCCTTCTTGAACAAATCTCTTTGCAAACTGATTTCATCCCAGCGAAGGAGTGTATCAGCAACACTGTACATTAATTTCAGGTTTTCATTTTCTTATTTTATTTTTGTAAATATATCCGATATTTGGAGCTTGAGTATACAAAATGTAAATATAGTTCATGTATTTGTACTAATTCTGATCCATTTGCTGTATAGCCTTAGGTGTGCAATGCAGATATCTAACTGTGTATGGTAACCTTGCACCACTGAATTGTTAGTGAACGAGGTGAAACAATAAAGGTACAACCAGTGCATTAGCAGATACAATGTGTGCTGCTTCTATTGTGCTGCAGTTACTGGTATCTTGTGTTGATTGCTTGTTTTCAAAACCTGTCCTGAACGAGGTGAAAGAAGTTTGTCTCGGCTGTTCTTGAGAAGGATGAGAGGCCCTTCTTACCCCTCCTCATCCTTTTCCCTCTGATACGTTACGCAGCATTTCTAAGTAGTTTTTGGATGCTTTCAAAAGATTCTTTTGCTTGAAAGATAAAATAAAGGGTGTCATAGCGCTGCCAATACTGAACTTGTTTATCTGGGGTGACCGTTAAAAATGGCAGGAAACATGTGAAATCAAACCACTGAAATATAGCAGCAAAGTATAAGGCACCGGCTCTGTGGACAGGGGTGAATTGTTCTTGTCTTGGTCCGAAAGTGAAAAGTTCTTGGTAGCTTTTAAAAGTCACGGTGAGGAAATTGGACAGGGCATTCCCAAATCCCACAAAAACGAGCCACTGCTTGCTGTCTAACACATCTCGTAACTGTAGAACAGCTGCACAACGGAAAAATACTTTTATTATTTAATACTTCAGAGAAGCCGCTTGCTGTTTTACTTTCAGATTCATTCCGCTCTCAATGCCCAAAATGAGGGTGGACCCAAAAACTTGATGGGTCAGTTTGCTGTTTAGAAGGTGCCTTCAACAGAAAGTAAAGACGCTCAGAACGCAGCTCTGTGGTGACGCTACGGCCAACCGTCCTGCAGCGCGGGGGGGAACTGGCCGCTCTCTCTTACACCGAATTTTAATCTCAGTGCTGACACCTGGGCAGGGTTTTTGTGTGGTTTTTTTTTTTTTCCCCCCAACTCCTAGGACACCTCAAAGACAAAGGGACAGCTGTGATACCGCGGCGCTGCCTGCAGCCGAGGAGGATGGTTCAACGTTCAAGGCAACGACTTCCGTGTCATTAAAGAAAAGACAAAATACGCTGTGCCCGGTGTAGGTATTGCTGTTGCCGTAAGCACGGCTCTCTCCCGGCGGCGGGCCGGCTCCCGCCGGAGGGTGCCTCCGTCCCTCGGCGGGCAGGAG
>VZSZ01010248.1:985127-997770 GCA_013398815.1 Ibidorhyncha struthersii | reverse complement strand
AGGTTGGGGCTCTCGGCCTGCGCGCCCATTGCAAGCTGGGTTAGAATATCCCGTTTCCCCCTTTTCCTTTGCTCACCCCAAATCTGAGACAGTTTGTGTTGCGGAAGCAAAAAAAATGGTGTAGTGTTCAGACGTGATGTTCGACTGCAGCATCTGTTAAACGCGGGGCTGTGGCAGAGCTGGATCCGTCAGTGGCGTGCTAGAGCTTTGCTCCCTCTCTCCTGGTGCCCTGTTTTGGATCACTTTCTTTTCTTAATCATCTAGTTGTGTCTTGGTAGTTGGGAGGAAATCTTGGTGACTTGAAATGTGCTGTGTGTTGGTCTCCACTCTGCGTGTTGGACTGGCTGGGAGCTGCGAGGAGCTCTTGCTGTGGTAGCCTACAGGATCAATTCAGAGCATATGCTGCGGCGTTTGTTCGACAGGGGTGGGCTGGCCCAGCACTTGACAAGACCAGAACAGCCTGACAGAGGGTATGGGAGCTAGTGCTCAATCACTGCTAATGAGACTTAGCTGGTATTTTTGTTCTTCCACATTCCAGAGCTGACATTGCTTTGATTGGACTGGCTGTGATGGGTCAAAACCTTATTTTGAACATGAACGACCATGGCTTCGTGGTAAGTGAAGGAAGACATTGTTCAGAAAGGCTGACTCAGTAGCACTTGGGATGGGTGCTGAGCGTTTTGTGGGTGGTTTCTTTTTTTCCTTGTGATGGTTTAATGGGTGTTATTTCCTCCTTTTAGTTATAACCTAGGCTACCCTTTGTCCCGTTTCCAGAGAAAACCAGCAGTGCATGCCTGTACTCAGCTGGCCACCTCATGTGTTAATTACATATGATTTTTCCCTAAAGTTTCCTCTGGGCTTGGCCGTTAACCGTAGGTTCCCAAGGCCCTTGCAGAGACATGCTGCAGGGTCGTCTGTGCTCTGTGTCTTTAGGGAAGGTGGAAGTGGGAGAGCATGGGATATTGGATCTTGCGTGTATAATTTGTAGTCTGAGCTAAAGTAACTGTTCTGGTGGCAGCTTTTATTAACATGTTTTCTTGCTCCCCCAGGTTTGTGCTTTTAACAGGACAGTTTCCAAAGTGGATGACTTTCTGGCTAATGAGGCCAAGGGAACCAAAGTGATCGGTGCTCACAGCCTAGAAGAGATGGTCTCCAAGTTAAAGAAGCCCCGTCGCATTATCTTGCTGGTGAAGGCTGGAAATGCAGTGGATGATTTCATCAAGAAATTGGTGAGGCAAACCTGTGACTTCTTGCTGTCTTTTGGAGAAGTTTCCTCTGGAAGATCTCAATTATTTGTCATTAATGATGTTTTGAATGGATGGAGAAAACCAGAATGCTGATTTATTTTTGGCAGGTGCCGTTGCTGGAGACTGGAGACATCATAATTGATGGTGGGAATTCTGAGTATAGAGATACCACGGTAAGCCTGTTTTCTACCCAGAGTGGATGAATAAAATACACATGATTCGTTCTCCTCCAATCATCAGAATAGTCTGTCAATAAGATGACTTCTACCGTCTGCTTAGAGAAGGCCAAACCGAGTTATCTCTGCAAAACTAGATCATGCAGCCTATTAAAAAGCAATTGTTACAGTAGTTAAGGACTGTTCTATAAGAATATTTTTATAGAAGTTGCCCAAATTATCAGGTAATATTTTTACTTCCTGTTACAATCTTAAAGAGTTTTCAGGGAGATTTGAAAATATTTATAGATTTGTTGTTGTATCTCAATCCTGTATGGCCGTGGGGAAATCCAGTAAGACAGAACTGCTGGTTTGGCTGTCTTTGTAATGAAAACAGCAGAGTAATTATCTGTTTTTCAAAAAAAAAAAAAAAAACAAACTAAAACCCTCAAAAAACAAAAAGCCTGCTTGTGAGCAGGCGGTAACTATAGCAGTTATAGAAGTTATGTTAGTGTATCTGGGACGCTTACATGTTGCATTCAAATCAATACTTCTGAATTTTAGAAAGGGTGCTGGTATTAGTCTTTCTGCTTTGGCATCCTGATCTTGGATAAGTGGGTTGGCCACGCCAGAGTAAAAAACAGGTACTAAATGAAGATTAATACCTGGGGAGCTTGCAGCTTCCTTTATGGATCTCAGCCTGTGCTTCTCTCCTACTCAGATGGAATTAGTTTCCCTTATAGTTGTCTACGCTTGCACCTTCGCTCTGCAGTGAACTGAACTACTCCACCTTGGGCCTAATCTGCCTCCCCCACATCCTTGCACAGAGCATGTATCACCTGACACTTAATTCTGAGCCTTTTCCAGCCCCGGTACTGCTCTTTTTTTATCCGGTGCTTATAAGGACTTTGTTTTCTCAGCATGTCTCTTTTGCAAGGATCTGTGTCAAAGCAACAGGAAGTTTCCTAATGTTCCCTTTGGTGTACGTACAGGCTTTCTCTAACATTGTCTCCTAGCATGTCCAAAGCAGAACTGAAAACCTAATTTTAGGTCGGAATTGCTAACCGTTGATTATAAGGCTCTGGCATTGAAATAAGTTAAATAATGCTGCTCTGCTCTGTGTTCCAGAGACGTTGTAAGGAACTACAGGAAAAGGGCATCTTATTTGTCGGAAGCGGTGTTAGTGGTGGAGAGGAGGGTGCCAGATACGGTCCTTCACTCATGCCAGGAGGAGCCAAAGAAGCCTGGTAAGCATGAGCTACTTTATTCTTCTTCAGAATGGTCTGCAACAATTGTCTCCTGTTCACATTGAGAGCTGAGGGAGGGAAGGAGGAGGGCGTGGGTGTGGAGAGAACAAGATAATGTTGCCATCTCACTTCCTCCAGGCTCAAGATTTCTCAGCCTAGCTGGGGGTCATGGGGCAGCGCTGAGCTTTCATGGCAGGCAAAACAAAGGCAGGTTTTTCTTCCAGGAATTCGCAGGCAAAAGTAGTACCTACAGAAATCTGAAGGGAGAAATGCGTGCCAGGGAAGAAAAGAATTTTGCTTAAATTTTAAACAAGTACTGTCTTGATTATGTTTATTTTGGGGCCCTATGCACTGTTAACCATGAAACAGGCAGCAGCAAACATCTCTGCAGCGACACACATTATAAAAGGAGGCTTCAGTACATGTTTGTATTGACTGTTGAATATGTGAATTTTTTTGCATGTTGCTGCCATGCTGTCTTGTACTCATGTTAGTGCAAAGGACTGTACATCAATGTTCATATTAGACTTTATCCCTGGTTGCCTCTCTGTAGATGTAGAAAGAAAAGGTGCGTCTGAGCTTTACCTGACCTTTAGAATCTCAAGCCCCTGTCCGTTTGTGTTAGCATTTCATACCAATATCAGCCTGTTCAAATTTGATGGCACAAAGTCAGAGACAACGTAACCGTAATCTGCTGTCTGATCATTTTTTTATATAAACGGCTCAGTAAAGACAGCTTCTCTCTGCCACCATGACCTGAACTTTGTCTCCCCATCTTTCACAGGACCTGCAGCCCATGTGCCACCCATGTTCCTTTCCCAGTGGTGGATTTAGGTTGCTCCAAACTTGACATTCTGTAGTGCTGTCCTGTTAGCTAAGGGAAGACTGGCAATGATGAAAGCTCCTAATTACTGCAGTAATGCAGATAACTACACCCTGACTTGCATTCATGGAGTTTCTTCCCTCCTTCCTTCTCCTACTCCGGATCACCCCGGGTTTTTCTTGTGGCTACAGAACAGAATGGGATTTTGTTCCAGCTCCCTCTCACTGATCCTCTCTGACCGTGAGCCTGTATCATAACCTGCCTCTATTTCCCTGTTTCTAAAATGGAGAAGATAACATTTAGGCTCCTTTAGGTACATTAAGCTTGCCTGCACAGTGCTGTAAGCACGACATGGGCTGTCCCTGTCTCTTGCAAACAATATGTGGTTCTGGGAAAACCATACGTTTTATTTGACATGGCTGTGTGGTGGGTTATCAGCTTGCCAGCATGCCCTCACCCCAGGCTGCCTTCTGGCAGGTTACAGAATGATGCATCATACCGATGGTTGGGTTTTGGTTTTGTTTTTTTTTTTTTATTGTGGTGTTTGTGTCCTGTGCCTGTCTGCTGAGGCATATTATTTCTCCCCACAGGCCCCACATCAAGACCATATTTCAAAGCATTGCTGCTAAAGTGGGATCTGGGGAACCTTGTTGTGACTGGGTAAATATTTATTTGATACTGACCTTAACTTGTGGTTAGATCCATGCTTAGGTGGTTTGGTTGCTGAAGCTTCTGCATGTTTGTCCTTAATAAAACCAGCAACATTTGCGGGTTGATTTTCTGGCTGACTGCATTCAGTTCAAATCTACCAATCTCTGATAACTTATCCCATACAATGGAAAGACAGTTTTATGGCTGGTCATGTGCTGGGGAAGCTAAATGGATGTGAGACCCACAGTGTTTTCAATTAGCACTGGGCTTCCTTCCTTTAGGTAGAAGGAAGCCCTAGGCAGGTAGTAAATGCTGGAAGTGGTGACAGCACTGTTGCTGACGGCATTGTTTGACGTTTCCTGACAGGTAGGAGATGAGGGTGCTGGACACTTTGTGAAGATGGTGCACAACGGGATTGAATATGGAGACATGCAGCTGATCTGTGAGGCCTATCACCTGATGAAAGATGTGGTGGGGATGGATCATGATGAGATGTCAAAGGTGAGCCGTAGTTTTTCATGCCTTGCCTTCTTGAGCCATGGTGGCTGTCTGCCATTGATGGAGGCAGCTGGGCTTGGATAAAGCTGCTGTACGTACATGAAGTTAATTTTTCTGCCGGGGCAGCGCATGATATTCCTGAGCTTCACATGAGGTAGGGAGCAGCAAGCACACACACCTGTATGTTTATAGAAGTTGTCTAAACTCACCCATTCTACAGTTGCATTTTTCCCTAGGAAGCACCTTCTTGTGTAGAGATATGAGTTACCTTGCCTGAAAAAAGCTAGTAAAACATGGAGCATTATCATCAAGCAGGCAAATCTTGCAAAGACCTGATTGAAGCAAGTCAATAAGTATGATGCACTTTCAAAGGGCAATTCTGTTTCCGGCGTTCAGTGCCTATGATGATAGGCAAGAGGATGGGCTCTGCCTCTGCCTTCCCCATTGGAGATGGGTGCTCTGCAGCTCTGAGCCTGGGGTGTGCCCCTTCCAGTGCAGGGCTCCCATGCAAACGGTCTTTCAGCAGTGCTGAAATCATTGGTAGATGTGGCAGAGTACTGATATCCAGTAAATGAGATAGTATGAGCCCCTTCTGTATCTATACGTATGTATATGTATACATATACATAAATCAGTTGATAAATATAGTAGATACATGGTAAGTGTGTGTGAGTGTATATATACACTTTTTCTCCCCTTCCAGGTATTTCAGGAATGGAATAAGACAGAGTTGGACTCTTTCCTGATTGAAATCACAGCCAATATTCTCAAATTCAAAGACAGTGATGGCAAATACCTCCTCCCAAAGATCAAGGACAGTGCAGGACAAAAAGGCACAGGAAAATGGACAGCCATTTCCGCCCTGGAATATGGAGTCCCTGTAACACTCATAGGTAAGTGGCTCTTTGATCTGGCCTGGTCTTTCCTACTCACATGTGCCACATCACAGTAAGGAACATGGTAATAGGTAATCTCAGAAATGAGCCCACACTTAAAAATGGTGAAAAAAAAAAAGATGGGGCAGAACACCCTGAAAACGTTGTTGCTTGACCACTGTTTGATAAATACTTAGGCTTCTCTGAAGGCATAAGAATTATTTTTCAGATATTTACCAAAGCCTTCTGTTTCTGTGTTTCAGTATAATTTGGCTAACCCAGCATTAGTGCGACTAAACAGGAACACAAGGGCTGGACTGCATTATGGGTTGAGGAGCACAGACATGTTTTTGAGAATAGCGGCAGACTGCTGCCCTATGATGGTGGCTGCTGGTTTTCCACCTCAGCAGTTGATTGTGCTGTTTCTTCTTTTGTGGCTAATAAGACTGCTGATCCAAAGCCAAACCAAGATGATGGAAATATATTTTTTAATTGCTTTGAATTATATCCCTAAAGTGCGAGAGTGTACCTGCTCACATACATACCTAACAGTCTCGTTACCTCTGCTTTTAACTAACCTGGCATCTGAGTGGAATTGCGACACCGGAGTTGTAATACATTTGCAAGACACTTAGAGTGCTCCCTTACCACAGGTCCAGTGTAAATAAGATGACTCAACAGGTTCTGTTCTCGCAGATTGGCTTTCATTTTCATGCTTTGTCTACCTTTTTTCCTTTGCCTGGGCTGGTCAAGTCCTGTTGTATTAGAAGACAGAAGAACTATATTCAGTAGACTAAAAGAGAGTAACTGCAGTGACAGCTATCAGAGAAACATGGCTGCATTCCAGCAACGTATTTTAACAAAACAAGTTTTGTAAATGGTTTTAATATTCTACTATGGCTATAGTCTCTCAGTTCTAGGCTTGAAACAGTGTTTCTTGCTTGTGCTGTTAATATTCTCCTGTTTGGTGTTCTTGCAAAGATCAAGGGTGGAGGAGACACTCCCTAATTAGTCCTCTGCAGTGCCAGGGGAGCATTGTTAGGTAATGATGAGTTGATAGGGAAGTATGTGCAATAGCCCTTGTGCAAACATGGCTGTTCTTAGGGCAGTTGCTGTGCGTGTGGTTTTACTACATAAGCATGACTTGCAGACTTATGCTTGTAAAAGCAGAGTCATGCTACTCCTGCTTTTTCCTGATTTTTTTCCCCCCTGCATTTCTCCTCAGCAGTGTAGAAGGAAGTTTTGCAGAAATGGAGAGGAGCCAGTTCTGATTTTGATATGGTCTGTTAATCCTGCTGCAGGGAGGATCCAGAATCTTGTGAAAACATTACTAATTAATCTCTTTTTGTTCGTTTGTTTGGGTTGGGTTTGTGGTTTTGTTTTTTGTATTTCAAGACTCATTTGAAAGGTGGAAGAAAAGTTCAGTATGAAGACTATAATAAACTTGATTGCTTTCCTTCTATCAGATCCTGGAAAGGAAACTTTTTCCCCCCTCCATTTAACAATACCGTCTTCAATTGCAAATAAGTACAACTTAGAACAGCATGATTAGGAATTCGCTAATCCAGATCAAGAGATTGGCATTCAGGCTTTCTCTTTAGGAGCTGAAGATACTGCTTGGATAACTCCTTAGCCCTGGCAAATGACATTTAGTAACCTGCTTAGTGATGTTATAAAACTTTCTTGTAAGCTTCTGAATACTGGTGTATGGGCATACCAGATTTGTAAAACTTATTTCCTCTTACAGGTTAACCTGCTGATTTATTCTTGATTTATTCTTGTCCCTAGATTGCAGTGCAACACTGTCTGTCTTTTATAGCTAGGATGAGATTTTAAAGTAAATTCTTAAAATTAAGAGCTGGTGAAGGTTCCTGAGGATAATTATGGCTTTTTTTTTTTTCTTTATCATTTGAAAGGTGTATCAGTCAATATTTACCCAATGGTTACGCTGACTGGCAGTTTGGTCCCTCAGTAATGCTGTTGAAATAACTTATTTGTACACCTCTCTTCCCATGTGACTGTTCCAATATGTATGAGGCTCATCATTCAGTGGTGCTTTCACTGTGTGCTTGAGGACAACTGTCTCAGACCTTAGCAGTTATGTTGGACTTTCTATTTATCTTCCCTTTCCTACCATACTTCAAGGTGAAGCTGTGTTTGCGCGGTGCCTATCTTCCCTCAAGGATGAGAGAGTACAGGCCAGTAAGCTGCTGGATGGGCCTAAAATGACTCAATTCGGTGGGAACAAGAAGGCCTTTCTGGAGGACATCCGCAAGGTGAGTCATTGTGCTTGCCAGAGTGCTGTAGTAAAGCTGCATATCAAAGCAGGTTTTGGATGCTGTAAATCCTGGTGAGGAGCTCTTGTGTTTACATTTCACGACAACTGGTTCCTGCTTTCAGGCGTGCCATTGTGCATTGTCCAGTGGCGTCCACGAAGCGTAGTGTGACCAGTTCCTTTCCTGACGAAAGAACAGTCCTGAAGGAATTCAGGTCTAAGCCACAGTGGGCAGTGACAACTAGCTGGGGTGCAGAGGTCATAATTCATGCACAGGAGCTTACTTTTTCGCCCCTCAGTACTCCTGTCTCTCTAACTGGGATAATAGCTCTTGTTATCTCTGGGGGAGAGATCAAACTTTCCAACAATTGGAAGGGATGTTTTGGTTCTGAGATAGCTGGAGTGTGACCAATGTACTCAACCCTGATGAGATGTTGACTAAACAGAGCATGTAGACTGTGAAGTTTCTCACTCAGCTTTGTGGGACTTCACTTGAAATGTGAATTTGGTCTTTTAGGCCCTGTATGCTTCGAAGATTATCTCATACGCTCAAGGCTTCATGCTGCTGAGACAAGCAGCCAAAGAATTTGGATGGACACTGAATTATGGTGGCATTGCACTGATGTGGAGGGGAGGCTGCATCATCAGAAGGTAATTAAGATGAGGAGGTAATTAAGTTGCTGAGGGTTGAAGGGCAGGCAATTTCATTTGTGCGGTGCTAGACTGACAAGCCTTGAGATTTTCTTGGAAAATCCATGGAGTTAATCTGCTGATAAGATACTGAGAGGCTTTTTCTGTAGACAGCACTAAAGGTTACCAGGTGAAGTCAATTTTCTGGTGGCTTAGCTACTGCAGATTTTCTTCAGTCCTTGTTTTGTTTGCATTGTTCACAATGTTTGGAATCAGAGTCTTGCTGAGTCGAATTTTGGCACTGTAAGTTTTGGATTCTGGGCCTTTGTTGGAAGCTGTGAAATTTTATTCCTGGTTTATATGTGTTCTGTGTAGTGTGTTCCTGGGAAAAATCAAAGATGCTTTTGATCGAAACCCTGAGCTCCAGAATTTGCTGTTGGATAATTTCTTTAAGACAGCTGTTGAAAACTGTCAGGTGAGTTTCTGAGGAGAGAGGAGCATTAAAACAATAGTTTAGAGTCTGGACTTCTTCATTTTTTTCCCCAAGAGTTATCTTCATAAATATATTTAGACTGAAAAATGAAAAGGTAAACATCCTTGAAACCTATTTATACTGCATCCTTAATCCCAAAGATCTCTAAACAATCCTTAAGCTCTTTCGAACTGTGTATGCGTATCTGTATGCACATAATCTATGGGTGTAGGAATTCACCATCTATGGCTTCAAGGTAGCTTTCTTTAGTAGAATATAGCAGTCTTGTGGGATCAGGACAGAAGAAAACCTGCGTAGTTGGAGCTGGTTGAAATTGAACAATTGATGAGATAGGCTATACTGAGGTCCAAATTAGAATTTTGCCAGACACCAGGGTTAGTGACCTGTCCTTGAAAAAATGCCTACAAATGCCTCTTGCCTCTGTTTCATCAGAAAGTTGGAGAACGCTGGTTCTAAATGAAGAAAAAAAAAAAAAGGGGTTGCATCAGTGAAGCACTACTTTACAAATCATCATCCAGTTACATCAAGCAGTGAACTAAGGTCTTGTGTAATCTTGCAAGGTATATTTGTAATGTCAACCTGAAGATAATACCTGAGCAGAGGAATATATAGTCCTTGTTGTGTCATGGTTCTCTTTGATACTAGCCAAGCTACTAGGGGAAACTGGAGGTTTCCATTTTACTATTAGAGAAGAGCCTTAGGCAGAAGTCTAGCAATTCAGAAGAACCATGATGTCAGGAAAAAATGTCTGGCCTGTGTGAACATTCTCATCACTGCCCTGTATCTTGTGCCTACTGCACACTTGGATTTCAGTTGTACAGTGTATAAGGCTCTGCTCTATTACCACTGATCGCAGTAGCACCAAAGTAACAGTGTTCCAGACCCGCCATTCATTAGACCTAGGTCTGTCCAAACAGTGTCCTGATTTGGACAGAGCTGACAGGCAGAACTAAAACTGGATTACCTGGCCAACAACGAAGTTGATAATGATATAGTATCATTAATAATTCTTTTAACTGAAGCTGAATATTTCATGCAAGTTACTAAATGAAATGTAGAGTTGAAATGAGGATTATCCACGTCTGAAGTATTGTGGTGTCCTCGTATGCCCTTGGGCGGGCTTTGTACCGTGCTCAATTAGAGGTCCTGAAAGTGCCTCAGTGTCTGCTCAGTGTTTTCCCCACTGTGTTCGTGCTTTTGGGATGCACCGATTATGTTTATGTAAAAGAACAGCATCCTTCCTCGAGGCTGTGGTTTGATCGCATGTGAAGTATGCATCTGCGCTCCTACTGTCCTGTTGTTAACTCTGTCTTACTTGCCATTGTTTCGGATCAACCTTGTTTATGTAAAATCAGGAACCTACTGCTGCCTTTGCTCAGACGTGGTCTTTAGATTTCATATAGCGTGAAATAGCACATGCCGTTGTACTGGAATAGTTCATATGCCTGCACATGCCTCTGAGCAAGCACCGATTTGTTTCTTTCTTTTTTCACCCCTCTGCCCTCCTTTTCCTCTCTCCCAGGACTCCTGGCGACGTGTGATCAGTACTGGAGTACAGATTGGTATCCCTATGCCCTGCTTCACGACAGCACTTTCTTTTTATGATGGATACAGGCATGAAATATTACCAGCTAACCTGATTCAGGTAGGTGCCTGAAATAGCGTAGCAGATCTTCTGGCTACTGAACTATCATCATGTTGTTTAAATACTGGTCTAAACGCCATGATGGCAACATGTCCCAATCACTCAACATTGTAAAGGTAAAAGCATAGATTGCCTAACACAATTCTGTTAAACCTGAAATTCACAGCAATAAAATACTATGAGATATCTGGATAAAGAACTCCAGAGATACTAACACATGCTGGGCACTGTAATACTGGTATTCCATCTGCAAACCAAGGGTAATGGTAGCTTTGAATCAAAATGCTTTTAAAGAAGTATCTTTGAACCTTTGGATGTATGTAAGTGCTTGTTTTTTAGATGAGTACCTAGCAGAAATAATACACTTGTCTTGCTACAGAACTCTTAATTACTAGATATTAGTAAATATTCCATTTCAGTGATTTTGCTAATAATGAGAAGATAACTTTGAATGTTATAATAATTGGAGTCAGATCTTATTTCCAATATTCCTATAGGAAGTATCAGTAGGTGCAATTTCTAGTACTCATATGACTGTGATATTCATGTGTCTGGTTTTTGTGTGTGTGTTCTTATTCTAGGCTCAGCGGGATTACTTTGGTGCACATACATATGAATTATTATCGAAGCCAGGTGTATTTATCCATACTAACTGGACAGGCCATGGGGGAAGTGTGTCCTCTTCTGCCTACAATGTCTAATGGAAGTATTTCCTCTTGAAGTCAAGATACGTAGATCTCAGTATTCCTCCTAGAATACCACTTTTTACTGTACTGTGCTAGAACTTGTGTTTGGACACTTTTGTAATAACTTGTTGGGTATATTTCATATATATATCTATATATAATATAAGAAAGCTAAATAAACTTGCTTATAAATGCATTGAGGTGTTTTATTTGCACTGCTGCTGGCCAAATCTGGCTAAAATATCTTTGTGCAGTATTTAATAGAATACATTTTAAAATTATACTATTTTTATTGTATTATAAACTCATAGGGATCAAGACAGCGACGACTCCATTTCAGTAATTGCTAAAGTGGAGAATGGCAGACAGCACAGTAACGCTGCACAAGATTTCAGGGAGGTAAAGGCCTTTTTTTGGTTGTCATTGTTTATTTGTAACAGGCAGTAGCTTGGCCCTTGAAGATTAATTCCTGGGTGTTCCCCCACGCACAGTTGTTCACGCTGTGCGCTCTGTTTGTGTTCTGTGAAGGGTGGGATGGATCTTGCAGAAACTTGAATGCAGGTCAAGGGTATCAAGACTGATGTTCCTGTCACCAAGCCATTCTCCCTCTGGCTTTTAAAACTGTTCCCAGTTTTAAGCTCTGGCATAAACTGGTGGCTTAGCTGGGTGCTTGCCCTCTGTTCCTCAAAGCTCCCTGCTTTTTTTGCCTCCTCTTCCCGTGTGGCAGTTGTAAATCCCTGCAATCCCACTGCCAGTCGTCTTCAGGACTTCTGAAAATTCACCTGGCTGCCCTTTTTTTTTTCCCCCTAGAACCTCTCAAGTGTTAAATTTTGTGCTGTGCACTGATTTTTATATTATTTTTTTGCTCCATTTATTTCTGCTAAGACAGTTATTAGTTGAATAGCTCTATAATTAGCAAAAGATTACTTTCAATTTCAAGCAACTTTTCTGCAAATTATGTTGTAAGATTCAGGAGTTCTATAAACTTAAATGTGTGACAAATTGCAGGCAGCAGAAATAACTGGAGGGTCGGGAAGGTTTTAGCAGCCCGTTTGTGGTTTAGGCCCTCCAGCGGGAGAGGGGCGGCCGTGGTGGANACCCTTTGGCCAGTTCGTGTGCGTGGGCGTTGGGGTTTGGGGGGAAAACGGGATACTCCCGCAGATCTATGCTCGTGTGATGTTAGCGCTGAGAAAAACAGCAGCGGCATGCGGAATGCCGCTGTGCCGAGCGGGAGGAGCGTGTCCCTGGCGGCGTGTGTGGCGGGCAGAGCCTGCCCGGGCATCTCCCTGGAGCCGGGATGGCGACGGGGACACGAGATGGGATGTCCCCCCTACGCCTCTCCCAAGGCCGCGCTGGGCCGGACGCGCCGTTATCTCCCGGTTCACGGTCCAGGCGGGTGAGGGGTAACGCCCGAAGCC
>VZSZ01010248.1:941118-975059 GCA_013398815.1 Ibidorhyncha struthersii | reverse complement strand
TAGCGGAGCTTCGCCTCTCGGGGGCCGTGGTTTGGCAGTTCGGCACCCTGCCCTGCGCCAGACAGCCCAGTGCTGCTCCGACTGGGAGAGCTGGTCAGGCCAGGCCCCGAGGCGGTGGGCATCTGCTCATTTTAGGGTCTGTGTGTGAAAGTCAATAAAGCACTTCAGTGTGTGTGTTGCGGGGGAGGCGCAGCCAAGAGAGAAGGGAGACGATTTATGTGTCAGCTGGGTTTTGAAATGAGGTGGAGTACCAGTTAGACAAAATGGTCCTGCCTTGCAACTGCGAGGGATTGCAGATGCTTGAGCCAGCAGCGTAAAAGGGCAAAGCAGTGGTAGACGTAGTGTAAGCATTGTCAAAAACTGAACGGGGAGGGTAAAAGAGGCATGTAAGTTTGCTGGCTTAAGTGCATGCTCAAGAAACATACTAAAAGCTTAAGATGTTTTTAAATTGGGACCTGAAATAAATAGGGAAGAATAGAAATGTGAGGTAGTTGTATATAGCGTAGGTTTCTGGTCACTTGCACTGGCTTGCTCGTGATACAGCGTAACTTGTATTTCATCATGAACTCTGCCTGCCTCGAGTTTAGTGGCCTCCCGGCATCTCATCTCACCAGTGTCTCGAACGGACTCCTAAGTATGTGATACCAATGGAATTTTGTAAAATAATTTGGGGTGGCCACAGAGGCCCCTCCCGCAGCCGGCAGGAGATGAAAGGTCTGGCTCAGCAACAGGGAAGAAAATAGAGCAAAGTCTGCCACCAAAACACTTTTACGTGTAATCATGCAAGTTTGTCAGGATTTGACTAAATTGGTGTGAAGCTCTCTGTTGATCCTTTTATTTTGCACTGAGGAGGCTGATGTTGCTGGGAACAATGTTGAATAAAACTGAAATAGAAATACATTACATAAAATTCGTACTCTGACTAACCACCACAAATCTCCTCCTAGGTTGTGAAAGGCCAAGTTACCAAACTTGCAGCAGGCTTGCTGTTTTGCATTGGCCACGTGCTTTCATCAGTTGTAGTTTGAGGTGTAGGCATGACAGTCCATTCCTCATGCTTCGAGGGAATGCTTTCAGAATGAGGAAACCTGAAACAACTGTGACTGATCCGTAAGCCACTTGGGCAGTCTACAAAGCTAGAGGTTTCCGAGAAAGAAATCTCATTAACTGGCAAATGTGATTGCCTGAGAAACATTCGGGTCCTCTTGAGTTTGCATAGAATATCCTCCCATTGCACCCTTTTTTAACATTTATTTAGTGTTGCTTTACCTCAAAAGAAGGCTTGATGTTTGGAAATGGAAAAGTTTTGCTTTTTAATGGACCTCATAAATATAACCAGAGCATCCCCTGGGTTTTAGAATTAAGCACATGAAGAAAGTCCCTGTTTCCATAGTGAAAAATGGGAATGGTAACTCTTACCTTATGTGTAACATGGAGTTTTTCAGGCATTGTCTGAAGAACATAGTGGAGTTAATGCTTCTATTGGTTTCTAAGTCAGGAAGAATTTGAGATAAGGCAGAATACCCAGGCTGCAAAGTTAACTTTTCACCATAGAGAGACTATTTTGTGTCAGCCCCTCTGAGGAGGGAGGTGGTCTGAAGCCACTGTGGGTGAAAATGGTCAATTAACTGCTCCCCTGCTGGATTCTGTCACATTGTATGCAAAAATGCTGGATTCTCAGACAATAGCAAAGTAGTTGCACGTCTTTTGGCTCCTGGCCTGTCATGACTTCATTAGTGGCAGAGTTTGTTTAAAGGGCAGCTCTGGTGGTCTGCCTTGCTTCAGGTATGCGAGGTAACGCTCAAGTTCAGCTAAAAGGTAGCCATACTAATATTTACCTCCTCTACGCACATACCAGGAGCAGCCCTGCTTGTAAATTAACTTTCCTCCTTCTCCACATTTTGAGCTTGTTCTGTCTGTCCAAGGCTATCGGTACCTGCTGATGACAGATATCCCCATCTTCACCATCTAGTAAGTGTCTTACACTGGTTGGACATTCCTAATGCTGAGAAGTGTTCAGTGCTCTCAAATTTTGTTGGCTTGGATAGGATTTGAGAGAATCTTGCAGCTTTGGCTGGAAAAAGGGGGTGTAATTGAAGAATATATAGCACAGTAGATGAATTCTTACGGGGACAATTTTTTGGAATAAAACAAAACAATGAAAATATCTTTATTAGTCTAGCAGAATGTAAATGCCACTCCTCTTATGCAACCATTGCAGCTTTGACACTGTTGTCAATGCATGTCAAACATTGTTCCCATTGCACACTAAATATTTAGAGAACTCAAAAGAATATTTAGTTTCCACCGCTGATGTTTGTTTATTGCCAAGAATTCAACATAAGGCTATGAGTAGTAGCACTGCATTACCTGACATGTTTATGTTTGTGTCCTGTTGTGTTTTCTATTACAAATCTAGTTAGTTTAGATGCTGAAAAGGGAGTGTCAGATATCTTTTGGCTTATTATCTGTTTTTCTTAGTTTAATTTTCTCATTCTCATGAATTAATATATTGCCTCAAGCATTCTGGGGAGGGGGGAGTATTGCAGCTCAAATGAAGTCATCTACATAGATTGAATTACATTCTAAAGGCAATAAACATTTCTACCAGAGGTTTAAAAATATTTGGTTTTGTTTAGAAAGCATGTTCCTTGGGCCTTTAACAATGTCTTTACTAAAAAATAAACAGAAGAAAAGATCCTGTCTCTCTGTTATCATTCCTTCTAGTAAAAGAAAGGGAAGAGCCTCTGAACAGAAAAAACGATTTCTGATTTTTCTTGGCTGTCAGTATTTCTTTGATGCTGAATACTTTGGCAGTATATTTTTTGAGTTTTCTTGGCTCAGCCCGCCAGCAACCCAGTCCTCCGGTGTTCCGTTTAACTGTAAATCCCAGTAGTGTGAGAGAAATTGAAATTCTTGAATATTAATTGGCAGTAGTAGTGTTGGTTTAGATAACTATGCCTAAATTTTTGCAAGCTGCTTAGTTTGGGACACAAAATGATACCTAATTATCTGTACAACTATGTGCAGAAGCTGAGAATCCTGTAGCCTGGAAGTCAGTATGTAGCTGGTCTGTGTGAGTCATAAAAGGCTTGAAATTGTTCAAGTCAATGGCTGAATTTGATTTGGTACCAAAATGGTAATGTGGCCATTAAAGTAGCATAGGCAGAGGGGATTCTGTATGTGGGATTCTTTTGTTTGTTTTATGACAGTGGAAGGCTCACTATGCTTAAAACAGACTACGTACAAATTTAATGTAAGAGACTGAGAAAGGAGAGATGATAAGGTGAACAGAATGCACTGGTGTTCCATCATCCTTTATACTTCGTGATGTTCTTACATGTGATTTAGTGGGGAAGCAAGCAAAGTACAAAGGCCCAATTCTTACTTGTTTTGTTTCTAAAGCTTCATTATACTCGCTTTGGATTGAGCCTACCATCTAGCTGCATTTTTTCTTCACATAAGGAAGTAGTTAAAGCAAATTTAAAAGATGTTGAAAGGTGCCTTATGTGTTGCTTCAGAGACTTAATTCCCTAGCTGCACTGTTAGTCAATATATAGGTAAATTTTCCTGTCCACTTGCCTGTAGTTTGACTGTTAAGCCTCTGGATTCTCTGCCTTAAAAGATGGAGTTTATGGTGAAGATAAATGGTCTCTGGACTGTTTTCATGAAATAATAGGCTATTGAACAGGCACCGCATGGAAAGCATGGAGTCTTCCCTGACTTGTCTCGGAGCTAATGTTTTCTGGAGAGTTACTGTCCCCTACTTTGTAAGACTAGCTCCTTTGCTGTTACATTATGCCTTGTACTTGGAAATCTTGTTGGAAGGAAAATGCAGATCTCATTTAAATTGTTCGTAGCTTTGGACAATGCAGTCAAAATACCATAAATTATCCAACTCATTGTGTATATGTCATCAGGTTACATACAAGCACATGTCAGAATTTTTGAGTGTTTGTCTTCAGGAGCAAGACACTTGCCTGCCAATATAATGTATGTTTTCTCACAGTAACCTACGCTTCATTTCAAATCCTTCTTTGAGGAGTTTCCCAGCTTGGACAATTTTGTGTGGAGTGACAGCCCATAAGTGCAGCTCCTTAGGGCAGAACATAGAAGCTCCGGTACTTGGGATGCCCTAGGAAAATGGAAGGATATGAATTCCGTGGTGGTTTCTTTCTTTCTTTGTGCCTTTGTGACTTTACTGTTTGCACCATACATCTGTAGTTCTTCTCTTTGTGAAGTCAGCTTAAGTAGTTAAAAATGCTTTGAATTTTCCTTGAAATATGCTACAGAGCAAAATACGTATATTCTTAGAAAGCTCAACACTTAACGCAAGTAGCTTGATGGAACAATGGAAATAGTAGGTAAAGCTGTAGGTATTTTTTTGAAGTATTCAACAGGAATTTTATCTGCGCTGCTCTTCGTATGGCTCTTCCAAGGAGTTCTGACCCTGTGCTAACTGATTTTGATGAGAATCTTTTCTTTGACTTCAGTGTGCTGTGAATCAGCCCCCAATATTTTAGATTATTAGCCATAGTAAGATACCTGTGTTAGTCCTGGGCTTTGACTGAAGAAATAAAGTAGAGCACATGTACTGAATAATTTTATCCACAACCTAAACAGGATCAGTTAACTTTTATTAATAAATCACACAAGCCATATTCTTGTGTTGATTCTTATGTTTTCTATATTTCTGGAGGAGTGGATGGATCTTGAGACTGTTCATTATTTTTCTTTCATCCAGCTACAAAAGATTTGAGAGCAGATATACAATGCATAGAAAATGGGAAGCCAGTGACAAGGTTGGAGAGAGAAGTGCCCTTTTCCTGGTATCACATAGCATTGTCTCCACTACAGACAGACCAGGCAGTGTCACTTCCAGTATGGTGATGAAGCTGCTATTTGCAGTGGTTATGTCAAGTGAATTCCTAGTGGCTGAAAGTTTTGCACCTATATAGTGGAGCAGCAACAAAAATGTTGATGACTGCACATGATGAGACTAAGGGCCTCTGTAGAAAATCACTGCCTAGCTGTGAGATCTGGCTGGGCCCTGGTGATAATGCTTATGTCTGAAGAAGCTGAGTTGCAGTAGATTTGAGTTTCTGGCACCCTCTTGTGGTAAATACTTATTTTTATCTGTATTTTTTTGCATGTTTTGTAGATGGAGAAAAAAATCTCGAGATACTTTGGAGATGCATAAAAGTGATGAATACAATTGGAGGACAAAAAGTCACTTAAGGACCTTTATGCTATCACTTGAAAATTTTATCTTTCCCTGTACTCAATGACTAGGATCCCCAAGCCTCAAAACTTGTCTTCATTACTAATAAAACTGCATTTTTTTACCATTGAGGTAACCAGTATGTGTCACTTCTCCTAAGATAAAAAAACAGAGCAAAGGCAATATGGTTTAGACCATCTTAACATCATGTGAATCCCCTTTGAAAGCAGGTGGTTGACCAAGATAAGTTTATTTTATGGTAAAAACGGTGTCCCTACCTGGGGAGAGCTGATATGTGCTGGTTACACAGAGATCAGACTGTTTATTTTTTGGCGGAGAAGAAAAGCTCAGAGAGTAATTCTGGAAAACATGGGACTATGCTAAAATGTTATGCCTGTTCTTGATGAGTGACTGAATATGAGCAAAACTGCAGGTGAGCCTGGAGGGTGGAAGCTCCTGAATTTTAAGTCTAGTCCAGTCTTTGGCTTGCTGTCCTGCTTTAACCAAATACTTTCACTCTCCTCCTGTGTACCACCCTTTCCTAGCGTGCAAGGTAGGATGTCCAGCATCTGCCCTAAAACTGTGTCTCTTAATTATGTGTATGAAACAAAGTTGGTACTGGTGGTGTGGGATTGAGTGTACCCTCAGCAAGTTTGCCGATGACACCAAGCTATGTGGTGCGGTCGACATGCTGGAGAGAAGGGATGCCATCCAGAGGGACCTGGACAGGCTCAAGAGGTGGGCCTGTGCAAACCTCATGAAGTTCAACAAGGCCAAGTCCTGTACATGGGTTGGGGCAATCCCAAGCACAAATACAGGCCAGGCGGAGAATGAATTGAGAGCAGCCCTGAGGGTAAGAACTTGGGATGTTGGTTGCTGAGAAGCTCAACATGAGCCGGCAATGTGCACTCGCAGTCCAGAAAGCCATTCTCATCCTGGGCCACATCAAAAGAAGCATGGCCAGCAGGCTGAGGGAGGTGATTCTGCCCCTCTGCTCTGCTCTGGTGAGACCCCCCTGCAGTACTGCGTCCAGCTCTGCGGCCCCCAACATAGGAAGGATGTGGACCTGCTGGAGCAAGTCCAGAGGAGGCCATGAAGATGATCCGAGGGCTGGAGCACCTTTGCTGTGAGGACAGGCTGACAGAGTTGGAGTTGTTCGGTCTGGACGCTCTTGGGAGACCTTAGAGCCCCTTCCAGTCCCTAAAGGGGCTACAGGAAAGGTGGGGAGGGACTCTTGATCAGGGAGTGGAGCTTTAGGATGAGAGGGAATAGTTTTACACTGAAAGAGGGGAGATTTAGATTAGATATTAGGAAGAAATTCCTGTGAGGGTGGTGAGCCCCTGGCGCAGGTTGCCCCGAGAAGCTGTGGCTGCCCCATCCCTGGAGGTGTTCAAGGCCAGGTTGGACGGGGCTTGGAGCAACCTGGTCTAGCAGAAGGCATCCCTGCCCATGGCAGGGTTGTCGGACCTAGGTGATCTTCAAGGTCCCTTCTAGCTCTAATGATTCTATGATTGCTGACATATTGTGAGGTTTAGTTA
This sequence comes from Ibidorhyncha struthersii, assembly GCA_013398815.1. Classification (NCBI taxonomy): domain Eukaryota; kingdom Metazoa; phylum Chordata; class Aves; order Charadriiformes; family Charadriidae; genus Ibidorhyncha; species Ibidorhyncha struthersii. Next base: position 968,300 of record VZSZ01010248.1, on the reverse strand, counting down.
AATCATAGTTGTTTTGAAATCTTTAGAAGAACGGTGTAGAAAACAAAGGGTGCATTACTGGATCATGGAAATGGGAGCAGCTTGGTGTCAAGTTTAGTCCTAGACAGGAGAAAGTGAACCGTGGAATCAGAGTGAGGTATACTTTTGTATCCACTTCAATAGCAGTACTTTGGGCTTCTGCAGCATTTCTTCCCTTCAGTGTCGCAAAATTCTTTGTGAATGTCAAGTACTCATCAGGTCCCTTTGGACAGGCAAGTTATTATCCTCATTTTATTTATGATGAAAATATCTTGTCTTATACCATGCAGTGTGACAAGTGTTGCCACTAAGAGTTTAGAAGAGGGAGTCCTAGTTTCATGCTGTGTTTGTTCACTGTGCCATGTATTTCTGAATTTGAGTTAGGGTGAACATTTCTTTCATGACATATCTCGGTAGTCTCTCTGGCTCTTAACTGCTGTCTCCCTAAAGAAAATTCTGCAGATTCTGTGAGTTCTGTTATTTTAAATGGGGACTGCTGGAACTGTTTTTTTTTCTGTGATGCTGACCTTTTTGTCTTCTGTCCATCACAGAACTGCTACTGATAATGGAAACAGGTGTATTAAATCCTGCTCGTAGGAAGTCTTAACCGACAAGTATTTCTAATTGTGTCCATCAGGTGGCAGTGTAACCTCACGTTTCTTTTTGCTTTACAGGCTGGCTCCTGCCCTGCGACTGAAAATGCAGCATCTCGGGAGCCACTGGTAAGTTCTTCAAGAAGCATCATATAGTTTCTTGCTGATAATATAATATACGTGAGTTGTTCTCTTTCCTGCATCATTGTGCATCCATTGTTTTGTTTTTCTAAGGACCTGGTGCTTTGTGAAAAAGGTGTAAACTGCATTATATTGCCCTGCTGTTGACCTCTGAATTCTGACCTTTAATTATAACATATCTTTCTGGGGTTAGACATAGCCAGTAGGTGACTGAGTTGTCCTTGAGCACGGACTGCCTGTCCTAAGTGTGTGCAATGTAAGCTCTTGATCAGTGCTTATTTAGGAAAAAGTCTGAAGAAAGACCTGTACAGCATAATTTGAACTGAGATTCTTAGTGCTATTGTCTAATAAAAAAAAAACCCTCTGCTGTTCAGAGACCTCATTCAAGCTGTCCTTATTTTCAGATGCACTCAGAGTGAGCTTAGAAGTGTCTGGCAGCTGCCAGTGCACGTGATCTAATGTTTTCGCTCTAGAAGTGTTTTGGAAAGAGCTCTGGGATTTTTTTGTGTATGAGGATAACTAAGAGAATCCTGTTTTGTTTTCATTTTTATGGTGACGCAGAGTGGGAAGTGAGCCACTACTCTCTGGAACTATAGTATATACTTTTTTACAACCCTCTTTTTCTTTTTTTCATTCGTCTTCAGCCATCTATAACTTACTCAAAACCTTGCCAAAATTCTTAGCCCATGTTATTGTCCTAAATATATATATCTCTAACTTTCTTCTCTGGCTTTCATTTGGTGATCATAGTGAATACAAGCTGTTTGCAATGAGAAGACTCAAGTACTTTCCATAATGGTGTGGCGCTGACCACATCAAAGTATTTTTACTTTGTAATTCTTACTGGAGAACGCAGGAGATGATTTTTAAAAGAGGGTAACATGAATAAAGACTGTGAACTGGGAAGGGTCAGTAAAGTGCACCTAATGAAAGGGCTGTTTGTGAATTCTGTTAAGCTCGGCAGTGAAAATCTCTCTAGTCTAGTAACACTGTGCCATCCCTTAATTGCATATACTTCTGTATGTGAGATTACCTGAAGCTGTTATTGACACCGTGTGCTTTGTGATGGAGTTGGTGGTTTGTTTTTTTGGGGGGGTTGGTTTCTGCCCACATGTTCCCTCCTCCTTCCTTAGGAAGGTCATAGCAGGCAGCAGATCATCACAGCCTGTGCTGATTGTCAGTTTGTTCTCTTTCTCAAGGCCAATTCTAACAATACCTTTGATTTAATTAATTTCTTACTGTATATGCAACTGAAGGATAGCTCAGAGGAAGCACATAGCAGTTGTGTATCTTTCTGTATAGATGTGTATTCCTACCACATAAAATATTTATAAATTTAAAGAACTCCAACGTAAACTTCACTCTAACAGTGGTGAGTCTTGCATATGAGCTAATTAGAATCCTTTGAAAGGTGGAGGTTTTCTCCTTATTTTTTCATTAATTGTTTTTTTTTTAATATTAAACTCTCACAGTCTTTGTCACGTTTGCTTAGGAGTCATTATTGCTTCCAGCTGAGTATCTCTAGAAGCCTCATTAAATGAGCAGTTCAGTTCTGTGGGCCAGATGACCCAACTTCCACCACACTACTGTGGCTTCTCTGTAGCCAGGATCATGCATGTTGCTTCTAATGCATGCAGTAGATCTCGGTCCTTAAAGCAGACTTGTAGGCACATGGCGCCATGTTATAAAAATGTTTACGGAAACACCAGAACAAACTATGGCATGAATCCAGCAAACGGCTCTGTATGGGAAAGCCATGTGCTCAGGCATATCATTGCTAACTTCAAATCTGGTGTTAAGCAGTTGAAGAAGACTTAGAGAATCCAGAGGAGGGAGAAGAGTGTCTCATGACCAAATTCTGCTCTGTACCCCCTCACCTTTTTTGACTTAATTGGTAACTGAAAATACTCAGTGCTTCATAGGACTGAGACCTCTTTGGAACATATCAGTGGTGTTATACACAAGTATGAGAAAGCAATAGAATTAAAACATCTTGCATTGTATCAGCAGATGTCATTATAGGCTCAGACTGTTTCTGTATTTATTGTATTTGTGATTCTAATGGGCACTGTATCCTGCAAGGTGCTAAATACCTTCTGCTCTGTGCTCAGTGGCACTGTCATTTGTGTACTCTGTACCCCCACAGCCTGCTGCTTTCAACAGGAATCCAGGAGAACCAATGATTTCTAGTTGTTTGCAAGAGGACATCAGTGTTCTGCAAGATAATGTAGCAGATGCACTCCAACACGTTATATTATGTCCTGCATTTTGGGTCTTCATACCTTGCTAAAGGCCTATGGCCTTACTGAGGCCTTCAGAATGGAGACAAAAGGAAAACTAGGGAAAATGTGGGCCCGCTGTTGAATGAGACAGGTGCCGTGGTGGCAGATGATGCAGAGAAGGCGGAGTTGCTAAATGCCTTCTTTGCTTCTGTCTTCACTGCTCGGGCCAGTCCTTGGGAAACCCAGACTTTGCAGGTAACAGAGAAAGTCTGGAGGAAGCAAGACTTTCCCTTGGTTGATGAGGAGCAAGTTAGAGATCAGTTAGACAAACTAGATATCCACAAATCCATGGGGCCTGATGGGATGCACCCTCGAGTGCTGAGGGAGCTGGGGGAAGTCATTGCTGGGCCGCTCTCCATCATCTTTGAAAGGTCCTGGAGGACAGGTGAGGTGCCTGAGGACTGGAGGATAGCCAATGTCACTCCAGTCTTCAAAAAGGGTAAGAAGGATGACCCGGGAAACTACAGGCCGGTCAGCCTCACCTCCATCCCTGGAAAGATGATGGAGCAGCTTGTGCTGGGTATCATCTCAAAGCACCTGGATGAAAAGAAGGTTATCAGAAGTAGTCAACATGGATTCACTAAGGGGAAGTCGTGTCTGACTAATCTGATAGCATTCTATGATGAGGTCACTAGATGGGTGGATGAGGGGAGGGCAGTGGATGTTGTCTACCTTGACTTTGGCAAGGCTTTCGACACTGTCTCCCACATCATCCTCACTGGCAAGCTTAGGAAGTGTGGGATAGATGGATGGACAGTGGGGTGGATTGAGAACTGGCTAGCAGATAGAGCTCAGAGGGTTGTGGTTAGTGGTGCAGAGTCTAGTTGGAGGTCAGTAACAAGTGGTGTCCCTCAAGGGTCAGTACTGGGTCCAGTCCTGTTCAATATATTCATCGATGATCTGGACGAAGGGATAGAGTGTACCATCAGCAAGTTTGCTGATGACACTAAACTGGGAGGAGTGGCTGATACGCCAGAAGGCTGTGCTGCCTTACAGCGTGACCTGGATAGGCTGGAGAGTTGGGCAGAGAGGAACTTAATGAAATTCAACAAGGGTAAATGTAGGGTACTGCATCTGGGGAGGAATAACCCCATGCATCAGTACAGGTTGGGGGCCGACCTCCTGGAGAGCAGCTCTGTGGAAAGGGACCTGGGAGTCCTGGTGGACAACAGGATGACCATGAGCCAGCAATGTGCCCTGGCGGCCAAGAGGGCCAATGGCATCCTGGGGTGCATCAAAAGGAGTGTGGCCAGCAGGTCGAGGGAGGTCATCCTCCCCCTCTACTCTGCCCTGGTGAGGCCGCATCTGGAATACTGCGTCCAGTTCTGGGCTCCCCAGTTCAAGAAGGACAGGGATCTGCTGGAGAGGGTCCAGCAAAGGGCTACAAAGATGATTAGGGGATTGGAACATCTTTCATATGAGGAGAGGCTGAGGGATTTGAGTCTCTTTAGTCTAGAGAAAAGAAGATTGAGGGGGGATCTTATTAATGCTTTCAAATACTTGAAGGGAGGATGCCAGGGGGATGGGAGCAGTCTTTTTTCAGTGGTGCCCATTGATAGGACGAGGGGTAATGGGCACAAGCTTGAACATAGGAAGTTCCATCTTAACATGAGGAGGAACTTCTTTACTTTGAGGGTGGTGGAGCACTGGAACAGGCTGCCCAGAGAGGTTGTGGAGTCTCCCACTTTGGAGACATTCAAAACCCGCCTGCACGCTGTCCTGTGCAACCTGTTGTAGGTGACCCTGCTCTGGCGGGGTGGTTGGACTAGATGATCTCCAGAGGTCCCTTCCAACCCTGACTATTCTGTGACTCTGTGACCCCTACAAACTCATGTCACACTCCTAATTGCTCTTTCTTCAACCCGCTTTTGATGTTTTGAACTACCAAACTGGAGATAAGGGACTCCATGTCCGTGCCATTAATCCCTTGAGTGATCCAGTGTCCTTACAATAAACTGTCCCAACTGAAAAATACTCCCTAATAAGAGGTCATTGTGTTATAGTACTGACAGTGGAGAATGAGTTGAAGGGGGATGGGAAAAGCTATAATTTTTGCAGCAGAGAGCGGACACTCATTTCCCTAGCTGTCGGTCTTGGCCCATTAAAATTTGCCGTGTAGCTCCATAGTGGGAAGTGTAACCTTGTGTTAGCAGAGTGTCAGCATCTCGCTCTGCTGCTGTTTACAGCCACGTTTGTCATCGTCAGTGTGGGATCAGCTTCTCCTTGAGTCCAGCTTATCAGTGAGCACTGCTGCATCCCTTTCTGCTTGTATGTGCAGCCGCCTCTGATAATCCTCTGAACACTTGTGGAATTGGAATAGGTTTGTCTTTTTGCAACCACTCAGAGTCCTGGGATGTGCAAAAGATGTGACTACATAGGACAAAACCCCTTTCTGTGGGGTTAAAGCATTAGAAAATCCCCTTTTCTTCTTGAATCTTTGTTTCTTTGGTCTAATTTCTCTCTTTAGTGTAATTATGTTGTCTTTTCTGCTTCTCTTTTTAGCTTGTTTTGTTTTTCCCTAGCAGTGTCTTGTAGCTTTTTAACCATTCTGTGCTGCTTTTGAGATGTTTTCAAGAGCTTGAATATGTTTGTTGTTGGCCTTTGCTTTCTGCTGAATCTACTGCAGTCTAAATTACAGCTATGAAGGTTATACATATGATTGCCCCTAACATGAGCCGGCGTTGTGGGAAGAACCTAAGGAAGCAGTTTATAAGTGAGGCTTTTCCACATGCTGCTTGTTTGTTGGTTTTTGGTGGTTTTTTTTTTCCCTGCCACAAAACATACTCTTTCCCATGCTGGTGCTTGGTATCTGGAAGAAGTACTAGTTGTAAATATACAAGTACTGGTTGTTAATGTAAAACATTCTCTTGGTTTCTCACTAAGTTACAAAATCACTGGATTACAGTATGAGGAGCAGGGTATTTTCTTTTGCAGGTTTATTTAACTTCTCTTTTATTTTTAGCATGTGCTGTTTCTTTCTGTTTCTTGCTGCAGATGATAGCAGTTAGCACTGAAATATGGACATTTTATTCCCTTTTTTACAGGCTGTTGAAAGGTACAAGGTAACAAGAAGTACTGCTGCCTCTATAGCAATTAATGTAGAGTTTGTTGGTATGTGCCCTCATGGCTTTTCCCCACCGTTTGTTAAACTGATTTTCAAATTTTTGAGAGTCATGATAATGGCCAGAATACTTCTAATACCCCTTTTTGTGCAAACATCATAGGGTACACTGCAGACATTAATTATTGTGTTTAGGGAATATGTCTGTGTTATCTCCATTTTCTAGAAAAGCTAATTGAGATATACAGGTTAATTGTTTAGCCAGGTTCACGCAGCAAGTCAGGGGCATAAATGTGAGACCTATACCTGTTGGCCTGGTAAATGAGGTAATTTCTATTTCAGGGGCTTCATTCTTGCCCCTTTTATGTCCTTGGAAACGCCTCTAGCCTTGCATAGCATCACAGAATAGTGGGGGTTGGAATGGACCTTAAAGATCGCCTAGTCCCACCCCCTGCCCTGGGCAGAGACACCTCCCCCCAGCCCAGGTTGCTCCAAGCCCCGTCCAACCTGGCCTTGAACACCTCCAGGGATGGGGCAGCCACAGCTTCTCGGGGCAACCTGCGCCAGGGCTCACCGCCCTCACAGGAAAGAATTTCTTCCTAATATCTAATCTAAATCTACCCTCTTTCAGTTTAAAACCATTACCCCTCATCCTACATGTGTTGTACGTTTTTTAAAAGTGATTGTGGTATACTGCTACTCTTTAGTTCATCCTTTTTCTGTTTTTGACTACTTTTCTGGTGATCAAGGAGTAATGAAAAAAATGCAGAGCAGAAAAGAGACTTTACGTTTTTATGTCCATCATGTATCCACTGGCACAAAATCACATCAATCAGTATGTCCATGCTGAATACGTTCGGTGTTTGTATCTATCTTTGCTTTCCTGAACCATCAGTTGAGATCTCAAATTGAAGCCATGATGTTGGGGCTTGGTTATGGGCATATTTAGTTCCTCTACATTTTTTGTGTTCAGTTGCTAGGTTTTCTTTGAAGTAAACCAGTAAAATCTGTGATACGTGTTTATAATGGATAAAACTTTTGAAACTGAAACTGGACAGAGTTACTTACCCTTTTCTCAGCTGCCTGGATTTGGGTGCTTAGCGTTCAGTGACAGATAATAGAATTATTAGATACACTCTGTTTCATTGCCTTCTTTTAAACCTTATCTATTCTGTTAAGCTTCCTCTTTAGTAGGCTATGGTTAAAAAGAATTTCATTTAGGTTTCTGAGATAGGAGCTTTGCAATTGAGATTTTGAGTTTGACTACTTTTAACTCTAGCTGGTGTAATTAGAAGTTGATGGAATCTAACACTAACAATACCATTGCCTTTAACCATGTGAACAAAACCATGAGTGGGAATGAGGACAAGTTACAGCACTGTGTTGTAAGATATGGGAGACCTGTTAGGGCTAATGTTAGTAAAGAGTACTCAGAATCCACTTTTAATGAACAAATCTTTGGACACATTGAGAATCCATGTCCCTCCTCTTCTTACGAAGTAGTAGATGCTCCTTCTGCCCTATCAAATCCTACAGAAAATGAGATACATGGGAATTTTTTGAAGATTCTCCTTTGCCTGGGATTGTTATTTGACAGGAAGATCAGAACGGTATTTTTACTGAAAAACTCATGCTTTGTTTCCTGGAACACATTCTTACACGAGGGATACCATGTAGTATTCTTATCCTTTCTTTTAAAGTTCAAAGATCCTAGTCTAGATTTGTAGAAAAACCCGATTTTTTTTTTTTTTTTCCAGACGGACTTTCATTTCCAGAAATGATGTGAGGGACTGGAGTGTACTGGAGAGACACTCCCCATCACACTTTGGCTTTCCGTTTTCCTACCCTTTATTGTTTAAGACAAGATTTATACCTGTTTACTGTACAAATTTTCTGTCTGCCACAATGGGTTTGTTCAGAGTGGTGGCCTGCACTGAATGCTTCTTTAAAAGTAAATCTACCCAGAGGGGATTTCCAGACAGCCAGAGTCAGTAGGCAACTAACTTGTAGCCCCCAGTGAAACATTAGTCAGGATAATTTACCACTGTCAGCAGGGGAGAGAGAGAGGCTATCAGCGTTGTGACCTCCCGCACAGGCAGTAACCCTGGTGCTGTGATAATGCTTCAGTTTGTTTGGGGAGGTCCTGAATGTGTTGCTGTGGATTGCCAGTGATGGACAATAATTCCATCAGGCTATGGAGGGCAATTCCTGTGCAGATTTCGGTTTTATTTGGCCTGGAACAGGGAGCCAGAGGTGTGTGACAGCTTTAAACAATACCCTTTGGTTTGCTCCAAAGAGAATTCTACAATTTACTAAGCAGAATTCTCTTGTGTTTGACCCTCTGATAAGTTTGAGATTATTGTTTTTTTTGCCTGGTTTTGTCTCTTACTTCTGCGTGTTCATTGACTTTTTTTGTTGTTCATCCAAAATGTACTCACTTAATCTGTCAATTCCTTTTACTCTGTTGATTTAGACAAATATATTAATGTGCAAAACACGCAGATGCAAATCTACTTATTGAGCACAGTTAAAGGAACACAGTCATGTCAAGTTAAATCTGAGGTCAATGGGAAAGTTTTCTTGGAATTCCTTTCAATCCCAATTTTAAAAGAGGGTGGACTATAATAGTTTGGGATGTAACTTCTGTTGTAGTATTACATGTTAATGTATGAAAACTAGAAACTTGCAGTAGTTATAGGCCAAAGCAGGTTAAGACCCTATCAGACTGTGCAAAATGTAATAATGGCTTTGCCTGTCCCTAAGAGCTTGCAGGTTAAATGACACTTCAGAGCTGGTGGGTGAGGCAGCATAACAACGAGGATAGGTACAGTCATTTTCTATTACTAACAGTGTGGTGAGTTAGCAGCTTATAATCTTTTCTGTGCACTTGTGCAGAGGAGAGCTCTGACAGCAATTCCTACTTGCTTTCCAGACAAACCAACATGACAGGTCAAAGACCTTTAAGATGGTTTTAAAATAGTTGTAATAGGACTCCTAAGTTGTTCTTTACAAAACATGCAAGGAAATTAAAGTACCAGGAGTTAGGTTAGAATCTTTTTTTAACTTTAGCTATAATTTGACTTCCAGAGATCCCAGATCTCTCACTGAAGGTAAAATGGAAGCTACAGTGCTTTATGACATTGGAAAAAAACACTGGCACCCAGTTAGGAAAGACTTAACATTACTTGATATTTTTGCCTTGAGAAAAATGATATTTTTTTTTTGTTTATGTTCACATAATGTTTTGGAGGTCTAAACATAGTACACCTACAAACAATTTCTTACAGATCATGGTCTGCTTTGCTATCAGCTGGCTGTGCTGTATCGGTTGGCAGCCCAGCTCTCTGCCTGCTTAGAAAGATTGGGAACACTTTGCTGTTGGAAAGGGTACCTATTAGTTTCAAACAGGTGATGGCACACACTGAAGAGGTGCCTGCACAGTGCACGCTTTGGTAATGATGGGTTATGGGAGCAAGGTGAGATAATAGTGTCATTTCAGCTACACGCGTGTGGAAAACATGCTATGTGCAGAACAACTTGTAGAGGGCAGCAATTGCCCACAGTTCTTTCTGCCTACGGAAAGAAAGCTACCCAGCTTAAGAACTTCACGGGAGTGCCTGCCTTTTTAGCTTCTTGAAATAACTTTATGCAGGAGACTTGTTCTGTGGATTGCCTCTTGACTCGACGTTATTAAATTCCTAACCTGGAAAGTGTTGCTAGAGATTCTTAATTCCTCTCCTACCTCTAATACCACTGAGCAGTTGAATTCCTTTTGCCTGTATCCAGATGCTGCCTGTGTCATTGTTACTGCAGTCAAAAAAAGTCTAGTGACAGCTAGTGATTCTTACAAGATTATAACTGCGTACATGTGATAACTTTCTTCACTTCTTGGCTTCCTCCTACTTTTACCTGGGAGATCATGCCGTAGGAAAAAAATTGCAATGTCTATAGCATCTTTATTGTGCCTCAAAGCAAAGGATATGTTGTAGCTTCATCACCTTAAAAAGTAAGGTAGCCACAGCACAAAAGGCAGAATGTCTTATTCAAGAACTTGAAAGAACTTTCCCCAACTTTGATGCACAAGGATACATCCTTCAGATACTTCTGACGCTAGCACCTGCAGAACCAAGATTTGCCAAACTGGGAAGTTGAGAGTTGGTATAATTCTTGGATTTGGAGTTTCTAACCCACTTACTGGAGAAGAGACTTTCCCTGCTTTTCATGTTTCTTGTATTTCTCCGTATGTCACTAACATTGCAAATCCTTCCAATTATCGTAATAGTTTTGTTTGTTTGTTTTGATTTTGCATGCATGTTTACATAGCTCTTCTCCTTGTTACAGTTGTACAGACCATGTCCTCTTCCCAGTTGTGATCACATAACACACCACTGCTACTTTGGCAGTTGCCTTTCTGGAAAAGTAACAATGAAAATATGCATGGCTTTTTAGTAAAAGGATTTTACAGCTGGAGAGAAGCAAGAGAGCGAGCTTCATATCATCAGTCACACTTACAATATGCCCCACATTTTTACAATATCTGTTTTATCTTTTGGCCAGAGCAGGATTTTCCTCTTCTATCAACTTCCTAGTGTATTGTCAAGCATCTGAATGGTCTAAGTGATGGTATTCCTTGGGATACAACTCTACAGCAGAATACATCTTGCTGGAATGGAGTTTCCCTGCTGTACAGTGAGAATTTCCTGTGTCTTCCTTCCAGCTTGCTTCTCCTGTTTGTTTTGTGTGCCACCCTAAGTGATTCCTTTCCTCCTTAAGCATCTGCACCCTTCAGATGTTTGCAGACAGTTATCACATCATTTCTTCTTTCCCCCACCCCCATCCTGGTCTCTTAGCCAAGCTCTACATATTTAGCTCATTTAATCTTTCCTCATAAGTCAAGCCCGTAATTGACAGCTCTGACACGAAGAGTCGCATTGGTTACACATGCTGCCAACAGGATATAAATACTTTCTGTGCAGTGATTGAGAATTACAGTCAAGACTAAGACGAGCACACACACACCCCTCAACACTATATTTTTGACAACTCCTTTCTCAGCATCAGGTTGCCGCAGTCCCATAAAGATATGGACTTAGTTCCCACTCTAATGGTCAGCTACCAAGCACCCACTGAGGTTCAAAGTACTGGTATCAGGTCACTTGGGAAATTCAGCACTAAAGCCCCGTGGGATTCCAGTCTGATCCGAATTCTTACAGAGGTGGTGTTCTTCTCTATACTTCTTTTGCCAGGCATGCATGTGCCTCAGGCTGCTGATGGTCATTCCTTCTGGGAAGACAGAGCTGAGCTCCGTGCAGCCCAGTGTGTTACCTGAAGTGAATGGGTCTATGCACATGCAAAATGAAAGGGATGTTGCAACCAGTACCCCGTGCGTATGTGTTTATGCATTGCCATCAGGAGGCTCACAGCACTAGTGCTGGCAGGGATCTGTTGTGCAGATACTCTTGGCACTGACATTCTCCACTGTCTCTGCCAAGGGGAAGCTCAAGATGCTATTGATCTGACTGGCATAGCCGTGAACAAGTTTGGGGTTCTTGCTTATGCATGTAGGATCTGGAAAGAGGCTTTTAGTCTTACCCAGAAAGGCATTGTGCTGGAGGAAGAGGTAACTCTGTACTGCATGTTCATGTGTTGGTACATACAGACCTCTTTCCAACTAAACATATTTGGAGGTTGCTTTAGATTATTTGTCTCCTCATGTTTGTTGCATTCTCTTGAAGAACAGAGGCGCAGCTAACAAAAGTTGAGGAACTGGTAAATGAATTGTCTAGCTTCTAATGTTGTATTCTGTGAAGCTTCATATGATACAGCTTCCCCAGCGGGGCTGGTTCACAAACATTACATGTATTATTGCAAAGCATGCAACATAAAGAGAGCATTTATGAAAGGGAATATCAGAGGAAACATTATAGCAGAGACCTTTATAGCTTTTCCATTATTATGGTTTAAATCTTGACATGGTCTTTATTTGCAATGACACTGGGACCAGTAAAGAAGTGTTTTTTCTCTTCCCCTCCCCTCCCCTTTCTCCCATCTCCTTTTCATTCTTTTCTTCCACATCCTGTTCTGAAGCTGTGGTGCAGAGATACAAATCGTTAAACATGCAAGTAGTCAGAGAGCCAGGTTTCAGTTTGTGTGGAATCAGCCTCTTTTGACTCAGAAGTTGGAAACCAGATGACTCACTGTGATGCATGTTTGTTGTTTTTAATAACTGTCATTTTGCAAAATATGGTCAAAGCTTCAAACCATGACTTCTGGAGTAGGGGTGGTGTGTATTTATTTTTAATTTGGGAGGCTATATAAGCTGGAATGTGTCTGTAGCTGCAGTCTTCCCTTAAAATCTGAGATAAAATAAATTAAAGCATTGACAATGTGAAAGATTTTAGAGATAATTTTTTCCTGTTACCTGAAAAAAAAAAAAAATCTTGATCAATTACTTGAAAAGGCTCCAGGTGCCAAACATCTGGCGGGACTGTAGGCCCCTGGTTTGTGTTTTTGTTTTTTAGTATATACCCAAAGGGACAGGTTTCTTAAAAAAAGAACAGGCAGATGTTTTTCATTTGTGGAATTTTAAAGAATAAATGCCATTCCTGCTTTATCATTCCAATTTCTAACAAAATTGTCATCTATCTCCTTTCTAAGAAGTTCCATTTGCTAAGAAGCTAGCAAATGTAGTATTTTAGTGGCAGAATTCCATATCAATAAAATATCTTAGCAGTATGGAAAATATGAAAATATCTACACATTTCATTTTCTGGAGATTTATTACTGCTTGTACAACAGTTTGTAAACTATAAGCTCAGTATTAAGTGCTTTATGAGTTCTTTGTGTTTTACTTTCTAATTTGCCTCAAGAAGCATTGTTTTATTTTGTTGAAGTTCTACAGGTTTGTTTTGCAGGTCAGTTAATTCTCTGTGTAAATCTACAGCCACTCCATCACAGAAGAATGGAGGTATACCTGTATAAAATCTATATATGTGAGAACAGAATTTGATCCTAGATATAAAAACTGTATGTAAGTGGCCTTATGATAGAATTCGTTGGGCTCATGGATGTTCCCCCAGTTCAGTTTTCAGATTTGGATGCTTTGTAAACATTTCTATCATGATGTATATTATGGTCTTTTGCAATTGCTATTGCAAAATGAAGTGCTGTGGTATAGTCCAAGGAAGGTAGACTCCTAGCCTACCTCAGCCTGTTGCTTCTTGTTAGAGGATGAAAAAGCAGCTACTGATTTAAACCAGAGTTCAAGTTCAGGTTCTGCTTTTAGACGGAGATTGGGCATCTCTCTAATGATAGAAGTGCTAGAAAAAGTGTATTGCCTTTACTCTGTGGAAATACGGATATATGTGCTGGCTACTCCTGCACAGCTGTGATCTACCTGATTCGTTATTCTCATCAGGAAAGAAATAGGTTTTGGTCTTTATTTTTTAAAGTGAATGTGATTGCGTGTGAAAGATAGTGAAGTGATGGCTTTGGAGGCTTAAATCATCTTCTCACAAAACGTAAACTGCAAGCTGTGATAGCAGCATTGCGGGATTCCCCACCAGCATGATATGGAAGGGACCCCACTCGTCCCCCAAGGGATGAGAGGAGAATTCAGTCTCTAGCCCATTTGATGCTTGACTTCCCTCTGAAGCTGCCAAGAAGGATGCCAATTTTCCCATTTAGCTGACTATTGTATAGACCTTAAAAGGGAAGGTTTTAATGCAGTTGGCTGCGATATAGACTGTTAAAGGGAAGTTATTTATTTTAACTGGCTGCTGTATGGATTATTACAAGGGCATTCCTTTATCTGCAGCTGCTATATTGACTAGTGAATGTGCCGGGCTGTATTGCTAGTAGCTGTCATATTGACTGTTACAGAAAAGATCTGTATTTAAGCCATAACACTGCACTGGGATCTCCCAGGCAGGATATTAATGCTAATTCATCTGCTCACCCCCTGCTGTGAGTGTTATTTGTTTAAATCTGTAGAATCCCACAGCGCATTTATATCCTCGCTAGAGTGAGCTCCGCTCCCTGTAATTATTTAACATTATATGCTGATATAAATTGTAACAGTTAAAGAATGGTAATGAGTAGCAAAAAAACACAAACTTAACCTTAGAAATGGCAGAGTCAGCTCTTAAAACAACAGACAGCAACTTTCACTGTTCTCTGTCTTTTCCCAAGTCCATATGCACAATATTGTGCATACATTATGTGTGTGCGTGTGTGTTCATGCTCGCACTGGCAACTGTGCCAGGCAAGGCTGTAATTATGCAGAATGTACTGTGAAACTTATGCATACACTCATAATTACATACAGTGCCTACGTACAGCAAGTTTTATCTCTCTGCAGTTCAGCTTCTTGATGAGTGATTCTGATAGGTGATTGGAGTTGGGGCTCCCATACTGACAGAGCAAATGGAGCCCCTGGATTCTCGCAGGGAATGCGTGTCCGAAGGTTAAGCTGAAAGCCATCGGGTGTCACTGTTGCTCTGTGTAGGCTCAGCTGGCAGTGGATTTGTCTGGCAGTAAAAACTGGACTTTGAAAGTAGTATTTTTGGCTCTAAACATCTAAGTCATTTACACTTAATTCATATTAAAGTGCATGTCCACACAACACCATTTATGTGTGGGTGGAGTGAGCGGAGGTAGTTCTGTTAGCTGGGTTTTTTTTTCTGTTTCTGTTGCCTGTTACAGCATTCTTGTCCCAAACTGGCATGCAAGGTGGCCAGCTACTGCTGAATAGCTACTGCATTCTGCTCTAGCAGTGACTGTGGCTCAACAGTGGAGGTGACCTGATTCCTGTATGTAATTTGCCTGTGAACATTAAGCTGTGGGCAAATTTTTGGCTTTATGATGTGCGCAGCTGTGGTGTAGAAACAAAATTATATTTGGTTTAGATTTTTTTAAGAGCTTTGGAGCTACTGGGCTTAAAAGGTACTGTACAAATTTTTTAACTACTACGTGTGCCAGAGCTCAGTGTGTCAGAGAAAAAATATGTTTGCATTAAAATAGTTCATCAATAGCATAAGAAAACTTTCACTGACTTAAAATGGAGATGACAGAGAAAAGCTGTGTAAATAACAAAGAAAATGTATTTTAAAAAGACTTCTCTGTAGTCTCTGTCCCTTCTGATTTCAGGTAGGGAGTAAAAGCTGGCGTAAGAGGAGCTGAGCTTGTACTTGATTTGCAGAGTAGCGTGATGGTCGGTTGGGCTGCGTTGGCAGCATGGACCTGTGCCAGACTTCACCACAATTCATACTGTGTCAGTTTAATAAATGCACTACTTAAATTATGAAATTACAAAAGAAAAAAGAGAATGCACTTATTCAGACTCTTAATACATTAAAAATAAGGCATTAAAACACTGCCTTTTTTTTTTTCCTTCCAGAATCAATAATGAACAGGAAGGGTTGTAGACATTAACAGTCATGGACATTCAAACTCTTATACATAAATTATCTCAGAAAAATGCACATAAGACTTGAATAATGTAAATACATTAATGCATTTAATAATTTAAACATTAAAGCGCATTCAGGAATTCGTGGCAGAAGCTGTTCTGAGATAAGGAACGGTCCTGGAAGTTGTGTGTCCCAAGATCGATGGCTGGTTTCTCCTTGAGAAAACTCTCTGGGGAAGTCAAGCTGTGCAACGAGAGTGACCGCCTGTCCTAAGAAATCCCAGGACATTAGCCAGCTCTTTTGCTTTTCACCTCCCATTCTCTCTCCGCCACATGCATGAACACATACGTAGAGAATATTTCATGGTCCAGAAAAGGCCAGTGTGCATTTTGCCATTTCTTTTTTGCATGTGTGCTGCAGTTTGTCTAGAAATTAGGGGAAACAGCTTCAGAGAATGAAAGTGTCTTGGCTAAGGGTAACATACCACTTAAATGCTAAAGAAACCGCCTGTAAGAGGTTCCGTGGTACCACGCAGGGTAGGAAGAAGACCTGTTTGGACAGTATCTGAACTCTGATCTACCAGTTCTCCTGGGAGACAGGAACATGGATTCTCAAGTACGAACTGTGAAACGGCAATTCTCCTCTTCTTGGGCATTGCATGGACCTGTAATTTAGACTCAATTGTGGCTGTTGGGAAGACAGCATCAGTTGGAGAGAGTGAGGCTTGGGAAAATAGTGCGCTCCAGGAATGCTCGTCTCTTTCTTGGAGCCCTGAAAATCACAAGGTTGGCTCCAGTGTAATGACAAGTAAGGGGTTTTATTCTGTTCTTGCCTTTCTGCTCTTTGGATTGAAGCACGTTCAGCACTCTAGCAGCACTGAGGTCCCCTTCGTGCAAGGCATTTTCCTGAGGATTGTGAGCTGTGTCACTTCTGCTGATGTAATTAAGTTTGAAAGGTGTTGCATCAACCCCTCATGCCATTTATCCTTCATTCATAGCCTTACTTTCTTTGCCTCTTCTGCAGGCAGGTTCTTTGGAGATCAATTGCACCCTACAGCCCCACTCACAAAGCAGTATAAGGTATCCTGCTTGGGCCTAGATACTGATGGAACTAATGATGGAACTAATAAAAAAGAGCTTAGTCTGATCCCAAAGGGAGAAGAGTTGGGTTGGTTAATTAAAGGAGCCTGGCACAGGGCACCTAGTAATTATAGGTGCAAGAAGTCTGAATTTGAAGAGGACTGTGCAGCTGGAGAAGGGTAGGGAGGCACCCAGAACTCTGCAGTCTGTGGGCAAGAATGCAGCAAAACCAGATCTGGAAATCAGACTCTGGCAGAAATCCTTGGTGAATTCTTATTTATTCCATTTTTTAATGAGGACCTGAATCTCTCCTTATGCATTTATGTTTTTGCATGCACATGCGTATGTACAATTCCAGTTACACCCTATGGCTGGGAGGGTGATTTTATTAAAGACCAGAAGATTGAGAGACATGTTTTAAGAGACACAGGCTTAGCCCTATAGTAGTTTGGAGTAATTAATGCTGACTGCTGCATTGGTTGTATTATTGATGCTACTGAGTCTTTATCTCAAGCATCATCTCAGCACCCATGAGTCTGTATCACTGTAGGGCAGAGCTTTTGAAGGCAAAGGGGCTGAGGCCACCAGGACCTGCTGGGAAATTGCTCCTAAACTCTTATGTAGGTGTGGGGTCGGGAACAATGCTATGTCATCACATTGTCATCACCAATGCTATGTCTCTTTATAGTTAAGTTCCTTAAAGCAGTGTTTCTCAAACTTAGGTTGTAACCCCCAAAGGGATGCAAAAGGCTTCAAAGGAAGTCACAAAGTCACTAGCCAGTAAACACCTTTCTACTTGTAATTGCTGTCAGGAGTTCTGTTCCTCCTAGTTCGAAGAGTTAGCATTTATTTCAGTAACTCTCATTTTCCTGGAGGAACTTGCTGCCATCTCAGCTGAGGAATGTGGGATGAGCCACCACAACAGATGAGTGCAAAAGGGAGTCAAGCTTGCATAAAGTTTGAGAAGCAGTGCTTTAGCAAAATGTATTTTCCAGGGACAAGCTCTGCAAATGTTCCCCGAAATGGATCTATTAACTTTACCTGATGAAAGATAAAGACAGTTATTTTGTCCCCAGTGGCTTTCTTAGTAGGCCCCAACTGGGGAAGGTAGGACTGTCTGTGCAAAAATGTATTGTTTGTTTTAGTGCTCAGGACTAAATAAAGACGTGAGGAAACTGTAGCTCTTACTCTACCCTTACACTGACATGCTGTACACTGGTAGGTGGATCACAGTAGAAAATAAAATGCTATTTCTAAGGGATTCTAGCTCAAAAGATGAAAAGAACCGGTTTCATCAAACTATAGAAGATGGTCCACAGAAGAAAACTGCTTTGAGAATTTGTCTTGTGTAGTGACTACATGTATGTGCTCCTTGACTGTCATAAGTGTAAAATAAAAAAATGTTAATTTGAGACACTTTTTTTTTTTGTTTTTATGTTGCAATGGACTAGGGGAATGCTCATGGTCATTTTTTCCAGTTCAGATGACTTTATAGCTTCTGATCACCTGTACAAAGCCAGAGCTGAATGCCCTCAATTTTCCCATCTCAAGCAGGCAGTTCCCCTGTGTACATGGAATAAATTTTGAGCCTCCCACACCTGAAAGGGAGAAGCGTCGCTGGTGGTAGAAAAGGGGTGTGTCTGTTGCATGTGGGAAGCTCCTGCAGGGGATTTTTCATAATTCAGGGCCTGTTGAGGAGAGGACTTGAGTGATGGGATGCTCTGGACGTGGCCTGCAGGGAAAACCGAGGAGTGGGTGGGGATCTCCCTAGGCTCTCATGGCTTAACGGCCACATTTAGATGGATTTAAGAGGCATAAGCATTTATAGTAAATTCTACTGCTATATCACAGCCTTCTTTCTGCCTTTCTAACTTTGTCTCCATGGGGGTGTTCCACGCTTTATCCCATTAGACAGCCTGAACTTTTTCCCCTACTTATAGGATTACGTGGGGCAGAGATGTAAGAAGAAAGGGAATCTTGCCACTACTCCACCTCTTTATCTCTATAACTCCATGTATATCTATCTCTCTGATCTCACAGAGGCCAAGCTTTCTGCCTTCCAAAACCCTGCTCTGAAATTGCTGATTCAAGCAGGCAGCAACTTTAGGACTCCTTGCAGAATAAATGCCTCCTGCGTGCTCCCCTGGCACTGGGATTTCCTCTCTGATTTATCATGCTCAGGTCTGCTAATGTCCCTTGACTAAACTGGGCATGGTGTGATGGTGTGAAGGTCATTCTGTATATGCCATATACATTTCTGGAGACATGGTAGGAGGGTGGGACATCTAAAGCAAGCATATCCTGCTGGGAAAAGGAGGAAGAAAAGGATAGTCTGGCTCTTCTTTTCACAGCCTCTTGTGGTGGGATGAAGGTTTTGACAGCCTAATTCAGCATTTAGAGAAAGAACCAAGCAGGAAGATTCCCCCTCACCCACTCCTTGCAGCCCAGCTGTGACAAACTGACAGATAATTAACAAATCAAGACCTCCTATTAGCCTTGTCCCTGATGCATTAAAGCAGCTCCTATGTTGCATGTGTCCTTTAGCAAATGCCTGTACTTTATGGCTACAGAGTGAAGTAGGTAGGTCACTTTAGAAAGGCAAAGGGTTCTCTAACATGTCAATGCACAAATACTTCCATGAATGAAAGAAGTTATCTCTAAAAGAAAATGGTGGACAGTAGTTGGGAGAGCGGTGCCATGACTGAATGGAAGCTACTCTAAACCATTAGGTAGTGTGTGTATGAAGTATCTTCTGGAGTACAGAACTGAAAGGGATGTATGGAATTATTAAGTCCCTTTTGTCTTTACAGAAAATGACATAAGTTGAAGCAGCGATTGATAGGGCGTTTTTTTTTGTCTGTGACTAACCAAGCCTGTAAAAATTACACGCCAGGAAATGTGGTTTGTGGTAGAAACAGATCTAATGTTAAGACCTTAATATTACATTGTGTGTAGTGTATCGGTGCCCTTTCCTTTGTGTCCTCAAGTTGTTGAAACTGCATGCGTAAGCCCCAAGTAAGCTGCCTTCTCTTCCCTTTAGCTCCACTCATTTGGAGAAGAATGAGGAAGAGTGTCAATATCCTTCTAGTTCAAGATGTTAAATAGGCACAAGCCATTGGTTCAGCTTAACACATGTTAAAGGAGAGATACCTAATTGCATCAAAGCCACTCTTAAGTTCATGTATGTGGAGCCCATCAAGCTGAAAGCATCCAGACAGCATCTGCTGTTATCAAATCACTCTTGAGTCGAGCTAATTAAAATAGAGCTTCATTTTTCTGAACCATTGTTTGGCAGGAATTCGAAACAGGTCTAACCCAATTTCTGTGTGTTTATGAGCCTTTATTACATCAAAAGTACTTTTCTGTAAATGTACAGGGCAGTGTTAAATGAATTGATCCGCACTGTATCACTGTAGATGCACTGTGGACTTCCTAATGATTTCTCTTCTAGCTTTTTCCAGATATACCCCAGAAAGCTTGCTTTGTCCCTTATCGTGTCATCTTCTTTCTCTCTTTTCCTCTCTATCACACTCTCAAGAAAGTAAATGTCCTTGTATTTCTTTCTTTCATATCCTCCTCCTCCACTCTATTGGGATTTTTGTATTATTAAAACATTTACACATTTGCTGCCACATGCAAATGCGGAATAATAAACCAGGACTCTTTATACTCCAGACAGGAGCAGGAGGTCTCTCACCACTGATTCTTACCCTGTACTCATCCCTGTCGATTACAGGGGATGGAGAGGAGGGGGAACCTAAACGTTGCTGTGTTGAATCTGTTTGTTACAGGATTTTTGTCCTTAATTTTTTATTTTAACCATTTTACATTTCAGTGTGCAAATCCTAGGTATCACATTCCTCTTATAATTTGCTACATACTAAGCACTAAAGTTAAAGAGATGTAGAAATTGCTCCCTGAAGACAGGTTGTACTCTTTGGCATCTAAAAGCTGATTCATGAATATTCTCTGTAGAAAGAGAATACCACACATAGGGTCAGTAAGTTCAGAACATCTGAGTGTCAGTAGCAGCCCAGTGAAAGAGTAAAGTCAGGAAATAACTATTTTTCTGGTACCCAGTACAATCCAAGATGTTCATATGATATTCTTAAGTCTTAAATTTATTTCTGAGCAGTGGATTGATATTACAAAAAACAGAACCTTAATGATTAGCTTTAGGTTAAAAGCCTGACAGTGATCTGTCATGAATTCTCCTCAGAAGAGTAGTAAATACTTTTGGACTTTTAAAAATAGTGGGATAAAATACGAATTCTTTCTGAAATATAAATATAAATGTACTTTCTGAATAGTTCAAAGAAGTTTGCTTCTTTTAACTCAGTTAATTCGCCTTGGAATGGAGTTTAAGTGCATTTTATTTTGCATTTAATGCAGACTATTCTGAATGCGTATATTCAACTCCTCTGTGTAAAGCTTAAGAGCAGCATGCATAAATTGATACCGGAAGCAAGTGTACCATTTTGCTATAAGCAAACCAATGGGTAAAGTTCTTTTAGATGTTCCACAACTTAAGAAGCATCATTGTCTCCTGTTCTGTGGTTTTAGAGGGAGATGAAGAAAATTGTTACTCAGAAGTTTGGTCTTCTGTTCATTGACAGTGATTCTCTCCCAATTCCTCTTTTAATAAATTTAAGTGAATTTAATGCTGACAAAAAGCAGCAGAGTCACCATATTCAGAAAGATACAGCGTGCTTTTTCTGTAAGTCTTGTGAACAGACCTAATCAGAGGGCCCTACTGCTAGGGGCTTGACTAGTCTCACGATTTATTCACTACCTATCTTCTTTACTGAGACCATCAAGGTGTACAGTGGGTACTTGTCTTTCTAGCAACTGTCTCATCAATATGGTCACTTTCCCAGCCAAGAGACATAAGTCGATGAAAGGAGAGAGAGAAGAATTTCTGGTAGAGCACAACAACAGAGGTAAATCCAGATATTCTTACATGCAAAAGTAATTCAGACAACATTTCTGCTCACGTCATGGTGAGTACAGAATGAATGTGTCAGATCTAAGAATATCTTCATAGGCTTCTCAGCATTTCCTGCATATGCGATTGTTGCTGTAGTTGCTACTGCAGAAAGAAGTTTGCCGTTCTAGCAAGAAACACTCTTTCTTTTTTTGTTTTATAATAACAACAACAAAGTCAAGCATTTGGTCTAAGGATCCAAAAGCCCAGGAAATGCATCTCGAGGGCTCCTCATCAATTTCGGACATAATGAAATATAGAAAATACTCAATAAAAGCACCTTTATTACTTTAAATGTTTAAATGTGGAGTTTTTAGCCATCAGGTTAATGTTTTTGTATCATTTTTTGATTTGATTGTGAGCACTTTTCCAGGTATCTCTGCCACTTGAGCACTAATTGGATTTCCACAGATAAACGGTGCTAGCTGCAGCCCTTACATCACTGTGTTTTTACTTCATCATTATTTTATTTGTTTTTACTGTAAAGGTTAATAAATCTCAGTATGTTTAGAGTATGAAACAAGGCAGGCAGGCTAAGAACTACAACATGAAGGGGTGAAGTTTTATATGCTGCTTTCTCAAGTCTGAGGGGTGGAAGGAGAAACAGTGTGCCCTTTGTGGTATTTCTAATGGGCTGCTGGGTATGTTAGTCAGCCAAGTAGCGATCCATAATCCTTAAGATAAAAAGCGTTGATCTCTCCACTAGTTCTCAGACAGAGCTGTAAGGCATTTGAATTGGGTTACCATTGATTTAAGGTGGGGAGAAGACTGAGTAGCATGGGTCTGCTTGAAAAGGGATATGTGGGATTTATTTAACTTTATTTAATTTTTTAAAGAAAATTGGAAGCCATTCAGTGCAAGTGGAACTGAGTTCCCTCTGGATTCTCAAGGAAGTTAATATAGAACTTGCTAATATTTTAGGGAAGAACTAATTGAATGGCAGATTTTAGTCAAGATTTAGGCTGCAAATAAATTTCCGTAAGAATTTATAAAGGTCCCAGACTTTTGCTGTCTCACCTATTTGGTCAGGAAAGCAAGTAATTTTTACTGTTCTTATGGTTTCCTGGGAAGCTGAGCTTGACTTCCTACCACATTAGACGTAACCCTTAGTTTCCAGCCACAAAGGCAGTGTGGAAGCCCTTTTTGGCCTAGCAGGATTGAAACTAGTGCTTTTCAAACATTTACCCCCAGTTTTGGAATTTCTCACTTAATAATAGAAATTGATTGAGCAGCCTGTACTTGAGCCAAAGCAGCATTAAAGATTGAATCTTCTTTCTTCTGATACAAAGATAGAAAAATGCCTCGTAGCTCCTATGGATCAGGTGCAGAGTCTTGGGAAAACTGCAGTGTTAAGACTCAAGCTTTCAGTTGCACCAGTTCTCTGTAGCAACAATGGCCATTCTTACCTTGGTGTTAATCCCTTACTGTGGTATGGGCCCAGATTTCAGAGAGATTGTTGATGCTTTCTGCAGCATTTATCAAGGAAATGGCTGCTTTCTTTTTTTTTTCCTGAAGTGAGTAATTGTTTATTAATTTTTCAGCATGTAAAGAGTATAATTATAATAGTCCCTGACATGTGCTGGCTGTGCCAAGGTTTAAGAAAAACAAAAAACAGTAGAAGTGCCATATTGAACCTTGTCTGACTGTAGGCTTTCCTGGTTTGGACCCAAATTTCTGTGTAGAAACTAGGCAGGAGTATCCTGGCTTGAGTATAATTCTCTGTAGAACTAATACTCTTGGACATTTTAACTCAGTTTAGGATGGTGGGATCTTGCTCAAGTGTTTCAAGAGAGATGAGTTGGTTACACATGATTTTTTGGTACATGCAGTGCCGTATTGGTTGAGCAGCATACTGAATTTGTCCTGACACCTATACGTTTTGTTTCTTTAAATAGTGAATGTAATATCCATGAAAAATGCCAAATTGACCCCAGGGGTAAATGAAGTGGACCCATTGGTTGGTGAATGTTTATGGCATGGACAGCTACAGTGGAAATATTCCTCATGTTTGCCCTTAGAAACAGGAGTGTTTCACATGCTAAGAGTTGACAGGGAAGCTCAGTTGCTTTTGAGGCTACTCATACAAGTTCCTACATAGGAAGGAGAAATTCTGTGATGTGAGCTTCTTTCTGTTACGAACTGGACAAAGACAAGGGGCGCAGCTGCTCTCAAATGTATAAAATTATTCCACTCGCAATCCCCATAGACTAGGCAGCTCTGGCCAATCAGATTTCTTGCCCCTTACTTAGTTTTTCCCTTAATGGGGCAATTAACAGCAGGAACAAAGTGCATGGTCTGCTCAGTCTTTATTATTATTTGTGTTATAATAAATGTCTAGGAGGCCAGTTGCAGACCAGCACCAGGCATGGTGCAAATACAGAGTAAAAGATGATTCCTGTCCCAAGGAGCTCTAAGTAAAATACTAAATTTACATAAAGGTCTTCCAGTGTTTTAAGTCCTTCTCCTTTTGCTATTACTTCCCAACTGCTGTGGTTTGCATGATTTATTGCGCAGCTGTCACGATTTCCAGCTTCTTTAATGTTTCCAACATGAAACCTTTTGTTTGTTATATTCTGGTGATCCAAGCAGTTTCCTCCAGTATCTCCTTATTCATTCAGTCAGTCAGATCGTCCACATAATAATGCCATCATAGCCCCCTGAGTTCACCCCTAATTGTTTGGGGGTTTATTGCTGCAAGGAAAACACTCAGTTTCTAATGTACATTTCCCATGGATTAAGAATTCTTTTAAATGGGGTTCTTGAAATAGCAGGTTCAAGGAATAATAGCTTGCCGATATTTCCTGTCCATTTGAGTCATTTCAGCCTAAAACATCTTTGTGGCATCTTCCACAGATGGGTTCTAGTTTCAGTCCTCTTGCACTAAATCTAAACCATTGTATTGTAGTATTTTCCAGTCCCTTGACTGTGGAATTGAAGGATCTGAGTAAGTCTGAACAATGATCCTGTTCTGGTGCATCTGATTTAGCCTTCTGGAGTCTACCATTCAATAATGATTTCAAGTACTCAGGCACAATTGTTAGATATGACACGGACTTCCTATCCTTACGTCATCTTCTAGCTCCCTAGCATGAGAATGAGCCTGCAGCAGTCCTTGTCTGCCCTGTAGTTAAAAGAATGAAAATGTAATAAATTACAGCTTCGTTGTTTTTTACGTTCTGCACGTGTGAAGATAATAGTGTAAAAGATTTCTTTCAAAAGCTGTTGTATTTGAACTCTTCAGTAATGGCAATATAGAGAGAGGAGTGGAAAAGGTAAGAGTTGGAGGTGCTGCCATCCACTCCCCTGAAAGCTGTATCATGCATTTTTTTTAGCTGTGGAGCCATGGAATGATCTTAGTTCTGCTGTAGTGAGCATCTTGGACACTGACTCATTACATTCCTTTGGAGTGATTCAGCTCAACAACTTGACACTTGCATTAATTTTACAGTACAGAGCCTCAGTGATCCCTAAGATTCCTTCTGTAAGAATGGAGAAGCAAGATGTGTAAATTGGGTACGGTCATGAAAAGTTATAAAAATCAGATTCTCTGTAATCAGTTTTTACCTTTCACCTTCTCTGTTCTTAGGTCCTGGTTTGTTAACCTTACTACGGCACTCTGGCTTCACCCACACTCAGAAGCTAGATGCGTTACCTACTTGCAGAGATGCTGACCTTCTAGTCCATATATTATCCACAATGATCCACTACATTCAGCGCTGAGGTTATTGCCATTTTTATGTAAACAGAACTTCAAATAATTTGCTGCCAGTTGGATTGCAAGCATTATTTCCCACCGCATGCCCCCTCCTTGTTCATCTTGCTGCAATACCTTCTTTGGTGGTACTGGTGATTATAGGAAGCTTGCAACTGAACCTTAGGCAGAAGTACAAAAAGGAGATTTTTAAAGTTTATTTTTCCTCTGAAAGTGAGGTTATATCTTTTCAATAAAAAGTTAAAATATTTGAACTTCAGAAAAAAAAGTTCATGCTCCCGATTGGTTAAAATTTATTACGGCTGCATTATCAGTTCAATACATTTAGTTTGCTGTTCTGCTCGTATTTCTTATAAGGTGTTTCTTCAGCATTTATCACTTCCCCGTAACAGTTTGTACTGTGTTAAACCTGATGTTATGAAGTCTCATTTGGAGGTGTATTTCTTTCTGAAATAAAAAAATACATAGATAGCACATTTTCTCTGTGCATAAAAGTAGTTATTGTACATTTGTTTTAAAGCATGTGTAAAAGTTTCTTGTTCTCTTTAGTTTTATGCATGTAAGTATTACTTGAAGATTACTGGTCTTAAAAAGAGAGGAATTTTGTACAGATGTCCACTCTGTTTTAAATCGAATCAGAAAAAACTGAAGATGGCAGAAATATTTCACTTTGAAAGGTGACTACTACACAGACGAAGTTGCTACTTTTCATAAGGGCTTTTACTCCATATATCAATGTGTTTTAAGAGAGACTTGGGTCAATAATACCATGCTTTAGAATTCCCTAAATACATATTTACACAATAGACCTTAAAATATATTAGTCTATCATGTCAGCTCCTGTACACTTCTATCAGGGGTGTTTTATGTCCTTAACATATGATACAATAAAACTTTATTTTATATAGCATTTTTCATACAAATTGTATCCTAGAATGCATTGTGGGGTTAAATAAGACTTTCACAAGGTTAAAATTAAAAAAAAAAAGCTGAAGGGCTCAAGAAAATTAAGGGCTGTGCATAGGAAATATTTATTTAACTGAGCAACGGGAATCTGAATGGAGGGGCCACCGAGCTAAGAGAGCCCGTGAGCCCGACTGGAGGTGCAGCCCAGGATCCCTGGCAAGGGGCAGGGTGGGTGAGGGAAGGCCGGCTGTGTGCGGATAACCATGGGTCACGCCTGCATGAACAGCCAGAGCAAGCGTGAAGGGGCTCCTGGAACAAAGAAGTTGAGAATAGGGACTACGTGGAGTGAGAATAGCAGAAGAAATAAGGGGAGACTATGTTGAGGGGAAATGGAAGCATCTGAAAGCAAGGCTCTGTAGCTAACCTGGGGGGTGAAGCTGCGGGCAGCAGGACAGCCGCGCGTACCGAGGGGCCTTCGGCTGCTCCACTGCTGCGCCTGCAGCGCACGCAGCGTCCGGCCCCGCGGAGGCCCTCCCTGGAACCAAGTAGGCACAACAAGATGACACGAAGGCAGCTCAGCTGGGATTTTTTCTGGCTTTTATCAATTTTTTTTTTGGTCACCTTATTAATGTAAATTAAGTAAGGCTTTTTTGTATGTGATAATTATAGATAAATGTATTTAAAGTAGATCTGGATTTTGTAGTCCTCAGGAAAAAGAGGAAGAGTAATTTTTTCCCCCCATCCCTGTCATGTGTTCATTTTAATGAGCAATTTTAAAAAATTGAAAATAAAAGAGGAAAATGAATAGGTGTTGAACCAGCCTGTGATATGTAAATGCCAACTAGTAATTACCTAAAACCTCAATTTTCTTTCTGTTTCATCTTGCAAAACATTTCATTTCCACTGAGTGAAAACACTTAATTTGGGCTTCGCCGGCGGGTGAAGCCTGCCCCTCAGCGCGGGGCCGCCTCAGCGCGGGGCCGCCTCAGCGCGGGG
>VZSZ01010248.1:908074-941094 GCA_013398815.1 Ibidorhyncha struthersii | reverse complement strand
GCCCGCCTCGCCGCGGCCAGGGGGCGCGCTGGCTCCGCGCCGCCGCCCGGGGGAGGCCCCCTTCCCTGCCCCGCCGCCTCTCAGAGCGCTGGACAGAAACGCACCTGCCCCCAGCCCGCACCCCTGTTTGCCTGCGGGAGCCTTGTTCTCTCAAGCGTTCGCGGAAACGGGGCGATAAATACGTGGCTGGGATTTGTTTTCTTACCTTTCGTTTGTCTGCTGTTATGTTGATGATTTTGAGTTAGATTTCACTCACAGAACTCTCCGCTGTCCCGAGTTTCCAGGCTGCCGGGATTTTTCCTTTTTAGCTTGTATTACCGTTTTTTTGGTTACTCTTCTTTAGTTCTGGGTTCTTAATCTCAGATATAGTTTGAAGCTTGTTTCTTCCTGGCCTTTGTTCTTTTCTTGTTATCTGACTCCAGTGAACCTTAAATTCTACTTTTTTTTCTTTGCTGTGTTTTACATGAGGGGTTTTTTATCTTTGTTGTTGCATTTTTAAACTTTTGGGGATACACGTTTGAGATCTGCCAAACTTTGTAGGTTTCTAGGTTCTCTCACAACAGAAATAATTCCTGGGGTTCTGTATGGTTTCATAAAAATTTCAATGAAATCATGGGAGCTTTAAAGTGTTTCCGTTCTCCTGACTGACCTGCAGATAATTTCTGTAGAAATAACAAGCAGCTTCTGTGAAATATGAATTTCACAGGAATTCTGGGGCCCAGAACACTGAATTGGGAAAGGGCTTGTCCTAGGAGAAGGAAGTTTGCGATAGAGCACATTGCGTATGTAGTGTCCCAGGACCCCGACTCAGAGAGAGCTCTGCCTGGAATCTCAGGGAACAGTGCCTCTTTAGTGAGATATATGGCTTCATAATTAGCCCCTTGCATTTTTTCATGAGTGCTAGCATCAGCGTTCTGTGATGTGTTTCCCTGATTAACAGCTGCTTTGCAACTATTTCCGTGTGCCACCGATAACCATATTTGTCAAGTTAGTCCTGGCAGAGCACTGATTTCTTACTAAAATGCAGCATTTCTGTTTGAAGGGGTTTTCTTGTTCATTGCAGTGCTAGGCTTTTAAGTCAGCCCTTGTTAAAACGTAAGTTGGCTTTAGCCTGATGCTTGTTAACAGGATTCTGGGTATCTCCTTTAGAGTAGGAGTGCAGAAACCTTTCACAGACAATTTAATCTTCTGAGCCTTGCAAACATACAGCCGTACACTGAGGGGGTGTTGCTGTAGGCTAATATATTGATCAGTTCCATTTGCCCTATAGCTGTGGCCTTCTGCTCTGGCTGAAATAGGTTGAGTGTTTGTTGATACTGCCATATTATTATTTTTTAATACACTGGAAAAAAATTAATTCCAACTTCTTTTACATACGTCATGTATATTGCCAGTGTTGATTGCTTCCGCACATGTAATGTAAACTGTCTGTGCATAGTTCATGGCCTGTGCCGCCTCTGCTTAATGAAAAGAAGTGTTGCATTTAAACAGATACAGATCCACTCAGAAAGACAAAATACCATCCCTTGCAACGTATAATTCAGACCCAACCTTTACATCACAGGTCATCTCAAAGTCTCAGTCTATCAACAAATGCTGTTTAGTAATAACCTACAGAGGGTTCCCAGTCTTAGGAAATCTATAGAGTTCTTAGGGGCTGCATTCCTGGTGGCTTTTGATTCTGTTTTCCACATGGAACTCTGTTACTGAATCATGTGGAACTTTTATTAATGAAGGTGATTTTCTTTTACGTTTTTGTTAATTGATTGGGTTTTGGTTTTTTAGATGGTAGAAAGCAGTCATTTGCCACAGTATTTTAAATTTCATGCTTTATTTTTCAATGCTGTTTAACTGATAAAGTAGCTTAGATTGCTTCATTGGAAACCCTGCAGCTTTGAGCATAAGAAATAAGGCTGGCTTTACCTTCCCCATTAACACAAAAGGAAGGGAAATTAGGAATGAGGGACGTTGGCTATAACGTCAAACTACTGTGCTTTGGCCCAGAATTTCGCCAGCCTGCTGCACTCCCACAACATCTGCAATAAAGTTCCTGTCTCCCTTTTATATCTTTGACATTGAAGCAGAATATTTGGCCTGAATTTATGTAATTTGGCCAGACTCAAATATAATCCATGAATCGTTACATTTATCTTCTAATTAGAAAATCAAACTGTAGGACAAGACCTGCTGCAGAATTCCACCCACCACCACCCCGTCGGAAATTTGTCTTTGTGTATCATATCACTGCAGGAGAAGTGGTAGTGGGATAGCAAGTTCGTGGAATTGACTTGTTTTAAAAGCCAAATAAACTGTCTTTCGTTAAGAGAAATTCATACCTGATGCAGTAGATAAAACCAGTTTGCTGGCCGGTGTGTGCTGACCATCTAAGAATCAGAGTAGTGATACAATGTGCATTATTTGGCAGTGTGCTAATACTATAAAAATTCGGAGAAGTGTTACAAATGATTCAGAAATAGTATGAAACAATGTTACCAGCTGAGTCAGAGTGCTATTTGCTGCATGATTTTTTTGGCTATACACAGGACTGCGAAGTCTTCTCATCTTTCTCCTCCTCTTTGTGTTGTTTAAATTATGAACTGCAGTTGCCCTTGTTTGTGCAAAGAAAATGATCCATAGAAGGTAGGAAAGTTCTGGTGTATGTTTATTGAAAATATTGGCATTTTGACATAGCCAAAATTGCTTCAGAAGTTGCTCATGTTATACAAGATGAATTATAAAAATGAAGAAGTTTCAGCTCAGCCTATAGGAGGAATGTTCAGAGGTAAATGCAAACACAGATATGAGAAACATGGGATTATTGGGGGAAGGAATACATGTCCAGGATTCTTTTTTATTAAGTTTGTTGTTGCTTGTAATTTTATTTTGTTTTAAGATTAAAAACATTGTGAATACTGGAGGAAGTGATGCAGGGAAGAGATAAAATAGAAGTTTATTTTGGAGTGAAATTTACTACTAAAATGTTTATGTTTTTACAAGACAAAAATAAGTTTTAATGAAGGGTTAGAATCAATGAAATGTTCACATGGTTGTGATTGAAATAGCACAATGAAAATTACTGCTTATTTCTTACAGTTTTTTAATGCTTAAACCCTGATAATTAAATATGAGAGCTTGCAGAATTTTGGGTCTGCAGGCCGTTTGTGTCTGTGTCTCCAGCTCACTAAAAGTGGGAGGGAGTGTTGGGGAGTTTCTGAGGAAACAAGTAATTATTGTTAGAAGGAAAGTGGTTTTGATATGTTCACATATCTGTTGGTCTGCTCATTTGGGCATCTTTCTTATTCAGCATATTATCTTAAGGTTATTAGTTTGGGTGCTTTATATTTCTGCATCTGGCATAGCAATATCAGCACAGTTTAAATCTGTGATTGCCTGTCACCTGCATTTCAGCTGGAGACAGATCGAGTGCACATAAGTGAAACCGAAGTGTACTTTATGTGGGGTATTTTGCTATGGTATTTTATGGTTCAAAATTACTGAATGTAAACTTAAGGAAAAAAGTGAAGGAAAATAAGAAAAAGAAAAGAATTAAAAATACCCCATTCGTTTTATCTTCCCAACTTTGAAGTGTGCTGGGACTTTGTCAAATTCCCGTTAAAATAAATATGTCAATTTCATCTCTCTCCCAAATTCATTTATCATGCTTTTTTAAAAGGTGTTTTCTGCTTTACCTGATGTTTAAATTGGATTCGCTCGTTTATGCTGTTCTTTGCTGTATCCCCCATGTTTTTCTTAAATGAATTAGTAATGACAGCGTACTCCATCATACCCTCTCTACAGCCACTTTAAGGGAAGCCTGGTGATCTAAACCTTTTAACCTATTAAAGATGATTTTCCCCAATTGAATCAGACCCACCACAGGTGTAATAACTAATCATTTAAACTACACCTGCTATTATGTATTTTTAAGCCATTATGCGTGTTGGATAGATGATAATTCATGTTTATTGCATTGTCCAATGGATCCGTTTTGCCTACACTAGCCTGATTAATGTATTTAAAGAAATAAGAGATGCAATTTAAAAGAAAAAAAACATTGATGGAATGCACTGAGGAGTACATTGAAAGTGCCATTAAACCCATCAGAACTTTGCTCTCTGACCAGAAATGCATATTCGAAGGGTTTGATTCAAACACAAAGTGAAACTTAGTGATTTCAGTAGTGATGCTATTTTTTTTTTCTTCCTTTTCTGCTGTGAAAAGTTTTGAAAACCTTTTTGGAACTGAATTCCGGAAACTGTGTTTTTAGATAAACTTTTCAAGACCTACCTAACATAGGTCTAGCATATACCGCCATTTTAGGAGAAGGTTTATGCCACTATTTGGGGGAGAAAAACCTCCTCCATGCATATGCATAGTTATTTCTAGCTCTAGAGGAAGGAAGGAATCTCTTCCACTACTTCACATGTATGTGTTCCTCCTAAGTGCTGTTAACTTCAGGCATGTTATTACCCCTGATGCCACAATCAGAACAGATGTCTTTGTATAAAAAAGTAAAGTGAATCACTAGTGCAGCAAGATGTAATAATGTGTGTGATAGTATAGGAGAGTATGTGGAAAGTTGACCTACCATATAAAGAAAAAAATCAAATACCTTTCATGGGCACTAAATGGAAATGTAAAAAGCCAGTGCCGTTGTCGTTGATGCCATTGAGTATTACCTCATACTTTACCCTTTTGTTTGAATAGGTGATTTGTTTTAAGTGCTCTGTCACCTTAAAGAAGCATGTAGAAGTCAGTCTTTAGACAAAAGTAATCTGTGATTTCTGACAGTGTGGAACATAAATTTAACTACTCACCTACCCATTTATTCATGAAAAGTGACTTTTTGTATATATTTGTTATGTGATCAAAAACATGTGAAGTTGCTTCTTTTCCCGTCATGACAAACTGAGGTTTATTTATTGCTTTCAGTAAGTCAGATAGAAAGGAAGCATTCTTACTAGTAAGCCTATTGTTACAGATCACATGCATTGTCTCAAGGTTGCTGTCAACTGTAGGAGCCAACCTAGGTAAGATGATCACACTATAAAGGACAGAAACTCCTAAGAATCTTAATGGAGTTTTTTGTACAGGTTGAGCTGCTCCAAAAGTAATTCAGAAAGAAACTTCTAGGTTGAAATACCATATTTGTGCTTTCTGGTTAGAGTTAAGCCACAAACTCTGATGCTCCTTGAACCGTTTCTGAAAGTGGGATTGGTGTCAGCTGCAGACCATCTCCATGTGTTGGATGTGATGCCTTACTTTGCAGTACAGAATGCATAATGTAAAATAGGAGTTTGACCATTCCTAACTTGGATCTTTTCTCTCTTTTATTTCTCCAATCCTCCTAACCTCATCAGATTGTGACAGCAGTGAAGTTTTTACAGAATCCACGAGTCCGCCAAAGTCCTCTTGCAACCAGAAGAGCATTTCTGAAGAAGAAAGGTATGAACTCTTAAGTTTGTGGTCTCAGTGATCATGAGGGAGCTTGAGTTAGTGTAAAGCCAAAATGTATTGCTACAGAAAATTAGATGTTAAGGACAAAGCAGATAGTCCGTCTCAAAAAAAGATTTAAGAAATACCAGTTTCTTTTCTTCCAAACTGACTAGAGCAATATTGGCACCAGATGGGAATTGTAGAATACAGAAGACACATTGGAAGTTTTGGGGTTAACTATTATCAGATCTCTTCTGCAATGAGGACAGTTCAGAGTTGTGGACTAGTTGGTCAGTTCTAACCTTAGTGGCATTGGCTTTAGAATGACCAACTTCAGGTGAAAAGGTTGAATGTTTCCAAAGAGACCCAGAGAGAGAAATGAAAGGCAAAGGACTTGGTGAAAGTAAACAAGGTCAGGTTAAGGTCAGGCTTGGGGTTAACCTGGCTTTCAAGCTGAAATGGTAAAGTACTGACTGAGTTTAGCTCTTTTCTATAGCAGGGATAGAACAGATCCTGACAAATCCTATATCGTCTCAGACAGATGGAACGTACTTTGGCCATTGCCTACTGAGAATTTATTTTACTTTCTGACTCACAGTGGAACTATCTTTTGTTATTTTTTTTTTCTTTCTGAAGTTTTAAGTCCACAAGTTACA
The DNA here is from genome assembly GCA_013398815.1 of Ibidorhyncha struthersii. Lineage (NCBI taxonomy): Eukaryota > Metazoa > Chordata > Aves > Charadriiformes > Charadriidae > Ibidorhyncha > Ibidorhyncha struthersii. The sequence goes on along the minus strand of VZSZ01010248.1, from coordinate 935,002 downwards.
GTGCATTTCAGGTGAAGTTCACTCCATATTATGCTACCTTCCTGGGACCGTATTCCTTAGATCCTTACTGCAAGATGTAAATATTAAGGACAATCTTACCTTAGAGTTAATTACATGCACTATGGAGCACTTCAAGCAGTTGGAATGATACTGAAAATACAAACTCCAAACTTCAGATGGGAGTGACCCACTTATACATTAAAGTCATAAGTAGTTCAAGGTACATTAAATTCTATAGCTAAAGTTTTTCAGTTGTGAAAAGTATGGAAGCCTGTGAAATATATATTATTCTGTTTGGGGTTATGAACTGTTTATTGAGATGCCTGAGACCTGATGTCATGAGATGGAGAGTTCAAGTATATGCACCATGTTGCTCATCTTGAATAGCAAAGGACCTAGAAGGGAACGGCAGTCTTGAATTTTAGCAATGATGTCATGACAAGTAGTTCATGGATCATTTTGAGTGTGATCCTCTCACTGCTTGTCCTAGTGCCAGTTAGAGAACATTCCAGTCACATAGGTATGCTACTTGCCCTGCCCTGCCACCAGGATGGCATTAAAATTTGGAGCCTGTTGGCCTCTGTGCTCCATGAGTTTTTGCTTGAAATACGTGGACCTATGGGGAGTAATTAATCATAAAAGCTTGGGGATTTCAACTCTATCATCGAAGCAATGAAGCAAGGGAAAGCTGAGCCTAAAAGCTGTGCTGATTACCCGGGGTAACCTGATACAAAATCTATTGTTGCCGAGAGATCCTTAGCCCCCAGTATATCGTGCAATATTATAACTGCCTGATCTTCTTCTATGCTGACAACGACCAGTTATTCCTCATTTTCTCTCTCAACACAGCTGGGTTAGAATTTCATTTGCAGAAGGTATTTAGAGCAATTTAGAGACAAATGTCTCTGGTGTTTGCTCTGCACTTCCCCACCGCAGGCTTCGCTGAACAGTTTTTAGTATCAGGAGCTCCATCTAATCTGTTTAATTTTAATAAATCCCTGACTGGGAGAAGAGGAAGGGTGGGGAGATGGAGGCACAGAGAAACTGTGGCCTGACTAATACTTCTTATGAATTACTTGGCTAATAATTACTAAAGAGCAGAAATGGTTTGGTAGAGCTGTTTGTTTGTTCCTGTTTGTTAATTAGCCCTCCTTCCCTTTGTGCTAATTGTTTGTTTGAAAACTTAACAGTAGGAGATAGGAAGAAGCAGGGTCCAGTAATGCCTGTACCCAGCAGTCACTGGAAATACGTCCATATGGAATCTGGCCACTGAGCTTTCAACATGACCTCTGTTCATGACCTTGAGAGCAGAAGGTACATGGTACCTATGTGCTCTAGCAGATGGAGGCAATTATTCTTGAAACGTAGATGTCGTGGCTAGTTTAGTCCTGAGTAAATGAGGGATTACACGGTTTTGGTAGGCTATTCCCCCTATTCTCTAATATACAGTCATTGTCATCCCAATGGTAATGTTTATCCCTCATTTACAGATGGTTAGACTGTTTGGTAGAGAAATCCTCACTGCCAGTCAAAACAGCATTTTCTGTAGAGAAACCATTTCAATTACAAGAGTCTCTTAGAATTATCTTTGTAGGAAATAATGCAGAGGTACCCTTGTATTTTTTTCACAGTTACTCTGATCCAAGTTTCTTCAAGCAGAAATTGCAGTAGAAGATCTCTTTATGGACCCCAGAAGAATTCGAGTGGAGGGGAATTTTCATATCTGTAGGGAGTTGTACACTATGTATGAACTTGTCTTTTGGAGTTACTTTCATGGAACCATACAGGAGAGGTCTATGACTCCCCACTAAGCCTAGTTAAAAACTCATGCAGTGGAGAGGATGGTGCTGGATCACCTTGTGTCTGTGAATGCAGAGGGAAAAGACCAGGTGCCCTACTCCTGCAGGAGCCTTCCACTACCCCAGCAATGGCCTGGGTAGGCTACAGGGACAGGATTGGAACATTAGCTGTGGGTGAACTTCAGGTCCTGCAATCCTGACTTTGCCTAAGAAATTTCACTTCTAAGACTTGCAGAGATAGTTCCACCTTGAATTATATATTTTCTTTGTTTTGTAAGTGTCTTCTTCCTAAGAAAGGCCAATCAAATTTTATCTCCTTTAAATACTATATAATATGCAATATAGGAACTGGATTTTGTTTAATACATTTCAGTGCAGTGAGAAATGAAATTTTCTGCAGGATCATCAGCTGGACTGGGTTTGGTTTCTTGTGAAACAGTAGTCGCAGAGGCTGAAAGTAGGCTTTCCTTGTTACTTGCAGGTCAGGGGTTTGCTGAACTGCTTTCTCCGGAACATGGGATAGTAGTGTTGATGACAGTTGGGAGAGTAAGGGTGTCCTGAATTTGTAAAAGGTGTTTCAAGAGTTGGATGAGATTTCTCTGTTGTCTTAAGCACTTCTAAACTCCCAAATACAGAGGCATTAATGAGAAACATGAAGTTATTAGAATCATTTATCATTTTCTTTGAAGCTTACACTGGCATTTTGTGTAATTTATGACATTTCCTCCTTTTTATCATGAACTTCTTCAGATGAAGGGAAAAACAGCTGTTTCCCCTCAGAGTATCTGAAAGAAAAGAAAGGAAAAAAAGATGCTGTTTGTTTTTTGTCCAACTCGCTGATTCTGCTGATGACATGCCACAGAATCAGCGGCGCCTTGGGAGTAATTAGACAGCATGTGGGGTTTAAGCCCTTGTGGAAATGTGTCTGTCATCTAACTGTTGTGCCTCAGATGTCCCGTACTGCTCAGTTACCCATCCGGTAACTCATGTGGCTTGTTAATTTTGTGTACTCTGAATCTGTAACTTCTGGCAAGACAGAGAAAGGGGGTGGAAGTGCACTATACATGTGGAGCTCTATTTTTCAGGGTGCTTATCTTTTGGGGCAGGGAAGGGAAAATCTGCTAATTTACAGGCTTATAGTGTAATCTTGGATGAAGAACTTTTTTCTTAGTTGCTTGTTCTCTTCATCTGTAAAAACAAGTAATGCCTTCCCAGAGTGTCATTGTAGGAACAGACAAAAGCATATGAGGAGCTCAGAAATTATAGTGATGGGAAAACAGAAGTGCATTAGGGCAAGTAAATGTATAATTGTTGAGATATATTGGGAAAATGTCCACTCAGAAGGTTAGACAGTCTTTAGAAGATACGCTGCCTGGATTGGTCTTTTGTATATGTAACATAATGGGCTATATGCTTCCAAAAGCAGCTGCACTCTTGCTTGGGGAGTTGAGTTGGAGGTTGTTGGACGCGTTGCCCTTTTACATGTTGTGTTTACTAATCTGTTTCATTACTTTGGCTGGTAGGAACTAAGTTACTACACAAGGTTTTCCTGTAGGTCTGGCACAGTTTTTTGCAGTGCATCAGAGTTCCAGAAAATGTTGCCAGTGACAAGGTGCCAGGCTATAGTGATTTCTGAAGAGATGAATAAATTATTTCATTGTACATGCCCCTTCCCAATCAGAGCTGAAAGACACTTGATTCCCTGGAAACAAATGCTGTCAACCCCAGAATCTCCAGTAGAAAACTGACTTAATTTTCTTCCTCTTTCTGTAGTCAGCATTCTTGGAAGTTGAACCTGTGTCTTTTCTCCTTTGCCAAAGAAACCCAAGTGGATCACCTTGAGGACCTGGGAGAAGGGGGTACACCCATCTGCTGGAGGGCTTTAAAGAAAGTAAATTCTTCAGCAGATTTCAATTTAACCCTCTTTTATTACTTTTCTTTTTTATAATTTACGTCCATTTCATGAGGCAGTTTGCATGTCCTTGAATGGAATCTCGTTACCATGAAAGCTTTTTTAGCATTGATTTCATAACAGTCTTAATTTAATAGCATCGTCATTACTGAGAAGCCCTGAGAGTGAGGCCCTAGCTTTCCAGGTCACTGACCTTTTAATTACAAACCTTGTTCTGATGGCCAGGTTATCGACTGGACAGCTCCCAACTCCTGCCCCCAGCACGAAAATGAAAATAGCTGCCCTTCCTCCCCCACTTGCAGAAAAGGGAGGAAAAGAAAAGTAACCTCTTGTGTTTCCAAAATTAATTTTCTTCTTCAGCTTTACTTTGTAATTAATTCTTTAACATGTCTCAGTGAAGCTCAAACAGTTTTTACAAAGCTTTTTTTTTTGAGAAGAAAATACAATGCAAGCCAATAAAGTCCAGTGACAACTCATACCAAAAAATAAAGTTAGTAACCTGTGCTGTCAAAATACCCATTTGGACCAAACTGCTATGGCCCTCCAAATGTTATGCTTTTCTGCAAACGGTCATTTTTGATACAAGAATGTGTGATTAAGCCATAAGTGTAGACTATTCAAAGAATGATAGGTGACTTGTCCTTCTCTTCATACTTGCTGACAGGATATGGATTTAAGAGATGGTTGAAAAAAGGAGTGAAGACTTCACTGCACAACTGATTGAGCGCTTGTCCTGTTTTGTACTTGCAGACCAAGTAACTTGTTCTCTAGCTGTCTAATAAGTGTTTTGTGCCAGCGCCTGCACAGACCTCATCACATGCACTCGCAAAGCTACACTGGGACCTGGAATTCAGATACTGATAACAAAAATTTATTGGAAGAATATATTTGCAAGAATTAAGCATCTAGAACAAATTAACACACAATGCGAGAAAGTTCACTAGCATAGGTAGAACCAAGGAGGGTGTGCTTTCTGATTATTATGAAGTTTGCAACAGGCATTCCAAGTAGCATAAAGTCTAACAGCTTGTGTAGACTTACAGAAATGACTGTACAGGTTAGACCGAAGTCAGTGCATTCTACATTTTCATAATGCTTTTCATTTGAGGTTCTTAGAGCACATTGTACCCATTAACCATTGAAACTTTGCAGCTATTCACATGAAGCATGTCTGATGGTGTGTATAAGGTTCTCTAGAACTCACTATCCTTTCCACGAAAAAGCATTCACCTCTGAGGTACAGGACAGCAGCTGCTTAACATCACTACACAGTTTTTAGGAGAGAGAAATGAAGAATACTTTATCTAAGTGATCTTGCAGAGGGAGCTTTAGGGATAGAGAATGTAATTACCAAGTAAAAAATTTACTAAGGTTCTTGAAAAGCACTATGGGATATTTAATTACTAAAGATGCTTAGGCCTCTGTTTATGACTTTGAAAGATGTCTAATGTGCCTTATAATATTTTGCTTAGGTTAAAGAAAAATATGTCCTACACCTGTTCATGCAACCAGTTTGTTCTTTAGGTGCCTCCCATCCAAGCTTTGGGTCAATACAACCCTGCATAAATGAGGAAATCTGGTTGTCTCCCAAGGAACTTATTAGGGATCTGAAGAATGAAGAGAGAATGAATGCTTTCATTGCTAACAAACTCACAACAGTTCCTATCTGAATCAGCATTATCAGTAGTCACATCCATTTTTGGCACTCTGCTATGTTTGCCCAGTGCTGATAACGTTCAACATACAGGGAAGATTTCCACTGCTGGAGTCTCATAATCCAGAAGAACAGGTGTGCTCATGATCCAGAAATTAGTTCCACAGTTCTGTATTTTGTATTAGTTTCCTTCTTTTTTCTTCCTGAAAATGATTGAGAATCTCTATCCATCTGCTGTGAAGGAGATGTCTCCCTGTCCTGCCAGTCTTCCGTCTGCCTATCTGTCACTTCCTGTTCAGTACCAGCCTATTCATCATGCTGACTCTTTTCCCCCATCAATTTTACCACTGTTTGTGATATTTGAACTTGTCATGAACTTTAGGGATTTTCTTGGCTTCTTTGGCAAGAAGAGACCTGCAGCAGTAATGTTAACAAAATGTGATAAACTGATCAACCTTAGGACATCCTGGGGAATCAGATATAGCTATTTTGAGTTGTCAGGGTTTTTGGAAGAACATGTTGATAGAATTCCTTCACTATCATTCTTCAAGATTTGGAAAGAAATTTGGAAAAATTAATCTATTTAGTGCCTATCCACATGGAGAAATCAGTTCATATCTCATCTTTGACTCTTGTCCCAGTCACTAGTGATTCATGAGAGGGCAGAAAAACACCTGCCATTAGTTTAGGCATAACTAGACATGTGATGCAGTGTACAAAGTAATTTTTCCTACCTTTTAAAGTTTATAATAGCCACATGATTAAGAAAAGTGTGTATGTTTGATAGAAACTATAGTTACTTACATATGAGTTTGTTATTTTAAGAGAACGTTGTACTTGGTGTACATTTCATTCTTTTATAACAATTGTTTTTTGTAGCTCAATGGTATCTAGAAACTAGGTTGAACAATACATTTCTATCTCATGGAAATTCTGAGATGTGGAAATTTGTTTTTATATTAAATAGGGATTAACATTAAAAATTGCAGACTTTTTTTAAAAAATGAAATATTATAGACCTGTCAGATCACTCTGTATTGATTAGAGTGGAGTCTTTAATATTGTAACTGGTAATAAAATAGATTGATAGACTAATATAGTATGTACCATAATATTACAGTGAAAATATTTGGAAAAATGGCTTTTGAATTGTTAAGAAATCATTAATTTTCTCCAGACCTTTTTGGGGTTTTTTGAAGAAAGACTTTATGAAAAAATTATGTCCTGGAAGTTTGTTGATGAGCTCTACTTGGAACTAAAGAATTCTTTCATAGAAGTGCTTTTCACTAGCAGGAAAATATATCACCGCTGTTAATGGATAGCTCCAACAAGCTTGTCATGTTGCACTGTTTTGTACTTGCACATTTGGCTTTTATACTCCAGATTACTGTCTCGGAACTCAGTCTGTTGCTGAATATTAGTGAAAAAGTCCTACTTAGACCTGTTTAAAGGAAGCAGAAGAAAAAAAGTCGTGGATAACTTAAGGCCTACTAATCTTCACAGTGTATGGGTTTAAGCAAGATTATTTTAGAGGGCTTTGATACAAGATCTGCTATTTAGTATTAAAACCATGAAAATCTCAGTGACTTTCTCCTTGGTTTCTGTGTGAAGTGTTGAGAAGGTGCATCACAGGAGGCACCCTTTTGATGTTTAATGATGTGAAGAAGACATTGAGGAAGAGAATCTCAAATTTTACATTCTCTAAATGCCTACGTATATGTTCTGTAACAGAGGGTACAAGTCACATTAGTGGTAATATCCTTCCTCTCTCACTTCAGGTGCAACATACAGTGATCTTGAACCATTTAGATCTATACTCCACAGAACAGGAGAAGTGATTAATGTAGGATATATTGGGTAAACAGTCTGCTACATCTCCTGTTTCTGTTGGGCCACAGAAATTCCTCACTATTTCAGTGAAGAGTCCAGAATCACCTTCGCCATGTTTTTGTAGCTTGAAAATTATTGATAAATTGTAACAGACTGGTTTGGTGCCCAGGAAGTTGTGCGTGCCACAAAATACTGGTTATAAGCTTAATTTTAACAAATAATTGGAATGTCATGGGTTTAATGATGTCTCTCCACTTGGCTATCTGACAGTAACTATGTAATGTAAAAGAGCCGTTAAAAATGGCTTTGCAAAATTAACTCCTATTGCTCACTGAGTGTGTTTTGAGTCATATCTGGCTTGTTTATTGTCAAAATAATATTTCCATTCCTGGTAGCATTGAAAAACCAATATGATTACAGCAGAGTGAGTTGAAGTCTATTCTAGAAGACAATGCTAAGACGGTCAGTTATATTTTGAGTCCTGAAATTGTTAGCCTTAGTGATGGGCAAAAAAGACCCAGACCCTAAGTCTGACTTGTAAATCTACTAGTTTATTGATTATGTTTTCAAGTGAAAGTAAATGCAGAGTGCCAAAAGAAAGTCACTTCTGTAGTTACAGTCTAAGAACAGGCATTGGAGATCTGAGATATGACTGCTTGCTTGGCTTTGGGCAAGTTACTTGTTCTTAGCTTGCCCATCTGTAAAATGGGGTTAATTACCACTTCTGCATTATTGACTTAGTAAGATTTGTGTTAGCTATGTTTATAAACTGCTTTGATATGCTTGTTTCGGAGTTCTTGGTGCTGCAGCATGTGATTTTTGAAGTTGCTTTCTGCAGTAAAAGCCACATTTGCAGAGGTTGAGAATTTACTTCCGTCAGCTGTGTATGGGAGGGAAGAGCTGCAAACTTTAGAATGTCAGAATGTCAAGGCTCAGGCAGATTGCGTGCAATCCTAATCCAGCCCTGCAGCTTTGACCTTTGAAGCAAGCGTCACCTTGAGACAGTTGAAGAAATCTGTGTACGTTTGTATAAAAATATTTTTGTGATAGAAGGAATTTGCTCTTCATGGTCATCCAGCTCAGGGTTTCCCCACAGTCTTCCTACAGCAAGTAAAGGAATTCAGTTCCTGATCTGCTCTCTGAATGAACCTGGTATTCTAAGTCTAAAGAGACAGCCTTCTCTCTTGGGGATAAAACAAGGAGTGTAATTAGGATAATCTGTGTTGCTCTTTTTCTGAAATCCATCTCAAACCTAATGATACTTTCTTGCTAGGAAAGATAAAATAAGTTCCTGGATGAGATAATTCTCTAGGTTCTCTTAGACAACATTTCTACTATGTTTAAAACTGTGTCTTGGGTGCCTGTGAACGTGAAATCCTACTGTTTGCTTTTCTGCTACACACTGTTCACTCTTAATTTTAATGTGGAGTGCAATCATTCTTTCCTCAGCCAAAAGGGGAATTTAGTTTTGGGTTCATTCTTTGTGTTCTTTCTGATGGAACCTAGTCCAGGTGAGACTCCACTCCCCTAGGAGGAGAGCGGAGAATTCATTCTCAATGAAATCTGAGGCTCTCTGAAGTAAAAGCTGTTGACTTTGTCATACTGTGCAAATGTGCATTGCTTTTAGCAAGACAATAAAGGGTAAATGGGGTGATCTCTGCTCCTGTGGAGAGGTCGGGTGGTTACATTACACAATCTTCTGGAGCATCTTGCAGCAAATACATGGGTTATATTAAAAGTTGCAATCATATCATTTTTTAGAAGTAAATTGCTGACCTTATGCAGTGGAATCAGCTTTATTGAATTTCGCCAAAAATGCGTTTATAATCCCCCCCGCCCCTGCATACACATGATATTCATGTCCTTGCTGCCCATGTGGAAATGTCCCTTTTTATGGTGATAAAATTAAATTTGTCTTTGTCTCTGCCTTGCCTCACCTTTTAAGATTCCATCCTTAAGAGACACCAGTGGATATCTGTACCAGAGAATGAAGATGGGCAATATCCCTGCATGGCTGGCTGGCTGATTGTGAGCCAACTGCCACAGAACAAATAAATAAGCTTTTCACATTTAGAGGACAAATAAAGCTGAGGACAGGTGTAATATGGGTATTTTTCTAGGAGTGTTGTGACCTTAGCATAGGTAAGAATTTATTTTGACTTGGAACTACTTATGCTTTGCTTATGGATTTTTTTCTAATTGTCATGCAATACAAAATGTAAAATCCACAAATAGTTACTGTGCTACTCATGTAATACTGTGTTACGTGTCCTCCTTCAGTAATAACTAACCATAAAACCCTCTAGTCTTTGGCCACCTACAGCCCCCCTCCTGAACTCACTTGAGAAAAAAAAGTGTTTTGCAGCATGCTCAAGAGTTTAACAAACATGTATCCCATATCTCTATACCACTTTGCATATTCAAAGTACTCTACAAATATTAACTGACTAAGCTTGTGACACCTTTTGTGGAATGGCAAGATTAAAAGATTAATTTAATGTACTTCTGATTACATTTCCTCTTCTTCGTTAGACCTTTACATTCTCCAAACAGTTTGCAAACTCCAAATTTCAGTGGGAAACAGAGGAGATACCATCCCCTTTTTAGATGGGGAAACTGAGTCAGATGTATTAAGAACAGTTAGATCTGAGATAAATCTGACTCCCAGTCATATATATATAAATATAACCATACTGTGCCATACTGTCAGTGTGATGTACTGATGTTTATAGGATTTTCAAAGCATTTTCATGTTTATCCTGTCCAGGTCCCAGCTGCTTTGAGGTGGTGGGAGAGGTTAAGCTAGTTTTAGTCAATAAAATCAACACAAACCATCCAAGTAAATGAAGGTACAGATTGGCCTCTGCAGTGTTAGCATGTATCCCTTCTTACAGCCTCTCCCCAACCTGTCTTCCTTTTTGTGTAGCATTAAAAAGGCTAGTTGCTCAGAGGTACAGGGAAGTATATCAGAATATCATTGCTGCTGCTTTTCAAGTAACCAGGAGAATGCAGCTGTTAAACTCAGAAATATAAAATACATGTTTAAAAGATGACTCTGTGTGCGTTTAAAAAAGAGAGCGAGAGAGGATTCAAGGGAACCAAAAAATAGCAGGTTCCATTACTGTAATTAAATGGCAGCATTTAACCTATCAGGCCGTTGCGTGTATGTGAGAGATGAGCAGGGAGCTGCATTTGAAATGATCACTGTCTTCCTTGGGGGATAGAGTAGTTAAATAATTTGTTTGTGAGGTGTGAGTTCAGTGTCGGGTAAAGCAAGTGCTTGCGCGCGTGTGTATCTTAGAAGCTAGGGATGGCTGTGTGTTTACTGAGAATACCCTGGAGGTTGGTATTTACTAGCACGTGCACTGTCAATAAGAAGACAAGCTGCTCTTGCCCGTTTGTTAGGTTATCTGCAGAGTCAGGGCCTCACCCGGTCCCAGATATTGCATCATAAAAGGGGAGCTTTTTTCACGCTAGGCCACCCGAGACAGACAGGAGTAGCAGTAAGAGAAAACCAGGTAGGAAATGGGGGAAGAAAAGAATCGGAGTCTTTTTGGTGAGCTTCATCTACTGCTGTGACTGTAAAGGGTGAGTTGTTGTATCTGGTTGTTGGACTTCGCACTCAGGAGCATGGGGGCTGTGTCATCCCTGGGGGACCAAGGGCAAAGCTGCTGATCAGAGGTCTGCCCCTTAAACAGCACATCAGTCACTTTCCCTGCAATAGTGTTCTACCTGTGCCTGGCATGATTCCGATACTTCAAGACTGTAGCGTGCAAAATTATGTGGAGAGAGAGGGACCTGCAAAATACATCCTTGGCTCTTCATCACTGACCCCAGCTCTGTGAAAAGCTCTTTGGGCACTCCTGTGTAGTGGTGTTGATCAGCCTTTTGGCACCCGGGAAAGGTGTCACATTCTTATGTAGTGTCCATTTTTATTCACTCCCTTTTTATTTGTGAGGTGATTCCTTTGTTTAAGGGATATTTCCTAGTCCTAGAACTCCAAGAGCTATCCTTGTACAGTATGAGTTGATACTAGCAATGAGTTTTTCAGCTGCTTCAGCTGCCTCAACTACTGATCTGACTTGCGTTCTGTTGCAGGAACATGCCCATAAATGTGTCTTAATCTTCACTCCAGTTTCTGTGTGAATTTTGTGTAACCAATCCTGCTTTAACTCCTGTGCTGGAACCTTTGTGAGGCTCTAGAATACAACAGTGTTAAACAAAATAGTTATTTTGGTATTTCCATTTTCAATGTTCAACTGCAGTGACTGGATTTTGAGGGCAACACTTGGCCGAAAGAAGACCGGAGAAATGCCATGTATTTTAGCAGCCATTCAAAGCAAAGCACGAATAGGATGAATCCTTGTGTAGTTTGGTGAGAGTTAGAAATCTGGAAGTATTTCCAAAGATGATCTACAAGCACAAAAAAAAGGATAAACTTGTTACTTGAATAAATTATTTGTTGCAAATGCCTCACCTAGTTCAAATGCATATAATGTATATATAGATTCTCAAAACTGTCAGTTAGTCTTTGTACATGGTAATCGTGTCAGTCTGAAACATTTTACAAAGGATATTGTGTAATATTATTCCTGTTTTACGGATGTAGAAACTGAGGCAGATGGAGGTTAAATGACCTACACAAGGTCGATAGAAAGGCTGGGAATAGAACACAAATGTGTAGAGGCTTTTTATTATACTAATAAGGAAACTCTGGAGGTGTGTTTGGCATGGTAATCGGAACCCTAGAGAACTAGAAGCAGTTAGTGTGTTCTGTGCATGTCCCGAGGGAGCAATGATGAAACTCCTTTTCTACCTTACCACTCCAGTTCTCCGTGTGTGGTCACCATAGTTTTTCCACCACTTAACCTCGTTATTTTTACTATTGTTAGCATTAGTCGTCCTTTGGGCGTTTAATCCAGACTCCTTTAATTTTCTCCAGAACTCTGAGGAGCTGTTAAAGGCACATGGGGAGAAAAAAATAACAATAAACAAACCAAAAGATGAAAAATGATCTTTTGAAACTTCTGCTATTTTGTTGACTTGTTCCCTAATGTTTTTTGTCTTCGCTCTTCTTTTATCACGAAGGACCCTGCTTGAATGTGTAATCTTTGTTTCTTAAAAGTTCATTTGCTATTGTTTCTTTCTTCTCCACCCAAGATTAACATCCTGTGTGATGACATAGATGGTTGTTGTCTAAATGGATGCAGTGTAACCAACAAAATTGTGAAGAGAATTGTGGGTGGAGAAATATTTATACAGTTGTGTTAAAAATTACAAAGTAGGTTTGCCTTTTAAACAGGAGGTATTTCAACACTTATTGGCAGCATCATCCTTTAATTTTACAGGTGGCTAGCTTTGTAGTAGCATTCAGCAAACAGTATTTTAATGGCATGTAAAAAAAATTCTCTAAAACAAGAGAAAGAAGAACGAGGGTGATTTATAATCTGTAATGAATACTTGCTGACATGTCTTTTTATAATAGTGTATTAGCGTCTCTGTCTTTCTGGGGGAAGTGCAAACCGGATTTACCTGAAATATTTGTACCATAATAATCAAATATGTAGTATTTAGATGTATTTTTCTTAATTGAGCTTATCTTCTCAGTGCTACGATACCTGACCTCTAGGTGTCTAACATTGATTCCACTTTATAGAGACTGGGTTAGAGGAGCAAAGACACTATATAAGGCTGTGAGAAAATACCTGTCAGAAAATGGACTTAGACTGCTGTGTTCATGGCTCCTCACCCAGTGTTGGTTTCTTTACATTTCCATATATTTTTCCATACGTGCTTCCACGGTTTTTTACATTTTCTTAGAACATGCAGCTGTAGTTACTGTTCTCCATGCTCCTTATAGCAACTTCCTCACAGAGACAGTCCACAGTAGGCACTGTCGTACTGCATATTCAATGTTCCCTTCTGTGCACTCTTCAAACACTAAAACTTCATTTAGTATACACTTTATGTGATTTTTCACATGATAAGTCTGGGCTAATGGGTTTGTTTTGTTCCTTTCTAAAGTTTAAAGTTTTGAAAATAAAAGAGAAAATAAATAGCATTGAGGCAAGTTGTTCTTTACATTGCTGTTCACCTTAGTCTGCAGAGGCTACTCTCCGACAGGTATTGTCTAATGTGGAAAATATCCAGATGATCTTGTTAGTGTGTTTGGGACAATCAGTAATTCCAGAGTAATATAAGGAACTGGGAATGGTGCATCAGGACAGACTTTCCCATTCTTACATATAAAACTAGGTCATCCTTCAGATATTCTGACAGATCTGGTTAAAGAATTCCTTATAATGGCTGAAAATTGCTATTCTATTACACAATTCCTTTCTTTTGAACGCCAAGTTGGGGAGAAAGAGAATCTGGTTATAGAATTGTGGGCCAGCCTAGTCCAGTAATAACAGATCAGCAGTGACTTCTAATCTGGAGGTATTCCATGTTAGGGCCAGTCTGTTAGGTCAAATCTAATATGGACTGTATTCAGGCCCATACCACTGAAAGGCCTGCTTATTCTTTGCTGTAATAACAAAGGAGATGTTGGAGTTACAGATGTCTGGTTGACTGCAGATTGTCCAGGCCAGCTGCTACTTCAGTGCTGGAATTCTTGTGACGTGCTGGTTCAAGTTGTTGGAAATACAGTTTAAAAAGGGAGTCCCGAAGGAAGATCAAAACCAAACCTCCTATATTGCCAGTGTTTTACCTTACCCAAATTTAAGACAACCCCTGGCATTCTCCTCAGAAGCTCCTAAAGACAGTATCACAGATCAAAGAGTAGCCAAAGGCCAATCATTTTGTTACTATTGCTCAACAAGCTGCTTAACAAAATATTTTTCTTTCACACAAAGTAAATGGATCTGAAGCACAAATGTTTTCAGACACTGCTGTTTTTAAAATTTGTGGTAAGTTTGGTAATGAAGTTTAGTTTCTAGGTTTTTGAAGTGCCTTGTACCAAACTGATCGACTATTGGAAATGAACTTGTAGAAGAAATCACCTTTATAGAATGTTGTTTGTTGTAGTTCCCAATTTAATATAAAGGAAATTTCATAGATCTGGTGTGTACTCTGGGTAAGTTACTTCATTTATGTGTGAAGTGGTTTTCTTTCCAATCTGTCTTTCCTTCACATAGACTGTTGAATGCTTTGGGTCTGCCTGCCTTCTCTGTTTCTGCACAGTACCTGGCACGATACATGCACAGTGAATGACTTCTGGGGTCTCTAAGGAGTGTTATAATACAAGTAATGAGGATCAGGAACCATCACCATGAAACTTGTTTCTCTGCAGGAATAACAGCAAGCATTTGCAGGTCACAGGTTGGGTATGCTTGGAAACTTAGCAGTTTAGTGTGTCTAATACTTGTTTTCTCCGAATGCATAGTCTTATTTCTAGGGAAGTTGTCAGTTGTGGTAACAAATTATGACAGCACTATGGTTACTAGAGTACTGTCTCTTCCATTATCTGTTTTTTCTGCCCTATAACGGGCTTCTTTTAAACAAATGTCAGAGCCTTGGTTATGTTCTATTCCTGATAAACTACCTTGGAATTGGCTTCCTGGCATAGAGACTTCAAAGCCTTCAAACCCCAAGGTAAATATTAATTTGAAATAATTTCAAATATGCAGAGATTTTTGTTCTATATGTAGTGTTCTCACATCGTGTGCTGGGTGAATTGGATGTCCCGTGTTCCCGCGTTACAACACTGGTTTCCAGCTTAGTCACATGCATTGTCTCTTTATTACTAGCGGTGCAATAGACAGGTGGACTTACCGTACCATTGTCCACTCAAAGGAGGCTTTCTATCAGATACTGTTCTTCTGCTTACATGATAACAGAAAGGAAAAGCTGAAGGCAAGAGATCTAAAAATAAAACCCATAGATGATGATAAAGTAATTTTTCCCTCCATTTTTTGGAGAAGAGATTTTTATGTATGTTACAGAAAGACTTGTTTCTTCTGATCATGGTATTCTTAGAATGACTCTGTAATAGACAGGTCTTCAGAAGAAGGTACCCAAGATGGAAGTTTTGCTGTGGTTTTGCATATGCTTGTTGTGTAGGAATTTAACTGGGCTTTGTAACAAAACTTCTGTTTCTGTAATTCAGATTACTGAGGACTTCTGGACATGTCTTGTTTAATTTAGAGTCACGTTGCTGTCAGTCTTTTTTTCTAATTTGAACTTTTTGTGAAGCAAAAATTGTGCCTGTTGAACTATGCTCTCTGCTACCTGAAGATTTGTTGTAGATTAATTCAAAAATGAGGTGTCCAAATCCTGTTAAGGCTGTGATAGTGCTGCATCTAATAGGACTTCTGCACTTCAGAATCCCAAGTCTGAGTCCCATTATCTGGCCACATTGTCCTGCATGTTGTTCCTCGTATTCTCCTCTTAATGCTTTGGCCCCTGAAATATATAGCTTAGTATTGGGAGCTTTTACTTAAGGTATCCCTTCTTTTTTTTCTGTGTGGACCAGAGATAACATACTTCACATAAGCAAGGAGCTTACTTTACATTAGAAGAGGAAGACCTGACCTCTTTTACTACAAGTGAAACTGTATTTTCCCTGCCTTGAAACTACCAGTGAAATACATTTTGCACTGACTTATAATGCTGTGATTTATGCTGTGATATGCTTTGTGATATTACAATGTCCTTTTGCCTTTGTGTTTGATTTTTTCCCCTCTAATAAATTTTAGTGGGTGTGTTGTCAGTGAATGGGGGTATTTACCCAAAATGCCCATAGGAGAATGAGGCGTTCTCCCTGCTGTCTGCTGCCTCAGAGAAGGAATCCTATGCATTTTTTTCCCCTCCCATTAATCTTACTGCAATTTTTTCCCCTGTATCTTTCCTCCTTGTTTTGAAATAGTGTTAACAAGGGAGATATTTTTAAATAGAAAACAACTGGAAGGAAATATATTTTTCTTTCTGTCTCTCATGTGCATACACATAGGTGTTACACACAAACGTGAGTGAGCAGAAGCAATTTTTTCATTGTACATTTTGAACTGCTCGTATATAGAAAACTGAGAAGAAAAGTTGTAGTACTTGTTCCTGTTTTTTCCATTCCAAGACAAGCTAAGCGAGTTGCTTGCCCTTTCTTATTCAGAGTGAAAATACTTTGATCCAGTTTTCTGAAGACAATACTCATTTCATAAGAATATTTAATCAGTAGAAAATAGGGAGGATTTAGTTTGTTTGTTTAGTATTTAACCAAGTGAATAAGGCAGATTAGGGGAAGGGGGGGGGACTGGACCCATAAACAAGGTGATATATAATATTTTTTTTCGTTCTCCTTTTAAATAAATACCGATCAGCTTTATGTTCAGAGACAATAGGAGCCGTTGGCTTAAATTTGCAGTTTACTGTATTTATGGCTGTAATATCAAGGTGCTGCCGTCGTAATTTCATGCCCCAATGAGAAGAGCAAGGTCGAAGCAAATGCTTCCATCGGCATCTGCTAACACACTAACTCATAAACAAGGCCCGGCTGGATCAGGTGGCACGGAATAATACAGGCTAATGAAATACAGCACAGCTTTCCATTACTGTTAGTTTTTACAGTGTCGTCATTACGTGTAATTTATGTTTAAAAAATTCAATTTTATACAAGGCTCTGGGAAATAGGGGTCTGCAGGTCACCCGACGACTTTTAACGGCTCTGAGAGTCCTTATTGCACTCTCCTGTTCCAACAAAATGTTAATAATAAATAAAAAAAAAATCCTCTTTTACTTTTTCCCTGGTTTGCATATCTTGCTCTGTCTTTTTAATTACAAGTGGCTAAGGAGAGTTTGGGGCTCTAGATGATGTCAGGAGTTATCCCCTTTACTGATGCTCCCAGAGGGGGGTTACTATCTGCTTGCTTTTCTTTTGTCTGTCTATCAATCACCTGGGGTCCTGTAAATGGAGTAAACACAGCTGAGGAGAGTGAGATACTTAACAACCTCTCTCCCAAACCCTCACCCTCTGACATTGCCCTCCTCTCCTCCATTACACTTCATTTTATTATAGACTCCAAAAAGCTTGGCCAGGAAGAG
Source organism: Ibidorhyncha struthersii (assembly GCA_013398815.1). Taxonomy (NCBI): domain Eukaryota; kingdom Metazoa; phylum Chordata; class Aves; order Charadriiformes; family Charadriidae; genus Ibidorhyncha; species Ibidorhyncha struthersii. Next base: position 917,772 of record VZSZ01010248.1, on the reverse strand, counting down.
AAACTGCTGCCAGATTTATTTATTTATTTATATTTGTTATGCCAAAATACTTTTTATTTTAACCTTTTCCTTCCTGGTTGGCTCACTGTTGTTCTTAGCATTGCACCGCCAATCTGGTTTTCCTTCCTTATTTCAGTGCTGTGCAACTGAGGTTAGAGCACCTTTATCAGTTCTGATTGCTGCTTAGTCACCCTGATGGGTTAAAGTATATAATGTTTCTTAATGATTGCAACTGCATAATTAACCGTCTTGTAGATGAATAAAGCTGTAAGAATTCAAAGCCCTTTCAGTAACTTTTCAAATTACTCTTATTTCTGCATTTTCAGCCTAAGAGTTGAGACCAGTCAATTTCCCTTTCATGTTTGGGTTCCTTTACACAAAGTTTGAGCTGGAAGTGCAGCAGCAGGATGTTTACATTCAAATACAGCGTCTTAATGTAAATGAAGGGTAAAAAAATCAGAGTGATGTTTCTGAGACCTTAGGTTTTGTTAAAATGTTGGGTTGGGCTCAGCCTCATGAATGCCCCGTGAACCAAGATGTGTGAAAGAAAATGGATCAGGAAACTGTGCCTTTTTGACCTTTTTGAAATGTGTTCAGCTAAGCTCAGAGTAGGATATAGGACAAACATTTGATAAAAGAATCACCCAGCACTGCATGTAACTGACTGAACAGGTGGAATCATTAGTCTGGATCAGATCCCAGAAGGTTTTTATGATGGTTCTTTCAAAATGTGCCCATGTTCTTTCTGAGCAAAGTTGACTCAGTGGCTTCCAGGAACAGGAGTGTAATGTCATTTCAGGGTGTCTACCAGTAGATCTTCCTCTTAGTCATATGATACCATGCACTAAGTTTGGATAGTCATATAGTTTGTTGTAATTAAACAAGTTGTCCACTTCTATTTTGTTTTCTTCTTAATAGAAAGTGTGTGCATGTGTGAGGAAAACAACAGACACCCCTCCCGTGCCTCTTGTCCCTGCAAAAGGGTAGGTGTGATGATTGCTCCAGGGTGGTCTGTCAGAATGGTAATAAAACTGGCTTTGGAAACCCAGAGAAGGAATCTAATTCTTTCCACCACCTTTCCGTGTTAAGGTGGAATTCTTAGTTTCTTCCTAGCCAAACCTTTTTCTCCGTAAAACTAATGTTGCCTTCAGGTTGTGAAAATCTTGCATGAACTACTGGATTAAGCAATACAAAAAGGAATATAATGAAGAAAAAAATATGCTTAGTGAATGGGGTGGGGAAAAAGGGTTGTCACTAAAATGTCAGAGCCTTTGTCAGAGAAGATGAAAAAACTTAGTGAGTCGTCTAGTTAAGCTCATGCAAGGGTTTTGCATTGCAATTATTGCTGCCGTCTTTCATCCAGAAAATAGAGAAGAACAGATTTATGGTAAAACAACGGATTGGGACTCACATCTCCTGAGTTTTATTTTCTGACTGTCAGAGGTTTGGTTCTGACATTGGAGCTCTGCTCATATCTGTATGTCTCACTTCTTCATCTGTAAAATATGGGTAACAGTACTCCTGTAAGTACTCCTCTGCTTCAGAGTAGTCTTAAGAGGAACAGTATTTTGATATACATGAGGTCCTTATATAAAATACTAGTAGGTATTGTAAAAGGGCCTAAAAAGACAGTCAAGTCTTAAAAGTTCTGGGGCAAAGGAGCTTTTTATACAACACCTGAGGTGCAGGCACTGAGAGATGTTTGTGACAACCCATTTTATTCTCTGACTTGCTCTGATTCTGTGTTTGACTACAATTTACAGAGGCTGAGTGATACCTGAAAACTGAGTGGCAGCAGTGACAATCACAAAAGAGGGTCAGCAAGAACCTCTGAGTGCAAAACAATTATGGGTGCTGGATTATTCAAATCAACAACCCAAACCCTGAAAAGGAAATTTTAAGGCTTTCTGAAAATTATGACTAATTCTTTGCAATGGCTGTGGTGCTCCAGAGGAATGAAATGGATGGTTGGGGGAAGGGAATAGGTTTGCATTCTGTAGGGCTATGAAGACAGTTTCCTTGCATCCTTCTCCTAGGCTCAGTCCTTGCTCAGTACCCTCTGCGGTTAGATTATTCCTTGCAGATAGCAATCAACTGGAAGGAAGTGTGTGTCTAATTTGCATGAGATTATTTAAAACAAAAAAAAAGGTCTGCATTAGTCAGGGTGATGGTAAACAACGCAAAGAGATGCCTTTTATAATATAGCCGTGGCTCAGCTTTCAAAGCCAAATATAATTCACTTACAATTGGCAGTTTCCTTTATTGTTCCTTTTAACCTTTTGCATTCTGCGTGGTCTTGATCTTGCTGCAACAACAGAAGAACTAAAATGTTTGTTTTCCAAAGTGTTGAGAAAGTGGATTTAGAGCAATTCTTCTGTTAAACTGAGGTGATTTTCTTGACATACCTATTAGAGAGTTATATTAGATACAAAGCTCCAGTTTTTGTGGCACTACTTTTGCATCGAAGGGAAGTGGTATTATTTTGGGGTTACCAACTTCCTGCTAGAGTCAAAAAATAATGGACCATGGATACTTGTTTATATAATGCAGTGACAGAAGGACTGTGAGAAAACAAAGCAAGGTGAGATGTTGGAATAGATGGCATGTTGATCTGGATTAGAAATTCCCACTTTTCCATGTAATTAATATATCGAGGCTGAATAATTTGGGGCATGGAAAACTCATACTGTATGCATACATGTGTGTACGTGGTGAATCTGAAAAAAATTCAGTCCGAAGGGAATTTTGATGAGTTAGTTATAATTGCCTGAGGACAGTCTTAGAATATCTTTTACATTTTTGTTAGTGTGTGTGAGAAGTGACATCCATGAAGACAGGTGTATTTCTGAATCCACAAATGAGTAGTTGCAGTGCAGATTTGTCCATATATATGCTTAAGGGATCAGCTCTGAGAGATTATTCCCTTGATGCTTGGAGGCCAAGATGACAGGGCCTTAAAAACATCTTGTTCAGATGAATAAAAAGGTGTTCCATGGTGACGGCACTCCCAGTCTTCTCCTCTGATAATTAAGAAGGGATTTAGTTGTGATGTTCTTATGTATAATGCAGCTAGTACCATGAACAAGACCACTTCACAAGGCAGCAGAATAGTCCAGGGAAGTAATAACAGTTTTAATTTGCACTACTTTGCACAGGCTTCGAACCAGGAACTCGGATGTGAAAGGTTTCCCATCATTCTAACATTCACATCAGCTTTTTCTTCACAGTACAACAGGGTTTTAATGGAAACAGTGATGCTTGAGTGTCCCTAGTTGGAAAGACCAGAATAATCCCAGAACTGCATTTTATCTGCAAAAGGATTTAGGTTGTTTTTTTTTTTTTCTCAAACAGGATGAGAATAGAAGGGGCAGTATGATTAGGAAACAATAAGCATTGTTTCCTGCTCTTTTTGCAGAATGAAGCAAGGATCCTCCATAACTTCCGGATGTTCCTAAGTGTTAAATATTATCAGATTTGCTATCTTTGCATGGAAATCGAACAAAATGCCCTTTTCTAGTGGGAGCCACATTTGCGGCCAGCAGCTAATGTTGCCTCCATCTTTATGAAATTCTATAGTTGCTAGTGATCTGCAGTGTTGGCATCTGTTTATGCTTTCTCGTACATTGGATAATTAGGAGCTGGTTAAAACATTGTCTTTCTGATGAGGACTTTGCTTTTTAACATGGATTAGACACCATAAATACTGCTTTTATAACTGGAACGGTAGGCTGAGTTGTGTTCATGTGCCTTTGATTACTCTCACTGCAAGTCTTGTTCCGTACTGTTATGTGTGGGTTTGGTTCCTTACTATTTGAGGCATGCATCAAATACGAGTAAAGGGGTGATTTTGTCAGGTTGCAGGACCAGAGATCAGGCACTTGATTTCTGATACTGTTTCGGACATTGACAATATTCTGTTATGTTAGACTAACTTCTCTGCGCATCAGTATCTGCACTGTAGAGTAGATAGTTCCTCACAGGAACTCACAGTATCTCACATACTTACAGGAACAGGGAAAAGATCTGTTAATAGTTATAAAGCCTTCTGAATACCAGAAGCACTGTGTTAGTACTTTATGATATTAAATAACAGTTCTGGGACAGACTTGTGCATTTATTTCTGGCAATATTGTTTGTGCTACAGATTATTCTGTCTAGATCCTCAGTATGCAGCGAAGTTTAAGATCCTGAAAAAATTTCTAAATTACTTAGGTAATATGCCCAGAAGCTGGCCATTTTCTGTGTTGTATCTCCCTGTAATGTTAAAAAGCTAGGTGTTTTAAAGGATTAAGTTCAGAAGCTTCATCTGCCAGCAGTACGTCATGGATCTCAAGTGTAGGTGATTTTTCTCCCACTGCTGTCATATTCATACCATTTTCCTCACTGTGCTCAGTCCCTACAAGAACTGTTTGGGAATCAAGGAGTCTCTCTCTTCTTTTCTAAATCTCTTTCCTTAAATCCGTATTCTCACTTCCAGCCTTTCTGAATGTTTTTGCATACACACGCCATGTATAGTAAAAAGTCCTGTATCACTTCACACGTTCCTCATAGCAGGGACACTGGCTTTCTATCTGCTTCTGTGCAGGAGGGTAACATAACAAATAATGCACAGCTGTCCAGGCCGCACATCATGGTTGCCATCTGAGTTCTAAATTCTTTTTCTAGAGGATGTTTTCTCTTATTGGAAAAAATAATCCAGCTGTGCTTCCTTCTTCACAGATGCTGGTCATCGTGAATCCTTTAGCTGCTTTTCTTTTCCCCCTTGTTGGCCAAATCCTTTCCATATGTTGTGGCCAATTACAGATGGTCATCCTGGCATTTCCTGATGGCAGGAGTGACTGCACCAACATGTACCATGTGTGCAGTGTTACTACAACTCTGCGTGAAATAAAAAACAGGCTGCCCTAGGGCAATCTAATCACGCAGCAATAGGCCGGGGCAATGCTAAGCTGAAAGTTTGGGCTTGGCCTTGTTTTGATCTGTTTTGTTATAGTTTTATTTCCTCCTTACATTCTGTGTCCCATTCATACTAATCACAGTCAGTCCTGATTTTTTCTTTTTATTTCTGCATTTGTCATAAAATAAAGCAAATTATTCCCGTCTTCGGAAACGATCTAGACTAATTAGTCGTCTAACCCAATAATTAGTTTTTTGTTTCCCTGTCTGTTTTCATGCATTATTGTTAGTTTTTTCCCCTCTTTTTTTTTTTTACACCATTACAGATTAAAATGAGCCACATTTGCAGTTGATGGTATCTTTTTTTCGGGGGAAGAATGGAGAATTGCAATAGAAAGCTACTTCAAAAGCAGCAATAAACTCAAGGATAAATTAAGGAAATTGAATGAGCCACATTTGGAAGCAGCGTTGAGGCTAATATTCTGTCGCTTAAGGTTAAATTGCAACAGAGAAAGAGAGAGGGAGACATTCCAGTGAATCCAAAATTGGGGAGGCATTACTGCTCAAGTCAGTGCCAAAATTCTTTGCAGCTTGAAAGGGTTCTGCCTGGCTTGAGAATTTAATTACGCGTGCATCAAGTGGGTAAAGGTGCTAAACTGATTTCATTTCCTCTGCTCCCCCAGGCCTGACAGATGAAGAAATTGACCTGGCTTTCCAGCAGTCGGGCACAAGCACGGATGAGCCACAGTCCCCCGGTCCTTCTACACAGCTGGTGCCAACTCAGCCCTCTCAGCCCATGGTGTATAGTAAGTAATGCTTTGAAAAACATCTGGTCCTGTTGCTTTCTGCAGTGATTTCTGCAGCAATTTCACAGATTTCTGTGCCAGATCCTAGATTTCAATTCAACTAGTGCCATATTTTTGTCAGAATCAGACACCAAATATTGCTTTGAATGCACTTCATAGTTGTTGATGCCTGTGACAGGATCATACTACACAAGGAAAATGAGATACAAATGATCATCGTGTACAAACAAACATCATACATACTAACCTTCTTGACCTGAAGGTGTACAGTCAGTACAAATTAGATTCTGACCCACTATAAGGACTTGAAAAGGCATTTAGTGAATGTAGGACTCAGCCTTCCCTTCTAAAATTTAATGTCATGTTTCCCTTCATCAGAAGGGTTTTCTAATATTTAGATAATTAATATATGATAGAGCTGATAGATTCTTGGATAGAAGGTCCTGTGAAAGTGCAACACTATTACATCTTTAGTTATTGCAACAGTGGATTCTGTTCAATAAACTGTTGGACTTCATCACAAAGTTTTGTATTTTAGTTAGAGGACTTACTTCCTTAACTAGCCAGGAAACCGATCAGTTCATAGAATCATAGAATATCTCGAGTTGGAAGGGACCTATATGGGTCATGGAGTCCAACTCCCGTGCTCCTTGCAGGACTACATAAAACTAAAACATATGACTAGGAGCGACATCCAGACGGTCCTTGAACTCTGACACTTAATGCCTTGAACAGTTACTTGAAAGGGGATTGTTTTCAGCATGAACAACAAGTTAAAATATAAGGTCTTCAGGACTTAGTCTGTGACTTCCTATGTGTGTGAGTTTAAGATCTGGCATAATGGACACCAATATGAATGAGTTTTAAGAGTGCTGTCAGGTTAAAAATAATAATAAACAGTTATATGGATCCTTAATTTTAACAAGCTTTCTCTCTTCAATCTTAGATAATCTGAGGGGTGACAGCAGAAATTCTGTGTAGACTGTGTGGATGATTTTGTGTAGAAAATACATTCACAAAGAATTTTTAAAGTCTCAACATAATCTGTGTAGACTAAAAATTTACATATATATTTGCATTTTAAAACAAACCTCGCAAAAAAGTATCTAAGCTCCAAACAATAAAAACCAAAGTACACACCATTAAAAATCCATCAAAAGAAGCTGCTCAGCTCACATGTGGCAGTTTGAAAATCACTTCACTTACCTGCCAAGTATTAAGAATAGGATTTTGATACTGCTCCTAAACAGCTCTAAGTGAGATATTGACCAAGTTAACAGTCCACTTAGGGCTGTGTTTATTAGCTTACGGCATAGTTTTGCTATTGCTAGAGACAATACTAGACTTGCTTTCTGAGTTTTTAAATACCCTGGTTTGGCACGGTTTGGGAACAGAAACATTTGTGATGGAGTTGGGCTCAGAACTGGAATATTTCTGACTGTTGTATTGGGTGTGCTGGTGAACTCCAGGCCTGAGTTATGCCTCCTGGTCTATACCTGTCAGCTGTAGTTTACAGAAAACGCCAGAATAGCAAAATCTGTTCTCTTGCTGAAGAAACAGCGCCAGGTGCCTCTTAGTGCTGTCCATTGCTCATTCAGCTAACACTTACCACAAACCAATATTGGAAGAGTTAATCTTCCCTTATTTTAAAGTGTTCTACTAATATGAGTAGGGCAGGAAAGAAGTATGCAATTCAAACTGGAAAATGCTGTCATCATTGTTAACCCTTGCAGCTTCATAACTCTTTGGGTTTTTTCTGTTTACTATTTTGGCTTTCCGCAGAGCACCAGCTCCCAATTTCTTCTAACTAGCTAAGAATCTTAACTAATATTTAAACATCAAAATATTCCCAGTAACAGCTCCAAAGAGAAGTCTGAAAGTATCATTCTGTAATGCCCAGAAACCAGAGGTGAATAAAAATACCACCAAAGTAAAGCTTTTGTAGGGGTTGTAGTTGTAAACTGGCGCTCTAGCTTTGTGATCTGATTGGTGCTTTTTAAATAATTTGAACCAAAAGCTTTTGCCTGTGAGCCAGTCCTTTTTAGCAACCCCCAAAATTGGGGAGGTGGTGACAATAGATTCATGAGGTATTGTTCCTCCCCTCTCTAGCCGTTCTTTGTAGACCTTCTGTTTAAGCTTAACCTCTAAATGGATGTATAAAAAGAATAAATAGCTAAACATACATGGTATTTATTTGACCAAAATACTTGATTTGATTAGGTGTCACCTGTGCCCTATTCTAGTTCTTGACTGGTGTAGTACTGGTGTTGTTAATGATGGATCAATCTTTGTGTCTTCCTGCTAAGTGCTTTCCATGGTATAAAAACTGCAAAAAGAATATGTGAATTTCTGTAGACCTGATGGATGAGACTGTGCAGTGGCTCAATGCTCTTTCAAGGTGCCTTGTTTGCTGTAGGTTATTTCATCAGTTGGATGCTAATCCTGTAATGAATATTTCTGCATTGGGCCAAATCTGCTCCAGGACAGTTGTTTCTGTGACAGTTTAGTAAGTCAATTTATCTTTCATAGATTTGTCAGGGGTTGTCATGTACAGAGAAATATAGATACTACTTTTTCTGTCTATCTGTTATGCTTATCTTCTTACAGAGTATTCATGACACTAGTGTTGGAACGCTTCAAGGTTTGAAGTTCAAAAATATATCTAAAGGACTAATGAGATAGGTAGACTGCTGAATCTATAAGTTGACTTGTTGCTGGGAACAACTCATATATGAAGAGCTTATATTAAAAAGATTATAAACTATATTTGCCTTCCCCAAAGAAGACATCTGAGTTTCTTGTGAAGCAGCATCTGATCTGGTGGTGTTTAGGGTCTTGATGACTGTGAACCACTTTGTGTTTTATATTTTTGGTTCTTTTTAAAATTTTTTTAGTAGATTTGTCATTTTATGTAGAGGTGTCAAAACTAGAGAGAAAGGGTTACCTTCCACAGGGCAAAAGGGAGAGACACTTGAGGAGGGTACTGTGCTGAAAAGCAGTAGCTAGTGTCTTAAGAAACCTAATTTCTCTGTGTGTTCCCCCCCAAGGTGTTACTGCTTCATGTTTAAAAATTGCGTTAAAACTGTGGGTTGCAAGTGCAGAAGTTCAGGATGGCTTCTGAACCATCTCAAGAGTTTATTCAGCAGGAATGGAGCAAACAGCCTAGTTGGTCATCTTGCCAGCAGCTCCAGTGTAAGATGTCCACTCTTGTGAGTCAAAGCAATAAATCCTGTGCACACCTTTTGATTTTACTTGCTTCATCTCCTGCTGTTGTCAACTCAGTCTATTCTAATTTTTAAAGCTGCAGGAAATAATTCATACCACTTAAATACTTCCTTTTGTACAAATTGAACTGCTAGTGTAGGTATTACTTAATGTTCTAATGTTTTGTTGGAAATAGCTGTTACCTATGTAAGTATTTTGTTATTCTTGAAGAGTTAACGAGAAAGCAGCATTCAGAGTAGCATAGTTCTTGTATGCTGAACTCCTCCTGCCTTTGGTTTAAGAGAAACAATAATAACTTTGGGGAGAAAGAGACAAGAATTAAGTTTCTAGACACTGTATTTTAGCTCAATACCATGTCTACTATTTCTCCTCCTGTTCTGGAGGAGTAATTCCTTCCCTCCAGTTTGTACTTTTGCCAAGAGGTGTCAAAACTGCTTTAAAAAAAAAGCTTAAAAAAAGCTTGAATTTGATTAATATAGAGAAACAAGACTTTGCCTGACTGATAATAAAACTGATAAATGACATTTGAATTACTTGTAGCAGTAATTTATTACATAAAATATCTTTTATTTGACATGCGATTAGTTGCTGGAAGCATCACTCAATCTGACTAGTTTAAACATGCTCTAAAATGAACCCCCAGTAAAAAACCAGGGCTGTCTGCTGTTGGCGTTATGAAATATACTAATCCAGCAGTGAGGACAAAAATCTGACTTTAAATATTTAAATGATTAATTGGGTGGGTTTTTTTTTTTTTTTCCTTTCTAACCC
>VZSZ01010248.1:875144-908069 GCA_013398815.1 Ibidorhyncha struthersii | reverse complement strand
TTTTTTTTTTCCTTTCTAACCCCTATAATTACAAGCAAACCCAAGGGAGTTTCTGAGCAAGGTGTGCAAAAGCTGCATGCTTATCATCCAGGTATTGTCTGTGTTCTTCCCCATGGTATTTATGGTCTCCATTTATGGGGTTTTGTGCAGATTTTACACCTGCTTAAAAATCAGCTTCAGTGACTGTTTTTCTTGCCATTTGGATCTCCTTCTCCCACCCCTGTGTCTTCATTATGTGGGAGGCTGTAGAATACAGACTGTTTTCTCTTACAATTAAAAATGGTAACTAGAATCCAAACTCTTTTTTTTTTCCCCCCAACTCCTTTCCATGGAGTTCACTGTTTGCTCCTGGAAAATCACCTCTTCCAGCCTCAGTTTCTACAGTTTTAAATGTGGATACTAGTGAGGCTGACCTTACGTGGATGCACAAGGCCTAATTAATTGATGTCAAGAAAGTTAATTCTGAGATGAACGGGGATCTTAAAAATAGTGTTTACTCTGGAACTGCAATTTACAGTTGCTGCTGTGAAAATTAAATATACTTACAGAAAACAGAGTTACAGATGGAGAAAATGTTTGTGTCCCTTCCACTTGCCTTTTGAGGATCTCTTATGTAGAATGGTTTGTTATTTCCCCAGTGCCCAAACTGAAGAGTAACTGGGCTATTAGTGCTTTTTCACTTTCTCTGAATTTTATTCCAGTTTTACAAGTGGGGAAGCTGAGGATATGGGAAGAAGTCAGTGTGAGCACTGAGGTTACAACTGAGAAACTCCGAACTGTGTCTACACCCCACTTTTTATATTAGAGTATTACAGAGAAAAAGGAAGATTGAATGTCGATTTTAGGCAGAGCTGTGACATTCTTCCTAACATTGTAAAGTTGATGTGGTCAGTGCAGAGCCTTTACTGCGTCCCTTACTCACTTTTCCTCTCCACCCCCCTCACTTTTTTTTGCTACAAGACAGAATTATTTCACACATCTCTAAAACGAGTAAAATGGCATTTCAGCTTCTTGTCTTTATAGACTCTCTGAACTTTAGGAAAGATCATTCTGGTCCCTTTTCATTAATAATGAAAACCAGGGGGCAATAAAATGTTCTTAGCTCAAACATTACAGGAATGGAGGGAGAGATGAGTGAGGTGAAGGGCCAAAGTGGACAGGGTCCTACAGGTGTCTTTCCTTTCTACTTGGAGGTCACCGCAGCTGGGAGGTAGTTAGCGACAGCCAGTCAAGGACTGCCATGGACAGGGCACAGTTGGTCCCACAGACACTCTGAGATTACTTAACCCGTTGCAATAGGCAGTTCAGCCTGCAATGAGTTGCGTTGTCGTAGAAGGGTATTTGTAGTCAGAATTTCAGGGCAGAGAACTGGACAACCAAGAGACTTCAGATACCAGAAATGACAGTGGGAGCAGAGTAAGGAGGGGAAAATGGGGTGGATGACTGGGGTTTGCAGTACGATTAGCCAGAGATCATTTTAAATCCTGACATGTACACAGCCAGTTACTGCAGCTTAGCTGACGTGTGTTAACTCATTAAGTTAAAAAGTTATGATAATTTGATCATGTGCCTAAGCTCCAAAACTGCAACTGCAGCAACCCAAAATACTGCTGGTGACACTATTCACCAGTTCTGACAGAACTGCTTTAATTTGTTCAGATTTCTAGCCAGTGGATAATTTGAGGAGCTGTGCCCTAAAACGCAGCAAGAAGATATGAGTGCCAGTCTTTGAGAGTCAGTGCCTGTCTGTAGAGCCTGAGGGCTGGGCTTAGGAGTAACTCTTGCAATGAAGTGCCTGTAGAAGATCTTGGCAACGGGAAAAATGGCAATAGGTGAGCAAAGCAGAAAGGAGACAAGCTTTCAGCCATTTCAGCCTCCCTTTGAAAGCCTAAATTGAAACATCGGAGAACAGAATGCATTTCTGAGACTTTGTAGGTCACACGTAGATTTGGATCTGTCTGTTTCGAGACTACACCGGCCTCCACTTCACCAGTTCTGCCCACATCCTGTCATTGAACTTTAGGAAAGATCACTCTGCATCCTCTTTATTATTAAAGAAAACCGGGGGCAGTACAAGATTCGTTAAGGGAACTGCGAGGGAGGTGAAAGGATAAAGCTGGTGGAAAACTACAGGTATCTTCTGATTCTACTTGAAGGAGCAGAGCATACCATATCTTTGCTTTGTTCTGTGGAGTCTCTAAGCTTCTGTGCAGAATTGTGTGTTAAATATCTCAAGCTTTTATCTACTTCTTTACCTCTTTCTAGATATTTAATTGCATATTTTCTTTCTGCTGTTTATGTGTGCTTTGGTCCCTGTTCATAATTCAGGCTTCAAAGACCCTGGATCCTTCCTTACTGAAATGGTCTGTAATTGCTGACACAGTGTTCATAAACCCGTTTATTGCCCTAATAGATTTCTCTTCTTTATCAAAACACTTCCTTCTTTCTTTTTTTCTGCACTCTTCTGGGTCTCTGGCTCTGTCCCCATTTTCAAAAAATTATGAGAGTGGAGAACAATTGGTATTTAAGTAATGAGTTAACCTTAGCTAGTATTAACAGCACAGACAGTTATCCAGGGGAAGTGCAGTAGGGTTCAGAGTGCCTTCTTGCAAGGAAAGAGTAGGGCAAACCAGCTTGATGGAACTTTTTTAATTGCTGCTGTGGTTTGTCTCCCTTTGACACTTTGTGCAAGGCCAGTATCAACGCTAGAGGTCTGGACAGATGTTTCAATGTCCTAGGGCCAGAAGCCTGCACACTGTACCTGAGGGATTACCAGCATCATCATTCCCTCTGCTCAGTAATTCTGTGCCTGCTAAGAAACAGCAGAACTGGCATTATTCATTGCTCTTTTCTCTGATAAAACGGGTGTATGAAAGTGTTGTCACCTGCAGTTCTGACTGATTATTTCTTGATTTTGGCCTTTAGGTCCACCTGGCTCCAGATGGCGAGATTATGGGGCTTTGGCTATCATAATGGCAGGAATTGCCTTTGGATTCCACCAGCTCTATAAGGTAATATCTTCCTCTCTACTCTCACACTGTACTCTGAGAAAATTATGTTAGACTGCTTGTATCCTATTGATGATCCTATTGGTTCCAAGTCGGTGAAGCATCTCTGTTCTTGCTGGCACTGCCATTGGTATATTTGAGAAATGTAGACACATAACATGAAAATGCAGAGTCAAAAAGTGGCAAGCAAACAAAACTAGTTTTTAGCAGTGGATCTCAAACTGCTAGAAACAAGGTCATTTTCTTCATGTATATGTATTTTGGAATTTTTTTAGTTGGGGAAACTGAGCACAGTTCAGTAAAGGGATTCTCCCAGTACTCACTAGCAGACATTAATGTCATCGCCCCAGTCTAATGATTTGTCCACTGGTGATCCTGCACCTTGGCTAGGAAAGAATCTTCTTTGACCGATCAGAACATTGAAAAGAAGGTGCTGATTTCCAGTTCTGCCATACGTACTCCAGTGTGCTTAGAACAAGGTAGACCAAACGTGTGTCTGCTTATGTATTGTAGAGACAGCAGCCCCTTCTTATTTCTTGTGCAATGTTTCTCCAATTGAACATGTTCTTTCACTCTATAGATCTGCTTTCCAGCAATGTGGTAAGTGACATTAGGGAACGTCTTTGCTAAACAATCATATTCTGTGGCTACATAGAAAGGCATGAGTGGTTCAGGTCAACACAGCAGAGTGTAAAGAGCTTTACAGTAGAAAGGTACCTACAGTACAGTAGGTCCAGTAGAAGTTGTGTTTTATTTTTGAAAAAGGGACAGAGATGAAGACTTAACAAGAGGTTGATGGTTTTCATGTTTGTTTGTTCCTTAATTAACAATTACCGTCTTGTTTAGTAAAATCTATTTTTATAAAAGCCTTCTAGTTTAAAACTGGTTTTCTTACCTTGTCCTATCATTAATTTTCTGGGTCTCAGGCTAAGAGAGAGAGAGGCCAGATTAAGTGACATGTTCCATCTCTGCAAATAGTTAAGGGAATGGCTTTTTATTGAGATATGTTGTCCCTATGTTTTTATATTAAAATAGTGATGCCAACCTTACTGATCTTTTCATTCTTGCAAAGAATGGTGGAGCTGATAAGTGTCCAGAGAGATGTTTAGACAACAGCTGCTGGGCCTTGCAGACCTGCACATATTGCTGTTATTAAATGACACGTTTAACACATATTGATGATTTACATAAATTTTTTGGCATAATGTCACTGATGATGTAATGTATCCTACTGCTGTATTCTTTGTTTACAGATCTTGCTCTGCTGTCTATCCAAACCTCGTAAGGCATATTGTGTGCCTAGCAGAGACCCGTTTCTTGTATAGGAGTAAGACATCTTTGGAAACAGTTGTTAAGTTCCCTCTGCTCTTCATGGGATTTTGAGGGAGTTTGCAAATAGTGATTTTTATATGAAAGATAGGAAGCTAGGATACAACATAGTTATCCATGTGTGTTCTGTGAAGATTAAGAGGGAACTGTTTATGAAAGTCATCAAAAGCCATTTGCTTTTCAGAATGTCTGAGTGTAAACATGTATGCGTACATGTGCTTTGTGAGTGTAAGAGCTGTGTACAGCGACACTGAAATCTTAAACCAGTGCTATTAAGTGTAAAAGAAAGCTGTCCCACATATGTCAGTTTCGATAATCAGCTGTGTCTCAGAAACCATCCTGTATGTATGCCCCTGCAGTGGGTGTACATGGATCAAAAGCCAGGATGAAAAAGAATTGGGCTATTTTGACATCCTAGACTATCATTCTCTCACATTTTTTTCACCTGCCATGTTGTGCTTGGATGTGCCCCTGTTAAAGCACATATTCAGTTCACAGGAGCCATGCTGCAGAAGGATCCATGGTAGGTAGAGGAGAGTTGTGACCTATTAGATCCAGCCTGTCCTCTGCAAGGGCAGAATGAGGTAGCTTTCATGGCTCTGTACAGTGTCACTGAACTGCTTCTCATCCTGTACTAGCTCAGTTCTCACTTCCTTTACACCTGGTTCCTTCGTCCTCTCCTACTGTTGTTAACTCTGCTCTATTTCCTTTCTTTTCCCTGTGGTCCAGATCTCTGCTTTTCCCTCCATGACTCATAACCCTTCCCCAGCCAAGGTTCAAAAGATTTTATAATACCTCTCATTCCCTGTCTTGTGCTTCCTCTGACCTTTCCTGGGCCTTTCTCCTCTTCTTCCCACTTCCACATTTCTTGCCTTGTGGATGTAGCTCAGATGTTGCGACACATCAGTGTGTTCACATTCGAGACCATAAGATCTGAAATTGTACTCCATGCAATGGATGTTTTTCTGGACTGAGAGGAAACCTTAAATGGAGTTAGGAACTGGTTTTTAGCACCCTCAAAAATGTAACCACAGACCTCATATCTTCTCTTCTGCAAGTTGTTTTAACACCTACTGTAGAGGGAATTTCTTTTCTCAGCCAGACATGTGGATAAATGATCACTGGCTCTGTGATAAAGGCTGAGATTTGGGTGGTGGGCTTTGAGGATGTTTCAGATAGATTGGAAAGACTGCTTTGCATATCCCTATTTCCTTAAAAAGTTTCTGTACTCCATGCAGAAATACCTGCTTCCTCTCATCATGGGAGGCAAAGAAGACAGGAAACAACTTCAGAGAATTGAGTCAAACATTTCTGAGATGAGTGGCAGTGTGACACAGACAGGTAAAGATTAATGAGTCCATCAATTCACCCCTCAAAGCCTTTCTCCCTGTATCCTCCATTCTGCCAAGACCCCCACCCTTTTCTTTCCCTCCATCTCCACTTTATGTGGTGACTTCATTTATCTGCTCTGAGAATCTGTTCACATTTGCAAATGAAGCCGCCGTCATTTCGGTTTAATTTGAAATTGCTTGTTTACTGTCGGCGCGGCCTCAATTAATTATGTTTTTACGGAAAGGCTCCCAACCTCAGAATATTAATAAGGGGAATAAAATGACAGCCTTTTGGAGGGCTGTAAAGTTCATTTTTAATTTCTGCTTCTCTGATGTTTTCAGGGGTTTTTTTTTGGTGTTTTCCCCGCACCTTCCATCTGAAAATCCGAGGAAGGGTCAGGAGAGTCTGTAATTACTGTGCCTCCCTGACCTTAGCCACCTTCTCTGTTATTGACTCTATGGGGTGTCTGTTCATTACCCAATGCCCTAATGATGGTTTGGATTAGCTGTTACCTGTCACACCAATAGAGTTTTTAATTTTATTTTATTTTATCAGCTTGTTTACGGCCTAGAAGCATTGTATAAAGTACCAAAGTAGTTCTCCTACAGCTGGACTTGAGTCTAGCAGTTCTTCTTCACTGTTTGCTGGGGTGTAGGAGGGGAATACTGGGTGTTCTCTTGAAATAAAAGGGGGAAAGCACAAAGTGTATTCAGTTGGTGGGATGGAAGAAAGTATCATTTTCAGCAGTAAGTTTGTTAAAGGTGTTGGGGTCAAAGGAGCTGTTGGGTTGAGAGTGGGAGGATGCTAATTACACTTTTTAGTGGAGGGTGAGAAGAAAAACATCTTTCATTTCTCATGATACCCTAAGGTCAGTCCTGAGACCAGCCTCTTCCCAGATTGGAGCTAGCCCCAGTGTTTGCCTGCATGAAGCCCAAGGTAGATAAATGATACAAACATTGTATAAGTTCAGGGAGACGTACAAATCATAAACCAATATAATTAGAAGGGAGAGGTTTTGGACGGATATACTGTGGGCTATAGACATCTATACAATGGAAAGATAAACTAGAAATACTGGAGGTTAGATGCAGTGCAGGTAGATTACCCGTAGTGCAGATAAATCATATGGATTAAAGTGAGCAGGCGGGCGTAGATAAATTAAATATAGTAGGAATAGAGGCATCTTTGTAGCTAGACAGCAGGAAGGACGTGTGTGAGTGTGTACATGTGCATATATTTCAGTTTAACACTCTCCTGCTTTTTCCCTCACAGTAACTCAGTTACAGACAACTTTAGCCGCTGTCCAGGAACTGCTAATCCAGCAACAACAGAAAATCCAGGAGCTCACCCAAGAACTGGCTGCTTCTAAGGTATCCATTTCGATCTCTTCACCTTTAGAACACCACCATCTTCTTTGGAACACGCATGGCTTCTTTTGTGGGCACGTGGAAAACACCTTATTAGGTTCACAATCCAGCCTTCAGCTCTGTTATATCCCCAGCCAGTTTCTCTGCATCTGACTTCTCCGTAGGCAGTCTGTTTAAAGCACTGGATATTAATTGGGTACTTAATGAACTATATCTAACTTCTGAGAGGGCTTTGCTCTATAGCTTTGTGTGCAGCCCGTGTGTTTGAGGCCTCAGACCTGTTCTCAGCTCTCTATCTCCTGCATTGCATTTGAGATTAAATAATTGTGCTGTTAGTCCACTGACCAAAAGAGGTAAAGGCCAGTTGTGCAGAGGTTTTGTTTGTGTGTGATATGTAATTTACATGTGTATATTTCTCCTGTACATTGTCAAAACAATGACTTAATCCTGTTCAGCCAAGCACACCCTTGAAGTACTGTATTTAAGTCACTTGTTCAGATCCAAGCCAGGTAATGGCCAAACATTCTTACTATTTGATTTCTTGTTTCAATAATTTTGGTCATCTCAGTGTAACAAGTGTCCCCATCACAACCACATTAGTGACACACAGTGGCCCATTCCCCTTCACTCCTGACTTGACCCTGGCAATAAAACAATCAATTCTGACTAGTTTGTGTTGTTACGTGTGTAACTACAAGTAACCACTTTTAACCAAAATTTATTTTCTTTCTGGCAATGAGAATTAGTGCTTTTCGTCTCCAAAATACTTTGCAGCCATTGGTCTGAGCATTCTATCAGCCAGCAAGTGTTGGTTACTTGTGAGGTGGGATGGATTTGAACCAGTCACATAGAGACGAAGCCTTTCTTTCACTCACAAACTTGTGATTATTCAGGGCCCAGTCATCTTGCAGTATTCTCTGTACCGGGAGAGATTTTTCTTTTTGCTGTGAAATCCTTTAGGCAATGCTTACAGTCTTTTACCTCTAGTGTGAACAGTTGTCTTCTCCCCTTACCTATACTTTAATCTCATACAAACCCTTTGATGGTGTGTAACCGGTGGGCCACAGCTGACTATGTGGTGTACACACTGTACAGTAGGAATCCCTCAGTGGCACAGCTGTAAACCCAACCATGAAAGCCAATTTATGGTCACAACACTCTACTTCAATTTTCCTTGGGAACTGTGGCCTGTCAGTGGCCTGGAGCCAGTCCGGAAATTGGAAAACTGTTTTCAGGTCTTAAGTGTTAAGATTAAGACCACATGTTGAGCTTTAAGAAGGAAAAAGGGCATAACAGTCTTGGTGGTTTAGAGAGTCTTGAAGAAGTTTTTCCTCCCCCCTCTCTACCCCCTGCACTGAAATGGTAGCACACATTGTTATGATATCTAAACCTCATGTGTACAAAGAAAAACTTGGGCAACCCCACAAACCAAAGAATAAAAGCTGTGTTTTCTCAGCTGTAATGTAAGTTTTTATATCTGCTTTTCAAACTCCTACTGGCATGCTGTAAAAAATTAAAAAGAGGGACTTTAAGTAATTAAAAAACGTACATAAAAATTCAAGGCTTGAATTTTCTACAACTGTTTTTTAAAGAGACTGGCTAAAAAGCCCCAGATGTCAGATTTTATTTCTAAATCCTAGGCATCTGGCACCATATGTGTTTTGGAAATTTGAGTCCTTTGCAGGCCAGTGAGTGGAAATCACTCCCTTGTTAATGTGCTGCTGTAGCTTTCAAGGTCTTGGAAAGCCAGAACAGTGGCTCCTGGATTCTTGCTGTCTGAGGGCTGGGAGTGTGAATCCCAGGGGAACGCATCTGTGTATATCACAGCTACTACAGACTGAACCTCTCCCAGCTCACTGGGTTCACAGCCCAGAAGTCACTGTGAGGAGTGCTGGCTGTGAAGGTGTTCAGGGTTACTCAGCACTAGCCGAAGTCTGTTTAAAGAATAAGTAAGGAACAACCAGCTCTGGCTACATCTAGTAAGAACTGCTGAGGAGAAATTTTGTGTTATTCCTGGCTTCCTTTGTCAGGGGATTTATTAAGAGTATCTCTGGAGCAGTGCTCACAAATGGGTTTGTTCCTAATGGCTTTTAGCAGAAATTACTATGGGGGGTGCTAGACATGAATGTTCTTTGGTCCAGTACTCAGCCCATCATTACAGGAGTTGCTAGAGTGATAGGATGGCGTAACGATAGGCCATGATCTGTCTTTCCTAATGTTCCTTCCATTTCTCAAGTTCCCAAAAGGGTTAAAAGAAGGATTGCCAAAAGTATTATCTGCAGCATGTTCTCCTTAGTTGTTACCTTACTCTAATTTCTGCCTGATATCCCATAGCAATTCTGATGCAGTGCTGACAGCAGCTGTACAAGGTTTCCATGAGTTACTTACCATCTTTCCCCACCAAATTGCATTCATTGCCTTGAAATATCCAGGCCAGTGCCTAGTCCAGCTGCTTCCTGGAGCAATCTGGTAACTCAAGCATAGCTCTAATTCTTCAGGTCTAGAAGGGAAAATTTTTGCAACTTTCAAGCATCGATTTACCAGCCCGCCTCTAAACACCACAGAGTGCAGATAATTCATTCTTTATTTCATGATTTAGGAAAAATGAACAAATGGTTTTAAAACAGTTGTTAGTATATAATACTTGAATCTGTTGCCTCAGCTAAGTGCAGTCACAGGAAAGAGTAAAGGACCTGATCCAGTGCAACTCCCACTGCCTTTCAGGATCCTAGTTCTAGTTCTTCTTCTCTAGAAATCATTCATTATGTCAGTGTCAAATGATTTAGTTTACCTCTTTATGTATTATTCTCTGATATAGGGCAACGAAACTGGTGAGGGGCCTAGCAGACAAATCATATGAAGAGCGGTTGAAGGAGCTGGGACTGTTTAGTTTGAGGAAGAGGAGGCTGAGGGGAGACCTCATCACTCTCTACAGCTATTTGAAAGGACACTGTAGAGAGGTTGGTGCCGGTCTCCTCTCACAGGTAATTAATGACAGAACAAGAGGGAATGGCTTCAAGCTCCAACAGGGTAGGTTTAGACTGAACATTAGGAAAGAAGTTTTCACAGAAGGGTGGTTGGGCATTGGAATAGACTGCCCAGGGAGGTGGTTGAGTCACCATCCCTGGATGTGTTTAAGAGACGTTTAGATGTGGTGTTGGGGGATATGGTGTAGGGGAGAACTTTGTAGAGTAGGGTAGATGGTTGGACTCGATGATCCCAAGGGTCTCTTCCAACCTAGACAATTCTATGATTCTATGATTCTATGATATGTTGGTGGGAAACACCCTATGTGGACCTAGCTTTGTCTGAATTCTTACAAGTGCTGGCTTCCTTCTTATTGAAAAAGAAAGGTCCCCTTGAGATGCTTCAGCGACGGTTGTGCATGGTATGTTGGAGACAAGATTAATTAGTCCCCCAAATGGAAAGCAAATATTTGAATGGTCTTAGCACCTTGAGACAATTATTATTTCTGATCATCATGGGATCCATCCAGGTCCTTCTTTACTGTGGAAGTCGTTTTGCTCAGATCTGAGAGATTTTAAATGATAGAGCTTATGTGTGTTATCCCCAAGGCTCAAGATTCCCAGATGAGAGGAGAGGGAGGATAACAGAGAAAAAAGTGACCTTTGTGAACTATCTCCCAGTTCATGCTTTGATCTTTATGTCTTCTTTTTCCTGTTTTAGGCCACAACTTCCACCAACTGGATTCTGGAGTCACAGAATATTAATGAATTGAAATCTGAGATCTACTCGTTAAAAGGACTTCTCCTGAACCGGTAAGGATGGAATATGTGAGGAGATTATTGTGTGGTGAAAGGGTTGCTTTCTGGGATTCTCTCAATCGTGGAGAGGAAAGGCATTTCCAACAGGAACTTGCTCTATATCCTGTTATTGCTATTTTAATAATACCACTTTGCACTCCACTATCACTTTCTATTTGCAGGTCTCAAAATGCTTTTCAAACTTGCCTAAATCAGAGAGTGCTTCGGGTAATTAATAAGATTTTTTCTTTTTGTTTACGGTAGAGGAATTCTCTGCCATTCACCACAGTCAGGATGCCTCTCACCTAGTTTGAGATACTGACTGCATCTGCATCTTCATCATGTTACAGAGAAAGTCACTTCTGGATACAGTTCAGCTGACCTGTTCATGGTTAGGGCATAACCAGGATGAAAAGAATCACATTTCAGCAGAGCCTGTTTCTCTTGATTAGCTAGCTCAGGTATAGACATCTTATAACATAGTAGATGTCTAAAGTGGGGTGATATAAATCCCAGCCTGTGGGACAGTCGTAAGAACAGATCTTCTTCAGAGCTCAGTTCTTGAGGAAATCTTTTTTTTTTCCAAGTACATTATTTAAGAGTTGATCTAGCTTTTCAGCTATTGATCCTTTCACTCTGATACGAATCCCTTGCCTCCTTCTATGTGTAACTGAGTCTTCTCAAGTCCTCTGTTTCCTAAGAGGCAGACTTCAAAGATCAGTCTAAGACTGGACTAGACATGTTCTGGATCTCAGCAAGTGGGCTTTTCAGAAGGCTGAAAAGTGTATTGTCTTTAATGTCCTTTTAAATTCTCGCTACACCTCCCAGGAATCACAGTAGAAAGCTTTGGAGGATTGAAGACACATACCAAGTTAGCATCTATTAAGTTGGGTTGTACTAGCATCAGTGCTGGGGAGACAGTATTACTTAACGACACCTCTTCAGCAACAGGAAAGTTGCAGCTGGGGGATAAGTGCTTTTTGGAAAAAAAACAAAACTTTTGGGGGAGTTATTTTTTAACAAAAAGGCAAATCTTTCTGCAGTGAGGAGGCAGCAGCAACACTGGAGCCAAGAAAGTCTCCAGATTGAATTTGTTGATTGCATTTATGATAGCGGTTGAATAATGCAGACATTAGCTTATTGCACTCACAGGAGATGGAGGTTAGATCAGCAGAGTTCTTCAATGGCTGGTGGTGGCAGCAGGAAGAGGGCGGTGAGAGCAACTACTGTTCCTAGTTCAGTCTAAGAAAATGTAATCTATTGTGTTTGAGCACTCACTGTAGGAGAGCAGCCAGTTGCTGCTCTGGTCTTGTCCATGGCATTAGCCAGCTCACCTGAGGGGCATGAGGACTCTCTGCCACACAGCATCCTTTTCAGAACTTGATCTGATACCTCTTAGTAATACCACTTTTCACGTACACAAGCAAGGCGACTGCTAGATCAGACATGCCTTTTTGCTTTGCTCTTCATGATGGATGAACAGTGCTCCTCACTGCATTTATGTTTCTCCTGTTTGGTACTTGGATTCTCCTCTTAGGGCTGGGCATTAGCCTGCTGTTAGTCAAATCCTTAAAGCCCACCTAGAAAGGACTCAAGGACAGAGCAGCCAGCTTTCTCAGCTGATGCAAGCTAGTATGACTCCATACAAGTCAGAGAAGCTGAACCAGTTTGCAGCACCCAGGATCTGGCCCAAACATGTAAAGTGCATGCTGGGACTAGGAGATAGGCTCTGGATTGTGAAGAGCCAGAATGCAATAGCTGTGTATCACAGTGGAGGCGAGAGCCAGGTGGTAAAATTCCTTGGCTCAGGCACAAAGGATCTGGTGTGTCTGACTTCTTGCTCCAGCGGGAATTTTCTTTACTAATTAATTAGTGATTGTTTTATAAAGGGACATGCATGTCTTTCCACAGGCAGCATTCCTGAGTGCTAGCTTGCTCTGAAATTGGCCAAACCAGATCATTTTAGTGATCATTTTAGTGCTTCAGATTGCCCAGCTGTGATATTTTCTTTCTGTGCAGACTTGATTACTGGGTGCTTGTAAAGCACTTTGAGATTCTGGCTGAAGAAGTGAAGTGGCTTTGGTTTTGTTCATTTATGGCAAAGGAGGCTTGCAGTTTCACTCCTGCTTTACATGACTTCCCCAGTGCAAATACCATTCTCTCTAATGATAACCCCTCAGTGTTTTTAATAAAAGCCCCTTTCTCTCCTTTTCTTTCCCTCTTCCCCTCCCCCAAGGAGGCAATTTCCTCCCTCCCCTTCAGCTCCAAAGATCCCATCATGGCAGATCCCAGTGAAGCCAAGCTCACCCTCCAACCCTGTTGTTGCCAACCATAATAGCAGCAGTGACATCTCACCCGTCAGCAATGAGTCTACCACCTCATCACCAGTCAAGGAGAACCACAGCCCTGAGGGTTCGAAGGTCAGCTGCCATCTGCTGAGCACGGAGGAGGGTAACAAGGCAGTGATTGACGTCAAGAGCCAAGTGCGGATGGAGGTGCAGGGTGAGGAGGAGAAAAGGGAAACCAAAAGGAATGAAGAGGAGGAAGAGGACGATGAGGATGATGATGTTAGCCATGTGGATGAGGAGGAATGTCTGGGTGTCCAGACTGAGGACCGGCGAGGAGGGGATGGTCAGATTAATGAGCAAGTGGAAAAGCTACGAAGACCTGAGGGGGCCAGCAACGAGAATGAGATTGACTAAGGCACCCTGGCTTTTGCTGCTGCTGCTGCTGTACATCTTCCCTAGCCTCCTGCACTGTCCCCGGTGCCTCTCCCATTTTGTGGAGAGAAGTGCCACCATCCCCTCCAGTGATTCTCCCATGACTGACCTTGAGCAGGGTCATGACTACCCAGTGAATAAGGTGGGCCCTGTTTCACCACAGGGCTTTGCAGTGGCTGCTTCTCCCCTCCCAGACCCGCATTCTCCCCATGAGCTGGGGTCACTGCCTAGGCTGGAAGACCAATCGCCTTACCATGCACCACAGCTACAGAATAAGTCCTCTTACAAAAAACACCATCTCTCCTGAAACAGTCAGCCTCTTTGCTGCATCCTAGGGTCCTTCTATACAATTTCAGAAACCAGTCTGTCCTGAGCAATTTGATTTCGCAAGCCTTTAATCGCCACATAAGGCCCAAACCAGTTCTCCATCTTCCAAAATAACCCTCTGTTTTATTTCTCAAACAACTTGATATTCTGTTGCCAAAAAAAGAACGTTTTAACCCTGAATTCCTCACCAGATCTTAGTCTTGGCTTTCCAAGGCTTATGTCAAGCCTCAAATTCCTGAAACTACCTAGCATCTAAAAACACTAAATTTCTGTGGGGTCCAAAGAACACTATTTCTGCCCCACCTGCTTACACTC
Source organism: Ibidorhyncha struthersii (assembly GCA_013398815.1). Lineage (NCBI taxonomy): Eukaryota > Metazoa > Chordata > Aves > Charadriiformes > Charadriidae > Ibidorhyncha > Ibidorhyncha struthersii. The sequence continues at coordinate 893,907 of VZSZ01010248.1, read as the reverse complement.
ATCAAAGTGACCTCTTGCTAGGGACCAAGTCCGGGTTTCATGGCCACAGTAAAATCGACAAGAACGGGTGGCTGTGTTACTGATTGCTCCCCAGTACAAGAAGGCTTTAAAAGAAGTTGACCCCACTTATCCCAATTATTACCCTTCCTCCTCCAAAGACAAGGAGCTCACATCAGTTTTTGACATCTTACATGTTATTTATAGCTGCCCTGAATGAATGAATGAATGAGGTGATATTAGATGCTGAAAGAGTTGGCTAATTCCAAATCTTTGCAATGGTTCTTAGCCTGTTTTTCTCCCTAAATGAGGAGAAAACCCATCTTAAATGATCAGCTGAGACCTGCACCTACCCAGTGACAGGCACCTGCTTCAGCAAAGCGGTCTTTACAGAAGAGAGAACAGTTCCAGCTCTGAGGTACACCACTGGCCCTACTTGCCCAGTCCAGCCTCTTCTTTGCCCCATTTGGGCTATACACAAATTACAACAGTGAATTTTGAAACCTCTCATTTACGGCATTGTGTTCTCAGCTGGTAAAATGGTGGTGTCCAATTATATTATTCAGTGCATCAGAGCCTCTTAGCAGAGCAATTCTTGTAACAACTGAGTCTCACTGTCCTCACCAAGCAAGTGTGCTCGTCTGTGTGGTCATGTATAGATTTCAAATATAAAATACAATTGTACATAATTGTAATAAATATGAGTTACCACTATTTAACACCAGGCTGTTACTGGATTACTGTGGCTGTTATTTTGGGGAGAAATACGCATGCAGGGTGGTAAAGGGAGGGAAAAGGGACTATTACAGAAATTCAGTCCTTACAAAATGTTTTCTGAAGGACATTTATGGTTGATTTTCTGACTGCTCCAATACTAGGTTATATTAGCAGGAGGCAGTGTAGAGAATGCTCTAAGTGCAATATAAGGTACAATATAAATAGCTCGAACACTGCAATGCTAGGTTGCCTCCAATGTTGCAGAGGGTGCAATGGATGTATCATCTGGTGAGTAAGACACAGCCATTCCGGTGCCTTTCCTCCAGCAGGAGGCTCTGCAGGGTGCGGAATGCAGCATCCCACTCCTTTCCACCCCCAGCAGCAGGAGGTGCTGAAGGGAGCGTGTGAGGTATCCCACGGCTCGTCTTATCTACCAGCAGGGAATGTTGTGCAGTATCCCATGACTGGTCTAACCCTGCCATGTCAGTGCAGAAGCCATTGAAAGAAATGGCGTACAGCAAGTAATTTGTAGCTACTGCAGTCCCATCTTTGTTCAACAGAAGTATTTGGCTCCCTCCTTAAAAATGAGGGATTTACTTGATTCCTGAGTATTTGGGTGTCTGGTACACAGTGACATTTTCCTGCTCAGGGGGAGCGAAAGGGACCTTCGTATTACTGTATTTAGACCTGCTGCTGAATGTGATGATTTCTCATTCCTTAAATGGACGAATATCTTCCCCAGGAGTGAGTGAGTGTGTGTGTGTCCCTCTCTCTCCCTCTCCCTCTCCCTCTCAGTCTCTCTCTCCACTGTTTAACGTTCACAAAGAACGTCACGTTTAGCTAAAACAGGGCAAATTTGAAAGTGTTTAAAAGGAAAGGCTTTTCTTAAGAGATGGCACTTTTCATTTCTCCAAGCCAAGAATCCTTGTGAAAAGAAAACACGACTGAACGCAGGGATGTGATGAAAAAGTATTGTCCTGCCTGTGTACATTTTATATACATAGAAGGTTTTGAAAATAGAAAGTGCCTGGACAACAGCAGTTGGTGAAATGTGGAAAATATGTTGCTGAGGTATGTGCCTTGCAGAGTGACTTACGAGGTTTACAGTACAAGCATCCCTGCGGGTTCATTTTCCCCCCCTTTTCCTCCATGTTGCCAGTGTTCAATTCATTTACCTCAAGATTTCTGGTGCAGCGTAAAAGGCAGTTTTCTTCAACCGCCCTTTTCCCTCCCTTAGCTTTTGCTTCTTACAACCTTTACCAATTCAACAGGTCACACTTTTTCCTTTCCCCAACCTGATGAAACCCAGGAGACTCCATCATAGCCGTTGTTGCTCAAAAAATCTAACTGGGCCTCTGGCTGCTGATGGGGTGTTTGTGTACTTTGTTGAAGAGATCCAACCTACCAGCAGAGAATTTGGAAGAAGCCAGACCTTCTTACCAGCAGGTATTGTCGTGAATCACGAGTTTTATTTCTCTGTCTCGTGTTCCTTGTCTTTGAGCATAGCAACAGTTACAGGGCAAGTATTTTGGTCCTTATGAACCGTGTAGCCTGACTGCTAACTTGTAATTGCTTTCTTTTTTTTTTTTTTTTGCTAGAAACAAACTTCTTAGATCATCTGCCCCATGAAATGTTTAGCCCACTGGCCAGTAGGCACTCAGAATGGCATCATATTAGCTGAAAGATGACCAGGTAGCGAACCATTTTTCTGCAGAACAAGAAAGACAGCAGCAACAGTTACTCACCATCTGGAGTATTCAAGTACTCTATTTTACTGTGTAATCAGCCTTTGTTTTGACACAGGACGAAGACTAACACCACCCTGGTGGGTGAGCGCAGGGGGTTTGTAACATGGTTTCTATAGGTCTTTGATAGCGTATAGAAAGCAGGTGAAGGGAGCTTCCTCTGAACAGTGTCATTTGAGCACATTTCAGTGAAACCCTGTGAGCCTGTGCTCACTCTCCTAGAGAAAACAGTATGAGACTGCTGCTTTCCAACAATTGGAGGATAGAAAAGCTCCCTTTTCAGTAGCTGCATGAGAAATGTGGGGAACTCAAAAAATGTGACAAAGTGGGAAAGGGTTAAGAGAAATGTCTCCTGATCATCTTTGTCCAACCTTCCGCACCCCCAGGTGTGATGAATAAGTCCTATGTGCATCTTAGTCAGAGGCAGGAAGAATTTTTTTTTTATTGCCTTTTGCATGTTGGGGGTGTAACCTAACAGTGTTTGGGATCAGAAGGAAGAGGATGGAGTGTAGGATCCCTTGTGATCTTGTTGCTTTGCTGCATGATGCTTTGCAGAGTATTTTACTTATAAGTGTTCCTCAGTTTCCACATGTGATGGTAAAAAACACTGGCTGGTAAATACAGAGATGTGACAACAACACATCTTTGTTGGCAGAGAAAGCCAACTTTGGGAACTAGGTTTCATGCTATGTCCCGCCGCTCACACAAAAACCCCAGCCCCCATAAACTGCTGTGCCCTGGAGCGAGACCCCCACCCCCATTGCTGGCTGTGCTTTGGAGTAAGCCCAGTGCAAGGCTGCAGCACACTGCCCAGCTGTAGCCACTGTCCCCAAATTGCCTGGAGTGCACAGCTGTGTGAGAGGAGCTGCCCTACCCTCCTGGAGCAGCTGGTGTTGGTCAGTCAGCCAGCTTGCCCTGGCTTGGAGGCGGACATTTTAGACACAGGCTTTGCTTATTGCAACTTGGGCCCTTCTGGCAAGTAAGTGTGTTTTAATAACTATGTTCTCTCTTGATTTTGTCTTCAATAGAGTGGGGGAACTGGCTGCATTTCCAGTGGCTACCTTGCCCTGGTCTCGGGTCTGTTAGAAGGGTTGCCAGAAGGTCTATTCTGGTGTGTACTGGTGGAAGGAAGCATGCTGGGCTGCTGCCTGTGGCAGGGAGGGGGCTGTGGAAAAACCCAGTCTGTGTCTACTCTGTTGCTCTCATTTGCAGTGCCTGCTACAGAAACGGAGGCTGCCTTTGCTTTTCCTTTGGCGGGGCAGTGTGGTGCTTGGGGAAAAAAAGGCTAGACAGTAGGTCCAGAGTAATGTTTTTTTTGCAAACCTGTTGTGTTAAAGTCACAGTCTCCATACTTGACCAGACCCTCCACACCCAGCAGGTTGGGGAGCACATGTTTCCCAAGGGCTTTGACAACAGGAAGCTTTGGAAGATGCCTTCTATGTGGTGGTGCTTTATGTTACGTACAAATTGTATGTGGTGACCCTACACACCAAAAAACAGTGTTAAGCTTGAGCTGGGAGTCTTCCAGCCTGGACTTGACCTCTCATATCGGTGGGTGGTATGCAAGTGCAAAGCAAGAGAGGGGCTTGATCTCCAGGGATTGAAAACATAAATAAAGGGATGCTGGGAGGTGAAACACAGGAAGTGACTTACCGAAGGGCAAGGAGAGAGCTTCGAGCTTTCTGCATTTTCCCTTTTACCGTCTTATCCCTAGACTATGCTGCTTCCTCAGGAGTCAGCCTCTGTGGGCACCTTTAGAGCTGAGTCCACTCATTACGCTAATGAAAGGCTGGCTCTTACCGCTATATCTGCTCTTAAAAAATGAAATAAAATAATGGAAATGTACCTAAGGTGAATTTTGGGGTATCAGGGAAGAACAAAGAGGGGAGGGCAGGGCCCAACTCCTCCACTTGCTGTGCAGTAGAAGCTCCAAACTGCGCACTTGTAGATTGAGGGGCTGGCATGGTCTCTCCCAGCTCAGGGAAAAAAACAATCCCATCCCCAAAAGGGAGCAAGCACTAACCTAATAAAGGCACCAGCTGGACGAAGGGAAAACCAGCTCTTTGGAAAAAAAAAAAAAACAAACCTCCTTTCATTAGAAAAATAATATATTTCATCCAAATAAGGTAAAAATATTTGAAATGGGGCAGAAGTGAGCACTAGGCAGCATCTGTCAGGCCCTTTCTGAAAAGGGGAAGATTATTAAACTCAATTACAATTTATTTTTGTAAAGTGTCTTTCAAACTAAAAATCTCCCCAAATGCTTTGCAAGGACTGCTCAGGGGTTACTTACAATATGGAGCATCTTAGAAGAACACCCCTGTTTTCCCACCGACCCCTTCTTTTCTGCATCTGCTGAAGGATTTAGCCCTTCAGATTTTCTTTTTCCTCTGTATTTGTGCAAGTAATGTTTTATGATGCTGGCTGCGAGAACATGCCTGAAGGGGTGGGGGGAATGACATTGTATTTTTTTCTGGTTTAGGTAGAATACTTGCTTTTCTTTAGGACTGTTCTCCTGAGTGAGAAGGTGATTGGCTGGATAGGGCCGATTCAGAGGATCTAGAAGTAGAACTGGCTTATTTGTTGCTTATTTTTCTTTTTGTGTGTGTCACTTTGCCAGCCTGCTTGTCTGTCTCTCAGTCACTTTGTCTGCTTGGCGTGTCTGTTTTGTACAGCATCCCTGTTGTTGTTTTTTCAGTAGTCCGTCATGCCTGCCTGTCTCCTAATGCCTAGTGCTCTTTCCTTTTTCTTTCTAACCCTTCAGAGACAGACTGCTTCCAACTTTATCCCTCTGCTTCTGTACGCTAGCACTGAGGTTTTATCTGTGTGGTGCTAGAGTAACACGTCTTTAAAATTAATTTCTTTAACTGATTTAATTAAACCAGAGCAAATTCTTGGGTGGACAGTCTCCCATCTCTTTGAACAGATTTGCTTTACTTTAGCAGTTTCAGCTGATACATGCATGCACAAAAGACTGTGTGCTAAATTGCTGCAGCTTTCCTGTGTAGATGAGCTATTCTTTTGCTTCCTGCCCCCTTATAGTATCGACAGTGGATTTCATCTCTGCATGCCCATTTGCCAGCTTACATGTATGTTCCTGTGTCTGTGCATTGCTGTATCAACGCTTCCACTCCAGCAGCCAGCAAGTTTTGGGTGTGACACGGAGGTTGGGGGCTTCACAGTCTCTTTTGTTCCCCGGATTGAGCTAGGTGCAGCCTGATGTTTCAACTGAAACTGGAACTTCACACTATTGCATCTGTTTCAGACCTCCTTTTTTTCCCCAACTCTAAAAACCACAGGCAGAGTTTGCTAATTTGTGTAAGACAAGAGAAACGTGGCGAATGCCCCTGGCAGTGAGTGTCCCCTCCATCGTTCTGCAGAGGGGATGTGGAGGTGCTGCAGCTTTGTCAGCTGGGGAGAACCACCTCTGCGCAAGGGGACTATGTTACCGGCCTCAGTGCAGGGTGCGGGCTGGTAGATACGGTGCGGCCACCAGCCACAGGCCAGAGCTGGTTCCGTCCATCTTGTGGGCACAACGGGCTGTAGCTGAGACGTGGCATGCAGTGTTAGTGCCTGGTAGCTGAATGAACGAGCTTGCTTCCATGCGAGGGGCTCTCTAAATTGCTTTGGCCACAGATCAAATGTCTATGTTTTATCCTCTTTAATGTTTCGGACTGTAGAGCTCTGATGTTTAGGCAGAGCTTGGCTGTGGCCTGGGATCACAGGAGGGTCCTAGGGGCTGCAAGGGCTCGAGGCAAGTGCCAGTGGTAGATGGCTTCACAGCGAGAGCACAAGGCAGCACCCTGCCCTGTAAGAAGGGAAGGGGGCAGGGAAAGGCGCAGTGTGCCTGTCAGATAAATCTTCGTCTGTTTACTTAAATCCTCAGTGTTTCTTCATTTGTTTGTTTAAGAGTTTCCCTGCCAAAAAAGAGCAAAAGGAAGGAGGGAAGCCGCCTCTGTTGGCCACCCCTCTGCAGCCAGGATGGGCCTGGGGCGCTTCAGGGGCAAGAGCAGGACTAGGGGCCAGAGCACCCTGCCTCCCCTGGGTAAGATAAAGGGATTTGCCTCTGGAGGGTCCATGTTCCTGTCTTCCAAGCAAACACTTGGCCCTCGTAAGGGAAGATGCATGTTAGGGACTCCAGTGAGCCTACTTCTTGCCCCAGGGCTGGCATGAAGAACTTTTCGTGCCTTCTAACACCTACTGTACCTACAAATGCTGTTCAGTGCCTTTCTCCCCTCTTTACCCTCACCCCTTTGGTAGAGATTGTTGCTGCCAGTCAGGTGTTGTCAACTTTCAGGTACTGAGACCCAAAAAGCAGAGCTGGGGATTCCTGCCTGGATGTTGGATTTCCACATAATGGTGTGTGCCACAGAGGGACTCAAAAGCATCTTGCCTATCCTTACCTTTTTATAGCTACCCAGAAAACATACCAGGTATAGTAAATATCACACGTGTGAGTCTTTCACATGCTAGTGCATGCTTTCACCAAAACTGGACTATTTTCCTTGTCCCCACACAAGTATTAGGCAGACCTGTATATTTTGCTGTAGCTGTGCATGTGCAGGTCTTGTGTACAGATGTATTCATGCATGCTCTCACTCTTTCCAAGTTTGGTCATATTAAAGTAAGTTCTGCCTTGATTTGTAGAGAAAGACAGAAATTATTTATTTATTTGTGTGTGTGCGCGCGCGCGTATGTGAAACTCTAAAAACATTCCCAACAATCTACATGCTTTTCTTTTTTGGAATAGGTACAAGCTGATTATTGACTTTCAGAAAAGTCTTTAAAGTTCATGTTCCCCTTGAAGATGTGAGATTTTACCGTTGTGTTTGAAAGCTTCAGTCTTCTCTGCAGATTGCATGCAGATTAAGGGGGGTGGGGGGGATATGTTTGGTTAACAGCTCCTCTCCTTCCCTTTCTTCAAGAGCTGCCACTTTAAAAGGGCTTCCCATCATCTCTAAAAAGGCACCTACAGGTTTGTGAATGCAATTTTGTGCCTGTGTGCAAGAGCCCAGAAGTGCAAATGCAAAACTCAGCTGTGACACAAGCAGTTGATGCAGTCTGTATGTACCATGTAGCAGGATTGTTGGTTCAGAACCTTACTTCTTGGAAAGAGCTTGTGCAGAACTGCGAAGGAAATTTTAGAGGTCCAGTAAAGGTCTTAGCTTTAAACATTTGGCCCATGCTGTCATGTTCACTTCTGTGTCATCATACTTCTCTCTTGCTTTGTGTTATTATACCCAGTGTCCAGTGAAAATATTTTTCCAGTAAGTCTCAAGTCATTTGTTATCTATTAGCTAATTGTTCTCTGTTAATAGCTGGTTTCTGTCTTAGCTCCCATACCTGAGCAATGTGGACAGTACCAAAAGCTTGCTCAATTAATTTTTTCTCCATTGTGTGAAAGTTTTTTCCCCTTTTGTGTCTGCGTTTTGTCAAAATTTCTACTTCTGGCCTCTTGTCCTATTACAGGGAGGAGGATGTGCTAGTCTTCTAAGAGAGCTAGGAGTCTTGAGTCCTGCCACGCGATCAGAGGCATGCCCTATGGATTCCCCTGAAACTGGGCTCCTCTGGGCATCTCAGCCACACTCATACCCAGGGACCTGGCCACTGCTCTTCTATGCTAAAATCCTGCTTGATTCCAAACTTGATTCTCTAATCTGGAGGTATAAAGCTGGGTGTATTTAACAGACCAATTTCCTAGCAAGTCTCCAGGTCTTTCTTTAATGTCATTATGCCTTAGGAAGCCAGTGTTGAGCATTGGTCCTTGCAAGCTGTAAGTTATGCCTAGTATGTGTTGTGCGTCATAACAGCTGCTTTTCCTCTGTACCAGTAAGCATCAGAATTCTGAATTTCCTTCTGTCTGGGTGTAGGACACATTGTGCTACTAGAGTAAATATCCTCCCAGAGTCAGACATGCTTTACTGCATTCTGTACTCAGCTGAGCAAGCTATGAGGAGTATTTCACTGGGCACATGCACCAGCTCAGCACACCTGATGGTGTGGCTCAGGGATGACCGCCGGCTGCCCTACAGCCACTGCTCTGCATTCTGGTCTTCACAGCTGCCTGGGAGATGGCTGCTTGGGTAAAGGGGAGTTAAGTTTGGAGCTGATAAGAGCTTGTCAGAGATTCCTGAAAATGAAATAAATGCCGACCACAGTATAAAAACTGTTCCTTTCTACGTCTGGGCCATAAGGAGAGGTGTAACCCAAAGTATTATTTTTGTAGTAATCCCTTAAAAAAACAAAAACAAAAACAAAAACAAAAAAACCCTTGCTCGACTGTCTGTGAGAAGCACTTGGATGAATAGTAATGATTGTCTTTCTGAGCCACTGTGATGGCCATTACCTTCATTTTTGGCCAACACTGATAAACTGCTGTCTGTATTTCTGTCCTTGTTGGCCCCCGTGGCTCCAGCCAGGACAGGTCTCCGTGTGCTAAGGCTGGACTAGGCGTGTTTGGGTGATGACATCTAAACACCAGGATGACTGGAAGCAGCAGCAGAACCATCTGGTCTCCCATTCTGTGTCCTAGAATACCTTGAATGCTGCTTCTTTATGACTGAGGTGATTGAACTTTTGCTGCCTCTGTTGGTTTAGTCCTGAGTTGTTTGCAAAGGAGAAAGCTGTGCTCCTGTGTTTGAGTTTTATCTTTGGACTGGTGCCAAGGGGTACTCCCACTGTGGGTGCCTCTGTTGGTGGGTGCTGCAGAGGACTTGGTAATGTGCTGAAAAGTGGATATCCAGGGTCTTACATAAAACAGGTAGTGTAGTTTTGTGGCTCTGTATGTAAGGTTCTGCACTCTCACAAAAATGCTTACAGGGGTACACTTGGCATAATCAAAGTGTAATAGCAGCAGCAACTGCCTAGTTTCTCTAGTTTCTGTCCTGACTTTAGAACAAGCAGCCTCACCAGGTGTCTGCTGCTTTCCATGGCTCACCAACTGCAGGGGCTGGCTGCAGAGCTGCGGATGCACAGCTGCAGCATCACCAGTTGTGAGGGCTTGGAATGAATGCAATACTGAGGCTTTGATTTGTTCAACTTGCAGCTTCTCCCAAGACTTAGTCATGCTTTTATGAAGCGCAGTCAGTTCCACAGAGAGCAGGCAAGTTCCAGCAAGAGCTTTCAAGCAGCGAGTTGTGTCGTTCATGTCCCCTGTCCCCCCCACCCCCCGGAAATGCAGTCATGTAAATATCCCATGTGCTGTGGGCAGAGCTCCAGTGAGAACAAACCTCTGTGTTCCAAGGTCAGATTAGGAGCATGTTCAGATAATGACATCTGAAAACAGGATGGCTGGGAGCTGCAGCAGAGCAACGAGGGGGCTTTGAAAGAGAGAGGAGTCTAATCCTCTCTGCTAATAAGGAGGCAGATGCTGCCAATGCATCAAGCTTGGCAGGTGCTGTTTTGTTGCTCCTGGGTTCTCTGACGGGTGGCAGAGAGGTGCAAAGACCCAGCTGCTTTGAGATGGTAGGGGAAGACCCACACAGGAGGCATTTTCTTTGGGTAAAACAAGAGCTTTGACATAGCTCTGCTCCCCGCCCCCCAGCCCCAGCCTCAGCAGCACTTTGTCAGGACTGGCATCAGAGCAGCGTCTCATCAGGCCAGTGTCTAGGCACAGTTCATCTGGCACTGCAGAGGCTGTGACCAAAGCTGAGAGGGGATGGACACACAGACACCCAAATGCCTGCCACTGGTGCAGACCCAGTTCCATTTCCAGGGCACTCAAGCCTGGCCGCCTATCAGGAGAGCAGCTGGCTGTGTGCTGGTCTGTGTGCAATTGTCCTGCCTCGCCAGTGTAAAAACAACTTTGGGGGAGGTGGAGGCGGTGGGGGTGTCAATGCAGAGGCAGGTTTTGTGCAGACTTATGGCTTGATATATGTACAGATTTCCACAAGTACGGCTAGGCTGTGTGCTGCAACGGTCTTCCACTGAGGGGTGAGTACGCAGGGGCACGTCGGTACCTAGCAGATGCCACAAGGGCAATTGCTTTAGTGCATGTGAAGTGCTGTGAACACACCCTTTTTTTTTTTTTTTTTTTTTAATAAAGTAACTCGCTTACTATCTCATAAAATGGCATGTATTGCCTGTCCCCATCTGCCTCATGCCGCGCAGGGATGCTGGTGATGAAAGCCTGTTCCCGACCCACCTCCGGTGTGGAAGTGCCCAGGCCTGGCACAAGTCTTGGCTAGGAGAATGGTGGGGACAAGCTGTATTGTGTGTGCAGTGGTTTTATCTAATCTATTGTTCTTTTACAGTCAGCACTCATGACTGCTGGATCAGTTGTACCAAAGCAGCGTTGTGGCACACTGTGGCTGTCAGGACACCCTCTTGGCTGAAAGGCTCTCTCATCCCAGATGAGAGATGAAGGCGCCATACTCTGCAACCATGTGGTGTATATAAGTTTCTGCAGCAGGAAAAAGCTGTGGCATGGCCAGGTAAGGAATGCTTTCTTTCAGATCTTTGATGCACGGCATACAGCTTTATGTGTTCTTGCTAAGTTCTGGCTAAGTTTGCATTTTAGTGGAGATCAGTAGATTTATTAGTCCCCACCCTTTCTATGCAGCCAGGATGTTTCATTCATGTGCTTTGTCTCTGTTTTGTTAGGGCAACAGTCAAACATGTATTGATTTAGTGGGCATTGAATGTCATTTTAAGGTTTCAAGTGGGTTACAGCAAGCAAAGTTCCACCATGGATCCCAGTTCACCACCCAGGGTTTGCAGGCCAAGGTAGGAAGGGAAAAGTCAAAATGTGAGTAGTCACATCTCTAATTCCAGGTTCCAGTTTAGCAGGTCGTGGAGACGTAAGCATCACTTCTATCAGAGGCCCCGTTGAGTACTTCAACTAAAACTACAGGGCTACTTAAAAAGCTTGAGGCTGGAGTTCATACAGAGAGAATTCTGTTCCTAGTGCACTTATCACCTAGTACTAGTGCTAAAACAGTGGCTGTTAAAATGGGTGCAGGGACATTACTAGGACTGCAGTGCTTTAAAAGACCCAAACTGCTCCATGACTTGTTAGGTCTTAAAAAAATAAAACACCTCCTCAATCAAGAAGACAACTCGATCACTTAAAACTTTGGGGTTTTTTTCCAGTTTTTATTGAGTGAAAATGTCAAACCTTGCATCAGTCATGCAAAAAAAAAAAAATCAAATAAATAAAACACATATATTAAATTTCTAATAGCACTAAATTCAAGTGGAAAAATATTCAGTTCTTAATAACGCAGGTGCTGAAGAGACCAGATTCAAGTAAATCAGAGCACACCATCCTGTTTAGGGTGTTTTTTTTTTTTTCACTTTCTGCATTTTTGTCTCAAAACCTATATATATATCTATATATCTATATATATGTATATACATATAGATATATACACACACACATATATATGTGCATACATATTATTTTTATATTTATATATATACACATACATATTTATAAAACATTAAAAAGAGCATTGGTGGTTCAAGCATTTATTTCCCCCCCTCCCCCACGGAAAGAAAAAAAAAAACAACAACAAAACAAAAAAAATTACACATTTAAAATTCAAAATGAGCTAGCAATGGCTTATAGTCCTAGTGTGCAATATGGATATTACAAAAGGCTAGAATCCTCCCTCTTTGTCTTTTTTTTTCATTTTTGTTTTTTAAAGTTTTTTTTTTGCTACATTGGAAATTTTTTTTTATTTTTTATTTTTCTTTACAAAATTCCTTCCACACAGACTTTAATCCAGTTGAGTTTGTGGCTAGAATGAACAATCTAGTCAATAGTTTTTATTTTATGTCTTTTTTTTTTTTTTTTTGCTCTTCAGCAGTGAATGGTAGCAGAATCAGGAGGGTCCATCTCAAGGTTTATTTTGTTTGGTTTTCATCTTGTTTTAAACAGAATAGTTCCATTTCCTCTCTCCTCTTTCCCCCTCCTCATGCAGTTAGATGAATATCTCTCTCATCAATCTTTTAAGCACATATTTCAATAGTATTGTATTAACAAACAGTCCTATTGATATGATAGCTTGGAGTGAAAAAAAACCACCTTGCTGTAATAGGGATCTTTGCACTGCTGAGGCCTTTGTTCAGAAAAGCCCTTAAGCATGCGCTTAAATCTGGGCCCGTTCAGAAAGCATCTGCTTAAGAGTTTTGCCAAATTAAAGCCTTAACATGGCAGAATAAAAAGACGGTTTAACTTTCTTGACTTGTTGTTGTTGCAAACAGAGACATAGATTTACAGAAACAAGACTTGGAGAAGGTTGAGTAAGATGCACTCTGGGGGTAGGGCCAACCTGCTGGGAGGCCTTGTCTGGAAGGGCAGAGTGGCCACTGTCCTGTGAGGGTGTCTGACTGTCTGTGGGGGTCAGGCCCTGCTCAGGTGTCACATTTAGCAGTAGCCTCTTAGGAGACAAATCTCAGTCCCTGTGCCAGCTCCCGGAGAAGAGGTGAGAAAAGTCTGGGAGAAAGGCTGAGATGTTAGGGAGAAGTAGGGTGCCTTGGGGGAGAAAATGGTGTGCATAGATAAACACAGGCCCTTCTGGCACACTTAGCCACCACACAAGAAGGACATGTGAAACAGGGCCCCGTTCCAGCGCAGATCCTGGTGCAGCTGCACCAGCCACACCTGCCTAAAGCTGCCTCCCGGGATGATCTACTATGTACAGTGCCAACCAAAGTGGGCCAGCGTTAGCAGGGCTACTGGTAGATCTTTTACGCCTTTTTCTTCACACACTTCTGCTTTCTCCCACTGTTGTGCAGTGATTCAGTCAGTGGAGTCTGGTGAGATATGAAAGGGGAGAGGTAAAACCACTACATCTCGGTGCAGGTTCCCAGCTCCTAACAGCAGGGAAGCAGCCGGTCTATCCTGAACAGAAACAAGTGGCCCAAGTGAGCCCTGTGCCTCGCTGCTGAAACCAGACTCTCCCCTTGCCTTCAGTGTTAACAACACCCACAGGCAGGTTTCGGCTGAACCCTGCAGGATGTTGTATCGAAAGCAGTAGGCTCCATTCTGCTCCCACAAAAGTCACTGATATACATCATGTTGATTTCAGTGGTACAAAATGAACACATCTGTTTTGCAAGACATGGCTTGTGTTACATCCAAGGATTCCTCTTGGAGCCCATGACCGTAATATCTAAGTAGTTGAATATGGGAAAAATGTACAAGTATAGAACCTGCAGCAAATGCCGTTGAAGTAAAATCTTTTTGCCCCATCCCATTTCTAGAAATTCCAGGGCCTCGTTCCCTCCCTGTGCCCCAGAAACGTGAGCTTCATTATAGCCAAGAATTGAGTTGTGCTAGAAAACACACGGTTGAGGGCAGGGGATATACCAAACAAAACAAAAACAAACAAAAAAAATAAAACCCTATAAAAATAAAAGCCACACAAATAGCTGATAGAGGAAAAGAACTCCAAAGAATTAAATATACTACAAACTAGTAATAACAATATTTCATTTGTTTTGTTTTCATTTGTTTCATCTCTACAAAATTCAAGTTAGAATTCAGAATCGTGCAGCTCCGGTCAGTGCTAGGAGTGTGAAGTCAGCCTCAAACCGTAGCATTAAGGCCCCCCTCCCCTGCCACCCCCTACAAACAAACACTACATTGAAGAAAAAAAAAAAAAAAAAAAAAAAAAGAANACAATTAACCATATCTAAGGGCTATCCAGAAGGCAGGTGACCCCCCTCATCCCCCGGCATTGGTGGTTTCTCTTTTGTTCTATATATAGTAATAACCTTTACAGGAAAAATACTGTACAACTTTTTTTTTTTTTTTTGCCTTTCCTTTTGAAACATTATCTGAACATTCTGTCCCTACATTTACACAGCTGAGCTGCTTGTTTATAAATCAGACCTGATCTGCACCAGTTCCTTAGGGAAATAATTAAAGGGAAAAAAAAAAAAAGCAACCTAAAGTTCTTGAGGCCTTTATCTGTTCAGGGTGAAAACAAATTATGGGGATCCCTTGGAGCTGAAGTGCTCATGGAGTTGGGGGGAGGAGGGGGTGCCTGCATGATGTTAGAAAAAATAATTAGGTTTTTTTCTTTAAAAAAAAAAAAATAAAAGGACAAACTTCAGACACAAGGAACCTTTTGCTAGGCTGGTATACTTACAAACTGGCACTGAAATAACTATTATCAGAATTGACTCATACGGCTAGTCCTTCTGGAGCCCAGATGTATGTAGACAAGCCCTCTCTCTCAGACTCAGGCGAGGATTTGGGGTAAAACAGCTACTGTCTCACCTGTCAGTGTCCAGGACAGTATCCTGTAGTGTGTGTTCCCAGACTGGGCTAGGAATAGAGAGCAGGGAAGAGTTCGTAACCAGGGGAAAGCCCAAGCTTCTGGAGGTGTCAGGTCTCAACACAGTATAGTTGCATTTGCTTATGCAGTACCCAAGCTATTAGCCCTACTTGGCAAAATTTATCAGCATGGACCCAGAAAGGCATTAATTCTTAGCTGGACTACATCCTGGCCTCAGCTAGCATCTCCCCCCATATTTGAGTTCTCTGTGTTGTGTAGGTTGCAGCAGCCTCATGTTTTGTAGCTGCAAAAAACATGACCAGGCCAATAGCTACACAGGTACTGCAGAACAGTGTTGTCCCCCCCTCCCTGCCCCAGTATTGAGCAAAAGAGACCCCCAGTCTGAGCAGAACATCCCACAGTGGGATCCTGAATGTTTGCCTGCCTTCTCCTCCCTCTTCAGTGGTGCCTTCACCCTCTCCCAAAAGTCACCAGAGATCAGTATCTGTCTATGCAGAAAGACAGACTTGCCCATCTGCAGTGAAAGGCCAGGGATGAGGGCTTGGGGACCGGCGACATACCTGTCGTCATCGTACGACTGCTTGGGTCAGAGAGCAAGTACTATTTTCAAGGCTGCTTTAATGGCTAGGACGCTCTTCTGTGAGCACGGTGCTCCTTGTGCTACACCGTGGGACAGAGTGTCAGCTCACAACCTCCTGAGATGGGGATACTGAAGCACCACAATAACGCCTCACCCTCAACAGAGAGGAAGCACCTGGGAGTTGGGATGAGATGGAACTGGATAGGAGATTAACCCCAGTCCTCCAGTGTGACAGACCCTTTAACTGCCTGCTGTGTTCTTCCCAAGTTACTTCAGCTAAATCCCTACAGGCAGAAAAGCAGGGATGAGGAGGGGTGTCCTACAGAGAAAGTGTAGACTGAGAAAGTTTTACAATATAAATAGCATTCAAAATTATTATCATTAATAGTAAAAAGGATCTGGAAGAACAGAGGAGTGTCCCATTCCCACCCCTGCTCATTCATTAATGCGTCCTCATTTATGTGACAATAAATACCCACTCCCACCCTTGCTGTCTGATGCCATTCATTTAATGCTGGAGAAAGAAGGGGGGAGGGGTGGAGAGAGAGAGAGAGACCACGCACCCTCACCCCCTCCTTCCCACTGGCAAAAGCTGAGCTAGTTGTCTTTGTGACACCAATTCCTTGAATTTTATATATGTGTGTGTGTGTATATTATATATATAGAGAGAGACACACACACACAAATATATATTTCTAAAATTCATTACCTGTTGTTCCCACCCACCCCCCTCCAAGAAGTGGAGATTATTATTAATATCGTACAACTGAAAACATGGAAAAATAAAACCCAGAAAGAAAAATGGGGGGATAGAGCCCCACCCATAACAAAGGGTCCCCAGATGGGCACAGGCCCCACGCACCATGCAGGGAGCAAGGAAAAGCAGCTGGTACCCTCAAGGTTCATGTCCGTACAAAAGGGTGTTTTTTTGCTGCATCCTGCCCCCATGTTCTGTGATCTGCAGAATGAAGTGATGCAGCACCAGTCCTGCTGCGAACCTGTCTTTCTTATAGGGCCTGGGGAGGAGCATGGGTTTCCTTCCTTCCTCTCTCTCTCTCTCATGTGTGTGTGGCACGGAGTTTTTTTTCACTTGCCATCCCAATCTTTGTTCTTGCCTCATATGGGGTCCTCTTAGTAATTCTGTGTAAGAGCAAAACCAAACCACTGCTGCTGTTGTCTCTAAGATTAAGGAGAAGCTGCTGAAGCAACGGTAGAGGCTGGGGCAGCAGCTGGACCTGGAGCAGGAGTTGGGGCTGGAGTAAGGGCTGGCTCGCCCTGTGGCCTGGAAGCATCGCCATGGTCTGTGGAAGAAGCAGCCTCCTCTGGTTCTCCATCTTCTTTAGTGGTCAGGCCTTCAGGGTCAGGCAGCGATTCTTCAGAATCTGTGTTCAGGTCTTCCTCTTCATCATCCTCCTCATCATCATCCTCCTCCTCCTCCTCTTCATCATCCTCCTCTTCTTCATTCATCTCCTCCTCATCATCCTCTTCATCCTCTTGGGAAGAGTCATCCTCGTCCTCCACATCACCAGAGCCAGAAGCCACTGCCCCCCTCTCCTGAGGTGCGGTCCCAGCTCTGCTTGGTGATGGACCTTCAGTGACTTCTGACTGCTTCTTGCTGAGGTCCAGCGAATCATTGAGGCCCACGCCAGCTGCATTCTGCAGGAAGAAGAGGGAGCTGTTGTTGTCAGTGCTGAGGTTGAGGGAACTGTCCAGGTTGATGGAAGAGTTCTGGATGTCATACTCGAGAGTGGAGTGGGCAAGGCCCTCAGGGCCAGGAGATATGGCAGGAAGCTCCCCTCGCTCCTGCTTCTCGTGTTTGCGCTTGTGCGAGTCCATCTGTGACATGCCCACCACTGTGTGTTTGCAGCCAGGGTAGGTGCAATGGAAGTGGGAGCACTTGAGTTTGTACTTGCAGTCAGGCACCTCGCAGTCCACGCTTGAGCTGAACTGGCAGAAGCCAGCAGCACTGATGACGTCCTGCTTGCCGTGGTGCTTACGGTGGGCTGTCACCTTAGTGCTGTCAGTGCAGCGGAAGCCACAACGCAGACAGTGGAAGTGTGTGCTATTGCCAGAGAACTGACAGTCTGGGAAGTTGCAACTCAGTGAAGACTTGAAGCGTTTGAAATCATCCAATACCAGGTTGTCAACACGATCATGATGCTGGGCGTGCTTATACATGTGGGTACGACCACAGAACTTGTAGCCACAATTCTCCCGCGTGCAGTGGTAGTGGGTAACCTTGAGAGAGAATTGGCAGCTGGAGTCCTTGCAGTCTTCATAGAGGTCATAGCGCCGAAATCCCTCCAGCATCATCCCTTCATCCAGCATCTTGCGTGAGGATGCAGTCTTGCGGCGCTTGCCAAACGGGGACATATCCTCAATAATCCAGAAACGCTTTTTGGCCCCCGAGGCAGTTGGCATAGTGATAGTATTCCCTGAGGAGAAAAAACAAAAAGTGGTGTTGTAACAGCCAGGTCTCTTCATCTCCTCACCATCCCGGCAAGCCCTGTATTTGCCAATACATAATGCTGCAACTGTTCCCACCCAGCAGCTCATCCCTCAAGCTCTAAGTAAGCCTGGACTCTGGGATTGTGGGGTGGCTGATGCCTGCTGCTCATTGCTTTCTCAGTTTTCAGCATATCCCACCTTAATTGCTGCTGTGGTATACTTGATATTGTCCAAATGCTAACCATTGCTTCTGTGTTTTGCCACTCTCACAGTTTCTCCTGCTGCTTAGTTAATCTCTAGTCCCATTTTCCTCAAATCAGACTTTAATACAGAGGAACTGGCATGTTCCAATCCAAGGATTGAGGTGTTTTACTGTACTTCACTGGGGTTAAAGTGGTAACAGAGTTTAAGCATGCTAAAACCTGGTAAGCGTATACTGTTTTCCCCAGCCCAGGCTCTTGTAATACACTACAATAGCCAAGGACAGGCAGGAAGTGAAGGAAGATCCCATGCGTGATTAAAACTGCAAGGGGGGAATTTATAGAAATAGGATGGACTTTGGCCAGGAGACTGCAACATCCCTCACTGTAATGAGCCTACATATTACGATGAGTGCACTTAGAAAGACAGATGGACAGATGTTCAATGGGGCTAATTCTCATCATCACTAGCCAGTGGACTCTGAGAGAAAATACCAGTTCTACAGCTTTCCCTTGGGTCTCAAAAATCACATGATGCCCCTAGTAAATAAAGAGCCCTCATCTATCTTCCACTTTCATTCACAGGGCCAGCATAACTGGCTAGTGCTCATGTCCCCTAGGATCAAGCTGACATCAAGGACTCGACCTCATTATATCTATTAACTTCTTTTTCTTCTCTGCTTGCTATTTCCAGAATCAAACCACTATCTCCAGTATCAACATGCAGCACAGATGAGGTTGGAGGCAAGAATTTCTCACCAGGTGCAGAATTGTGAGTGTAATTGGAAATTATAGCTTGCAACGAAAACATACTACTTTTTTTTTTTT
>VZSZ01010248.1:830179-875127 GCA_013398815.1 Ibidorhyncha struthersii | reverse complement strand
TTTTTTGCCTCTCTTGATGCTGAAACTGCCATCCTCTAAAAGAGGCATGATTTGTGACATGCAGTTCCTGGGGCCTGAGAATCCAGAGCAGCTTGCATCCTTGTCTAGGAGACTGAAGAAACAGTCATCTGTTTGACTGTTGCGGACTTATTTTTTTTTCTGGCTGATAAGCAGGTATTAAAAGTGATGAATGCTATTTTTGCCATATCTGGCCCTTCAAATGACAACCCTTTAAGAGAACATGGCGATTGTTGATGGAAGCCTCCAAAAGTTAAACTGGACTGTACTGAAAGATACAAGCCAATGGAAATGGTAGCAGCAACCTAATCTCCTGCGTCGTTCACATGACTGCAGGATAAGCAAAGAACAAAAGATTTTTCCACACCCGTTCCTCACATGGCACTTTGCTCACACTGCAACTAAGGACACCAGCTCACCATGGTGAGACCATCTTAGTGACATGTAGCTGGTGGAAACTGCACGTTAAGGCTAATTTAACCAGCTACCAATGAAAGAGTAACTTTCTGTCACTGTAGATTTTAAATTAGCAAGCTCTTAGCTATAGAATCTGTGAGCAATTACTCTCTGCTCCCCACCCCCCAAACATCTGATATTGTAAAATCTCATTCTCATCTCATTCTCCGCTTCCAGGCGACTTGTGTAAGTGCATCGTCGCCTGGACAAATCGCTGCTATCCAGATCAACTCCTTACTCACAGAATCATGGAATTTTCAGAGTGGGAAGGGACCTCTAGACATCATCTAGTCCAAGTCCCCTGCTAAAGCAGGATTGCCTAGAGCACATTACTCAGGACTGCATCCAGGCGGGTCTTGAAAATCTCCAGAGAAGGGGACTCCACAACCTCTTCCGGCAGCCTGTTCCAGTGCTCTGTCACCGTAACCGTGAAGAAGTTTTTTCTTGTGCTTTAATGGAACTTCCTATGTTCCAACTCCTTCTTTTAAAAAAAATTACAGCCAAACCATCAAGTCTTATCATTAGTATGAATGCTCATCTCATCTGCCTTCAGACAGGAATACAGGATAAGCCATTTTAGGGAAAAGAGTCTGGGAAATAACTAGAATTTAAACTTTACCTGTTTTAAACTCAATCTATCTGCCCAGCTTTTGTAACAGTTCAAACAGATGTGCTTAAAACTTTAGTTAAACCAATTTTCTTTCCTCATACAGGTGAAGTTTCAGAGCAAGAGTACGAAGAAGAGATGATAACCTGGTACACTCTCCTCCTTTAGCCACTAGAGAACACTCAGTCTCTAGCACCCAACTGAAGATTATAAGCCTCAAAAGATTTAATCCCAAGCAAATCTCAATGGTAAGTGCATACCATAACCTTGTCTTTTCAACTACTAATAATGCAAACATTCACAAAACTATACAAAGGTAAAAAGAAAAGAAACTGAAAAATATAGAATTAGAGGAAAGCACAGCACAAGATTAAGATGTTTCAGGTTGCATGCAAATAAGTTTTTTTAAAAAAAAAAGAGGCAAAAATATAGTTTCTTGTGAATTTTGTTCATTGGAACACATTCCTCCGGACGAGGCAAGGATCCTTCTCCTGCCAAGTCCCATGAGAAAAACCTGTGAACTTCCAAGTGGAGTTGGTCCTCCAGCCATACTTCCAACCATTTACCTCGGATTGTGCGTTACTAAAGCTGGCAGGAAGAATGACTGGGACATTTGTAGGCTGCCAGAATCCTCTTAAGTGTGAACTTTAAGAACAAATATGCCTTTAATTAACTAGAAAAGAGCTGGGAGTTGGGAAAAGAAGCCAAAACTGAGACACACCCTAAAAAACATTCCCAGCTGAAATGAGAATCTCCAGCCTGAGACATCTCTGATCTTAGTCACACATGGGAAACATGGCAGCTTAAAACTAAAAATCTAATGTATTTTCTGCAGCTGTTAAGAGCAGATGTAAATAACACTGAGTGTGAGAAACAGCCTGAGCTGTCTGATGATGTCATCGTGGTGACACTGACTGTACTTGACTCTGTTACTGGTGCTGGGGAACGCAGCCCTGAATTTTATGGCTTCGTATATGAATAGGAAGCAGTGAAGCTTACAAGATCTATAAAAATACAGGAACTGGGTACCTTGTCAGACATTTATTTACCTGCTGGGATGTGGACAGTAGACTATGGTAGGCACTAGGTTGGGTGGCCTGGAAGATCTGAGCAAGAATTCCAAGTCCCATGCATGCTACATGAGCAAAAGTTTGCTCTGTGGCCACCCAGCTGTTACCAAGAGGCTGGAAGTGCATTTTAACTATGGATTTTGTTAGTTTTTTCTCACAGTTTGCAATTGGTGGAAATTGCTCTCAGGTATCCAAATGTCCCTCAGTGATTTGGTGTGTTTTTGGTTACTCTTCTTAGCTGTGGTTACTGTGTCAGCAGACAAAAGGAGTAGGCATGGACTTGGATAAAGTTAAATAAGACACAGAGTGACGTATGCTTTTTTACTGACCCAAAGGTGCAGAGAAAAAAATGTGGGCAGGGTGAGTGGGGAAGGAGATGGTCAGAGGACACTAAGAGAGAAAGCAAAGAAGTGTTACCTGCTGCATCCTGAACTAAGGGAACGTCACTTTTTACTGGAGTTGGAGTGGCAATGATGGGCGAAAACCCAGTGGTGCTGGCGGCAGGCATGACAATGCCTCTGCTGGATCCAAGAGTGGCACTGAGCAGAGAGTATGAGAGACAAGATGGAGAGAAAAGATAGGGGAGGGTGGGAAGGGGAGACCTAAGCAGGGCTTGTGAGAAAGATGGAGGCAGAGATGGTGGTTGAGGTTGTGGTGCATTGTGGGTAGCATCATCGGCAGCAGCGGTAGCAGTAGGAGGAACCAGGCAGCCTGGAGAATGTGGAGAGAAAAAAAGCAGAAAAAAAAAAAAAAAGGAAAAAAAAACCAAAACAACAAAACCAAACCAAACAAACAAACAAAAACAAAACAAAACAAAAAAAACAACAAAAGAACTGAAATGAGAACCCAAGAGCAGAAGCAATATGATGAAAATGGAAAATACATTCACAAATGTATGAAACAGAACTGTAACAGAGAAGAAACAGAAGGTGAGGAACTGACAGCATCAGGAAGAGGAGGGTTGTCTCTGCAGAATGTAAGGTGGCTTTTGTGGCATGGGGGAAGAGCCGCAGGCTTTAATGTAGAAATTCCTGCTTGTTTGGTCCTTGTTCATCTGTATAGTGCCAGCTTGTACCAGCTAATAGCTGTAAGGGTGATCTTACACTTCGGGCAGGTGGAGGTGCTTGCTTGGATAGTGGTGGGGGGCCATTTCCTAGGAAGCGTGACTTGGGCTAGACAGCGTCCTGACAAAAGAGAGTGCCAGGAACCACTGTCCCACCAGAACTCTCTGGAGGAGCTTTAATGTCATGGGGCAACTACTGTCATGACCTGACAGTGTTCACACAACATATGGTTAGATGTGCTATATGATAACCTTCATCTAACTGGTGTGGGAAAGAAAAGTAGGAAAACACGTACAAAATTAAAGCAAACTCAGTGAGGCAGCCTATCTAGAATGTAACACTTAACCTTGGGAAGCACAGCTAAGAGATCCCTGGATCACCACTAGACGATAACAGAATTCATAAAAGATATCTGACTACTGAAAAGATAACCCTGTAATACAGGGCAGTGGGAGATGGCTACACATTAGCCTGGCAAACAGGAAACAACAGCGGAAACTTACTTCCAAAAAGAGGGGATGATGGAGGTTTCCTCTGTGCAACACTGCACAAAGTGGAACAAGAGTTTTTGCATGAGGAAGGGAGCTCGGTGAGCTGCTTTTATATGTTGATTTCTCAAGATGCGGTAGGTTTTTTTTCCCTGTGTATATAATATTTGCTATTGTACAGTCTTTCTGTACCTCAGCAGTATAGGAAAGTGCCTGAATTCAGATGCTGCACGAGGAAATACAAAAGGGCATCAGGGGAAATGCCAAGTACAGAACAGGCCCACAACTTTTTATTTTTTTTTTTTAAATTGGTTATTAAAATACATCCAACTCCAAGACACAGGATTAAAACCTCTCTTCAGGGGAGAAAAAAGATACGCTGTTAGTTCATGGATGCTTGAGATGCACATTTTAATGGATCTCTTCTCCCAAATGATGGAGGGAGCCAGGTTAGTAGGAGGCACTATTGTGAAGCTGGTACAGTTTATGTTTTAAGGTGCAGTTATCCTTTGGCCTGTCTTCATGAGTTTATCTCCCAAGAGAGCAGGCAACTGATGATCCATTTCACACACCCTCCCTTCTCTCTTACCTGCTGATGTACTTTCATTGCCCACTGGAGTGCTGGAGCAGCTGCGGTCCATATTGGAAGATTCGGAGGAGATACCCCCAGGGCTACAGCCAGTGTAATCCATGTACTCATCTGTTTCAGTGTCCATCATGCTTGGGGGTCCCTGAAAGGAAGCTGGGGTTCCTGATGAGGCTGGGCTGGGTGCCATGCTGCCAACCTGGGGGAGATTTTCATTTCTTGGAGTGTGGCCAATAACCTGCAGCAAGAAAACAGGACGGGGACTTTCACACCAAAAGCAAGATGCCAAAACCAAAACCATCTGTCTGCACGTTTATTTCTCTGTGCCACAGTTCACGAGGGATCGCTGGAACATGCTCGTGAGTAGAACCCATGGCACTGTGGCTAGGAGCATGAATCTTCCTTCACTGGGAGCTCAGAGCACTGAACTTGGCACATGTATCCTGGTATGTGAATTGTGATGCGCGCAGAGGCTGGGAGTGTTAATCTTGGCACCAGGATCCTGGTGTGTGGATTCTGATGCATTCAAAAACAGGAGGTGTTAATCTTGGCATTACTACCTTACTGTGTAGGTCCTGCTGCATTTAGAGACTGGAAATACGACTACTGACACAACTGTCCCAGTGCCTGCATGCTGAGACATTGCAACAGGGGAACACAGACTGAAACCAGTGATGTATCTGTATACTGTGTTCACATGCAGCTGTTGTGGCGGGGCACGGCATGGTCTTCTCTGGATAGCTACATGGGTAGGTACCCAGAAGCAATGTATATCCAAACACACCACTAAGTGCCTGCTGAGCACTATGGAATGGGAAAACTGGAGTTAGTACATTTCAATGCAGAAAGGCAGTGGCAATACAGTAATCTGGTTAGCTTTGCCACATGCACTGATTTGTGGTTTCATCCTTGTTTTGTCGTTGCTGGACTGATCCATGGGCTGAGTGCAGCAATAGAGTAAGACTAGCACTGTAAGCTCCCAGGATTGCTCAGGCTGTGATTACTACTTTTCCACTGCTGAAGTGATATAGGATTGCCAGTGAAAGGAGGTGGAGGTCAAAACTAGCATTTTCTGCTCAGCATGTACTAAAATTCTTAGGGCTAGATTCAGGATGTACTAGAAGAGTACTGAAGACAAATCCATTTGTTAAATCTCTCCTAAGTTTGATTCTTGTACCTAAGCTTTTCGTGGTCAGAACAAAAGCTACCACAACAGTAACAGCAGTTCCTTGGCATCTGTGAACTCATTAAATCCAACAGCAGTTGACTTGAACAATTAACTTATTGACAGTACTTAGTAACTAATAGGGATCTCTTATTCCCATGTTGTGGAATGAAAGGGGGTTCCCATCTTGCTTCTACAGGTGGCCCCTTTTGTTTTTCATATAACAGAAGATGGCCTTAGGATCAGATCAGTCATAGGTGTTTAAATAAAGCTAGCTTGTTTCATCTCCCAAGTCAATGGAAGTTAAGGCAACTAAGAAATAAGAACAAGCAGGAGGTTGCAGGAGTGCTGCCGTTCAGGGCAGCAGCTCAGTGCTGCAGTTGAAAATCTGATTTATTCACGAAACAGACAAACTTGATCTGCCAGTTGCGCTCAGTTATGTGTTAGAAAAGAAGCAACTGCATCACTGTGCTACTTCCTGAGAGAAGACAAGGAGTGCCCCAAACTAGCTCCAAATCAATAAGGGAAGAGAAATTTCAAGACTGGTAGTTCTCCCATCCTAGGTGGAAGCAGCAAATAATTCTTTAAGTGCAACAGGAAATGTTGCTTTAACCAGCATGTGCAATTCTTCCGCATCCTAAGCACTTTAATTTTAACAAGCCAATTGCTGTATATTGAGAGAGCAGGGAGGGAGTGCAAGTTGTAAATATGAGTATTTTAGTCTTATCTTTCTCAATTTTTTTTCTCTATAATTCACAAGGAAAAGCTGCTTACACTAAGTAATGCTTTGATGTCTATGCTTCATCATCTTTCCTCATATTGCAGAAGTCCAACCAGGTAAAGCTAGCTTGGGTGAACTTGCGTATCCCAGTTGCATTCCCCAATGTAGACATATATCCTTAAGAGTTTGGGTATGAGTGTCTTGGCACTACAGCAGTTCTGCAGCAAGCAACCCAAGGGACCAACACTACATGCGGATCTACAACTTAAATAACCAGTGAGTCACCTGAGTAGGAACACGATCAAAGTTCTTCCCCAGCATCCTTCTCATGTGCTTTCTGGCATGGGATGTCATTTGGTGCTTGAGCAGGAAGGAGAACTGGCAGCCCTCTCGAATGCAGTGGAAGTGGCTGTTCACTTGGTTGTATTTGCAACCTACAGACATAAAACCATTGTTATGTAGTACATGAAAGGTACCAACAGCGAAAGGGCCTGTAGGGAAGATGAGCAGTAGATGGGACAAGGCTGCTGCTACATGGATTTCTGGTGGCTTGAAGATTACCAATGATCATGGGTTCTTCAGGAACAGTCCTGGATGAAAAAAGAAGATGATCTTATGCCTGCTGAGCAACTGCAAGAGAGGATTACAGATTTAAGAAGTGAGCCTGAGCTGCAGACTAGTCCCATCCCTTTTCATTTTGTTATAAAGAAAGGAACATCACCATTACATCTAGTAGTGCCTAATGCTCTCCAGTCTTAGCTAGTGCCTTTTCCTTTACAAAAAGAACAAACCCAAGACATTGAACTGAATCACAGAAGTTATAATCAAAAATACACACTCACAATTAGATTAGAAATGAAAGGTTGTTCCTCTCTTTTTTGCTTTAACCGTGCTCTCAGAAAAGCAGTCTTTTAAAAGCTGTAGCTCTGGACAGTGTATGCTCTCTGGTCAGATAGAAATGAGCCAGGAGGTGTTTATGCCACTCCAAATTTGTTGTGTAACAGGGGCAGCTACTAAACAACAAGCAATTTATATGGGTTCTGGCATTCAGCACTTGACACATTTTACTCCTCGTGGATAGTGCTGTGCACGCTGGGAGTTTGTATATCTCATTAACAAACAATCCGGAACAGCTACATTCTATAGCTGATAAATAACAGCTTGTTGCAGTTAAAACACAGCTATATCAATAATCAGGTTCTGTCTGTTCACCATCATCCCTTGGCTGTGTCCTTATACACAGAGGTACAGACCGGCTCAGCTTTACTCATCTATTGTCTATCTACACCCATCTACCTTTACTTACATACCTATATATTTTTCATCTCTCTCTCCCTCCCCACCCATACATGCATGTGTATACTTATACACAGACAAACATACATATAAAAATCTATCTTGTGTTTGTTCAGAAACATTCACAGCCCTTAAAGCAGGCCAGTGCTTTCTGCACCTGTTATGTATATATGTATACGCAACATAAAAAGCGCAGAGATGTAAAGAAAAGTGGACATGCATTTACATGTTGGTGTAACCATACACACCTACAGGAACATATCCAGCTACACCATCCCATCATGCTGCCTGTATCTATGCAGGCAAATGCAGAGTGCTAGCTAAACATCTGTTTATTGCATGGCAAGCCCAACCTATAGGCATATGTACACACTGCTGGATGCATGTACCCCATCACTCCCCAAAATAAACACTGCTGACACACACACAGTCTGTAGACGCCTTGCTGCCAAACAGCTCCTGAATCACCCAGCCCATCTTTAGCTCACAGATAGTGTTTTATGTGCATGCCAAGTTTATGTTTGTTTAGGTATTGTACTCCCCCACAGCTCCACCTCATTTGCCCTCCCCATCACGTTGTGCTGTTCTTTGGGATGGAGAACAAACAGTGCTGGCGGGACTAAAACAGTATCAGCAAAGGGCAGGTGAAGGCTCGCCTGTTGCTAGGGCATCCGTGTAGGCTGGGTGTCATATATCATTGTCCTGCTTTGTCTAGCCCCTGCTATCACCTGAAACACCTAACGCTGAGTAAATAACAGCAACTGCTGAATCTACTGACATGTGTAAATGAGACCTGGATAAGTACTGGCTGTGGCGTGTTGACACTCATTACCCTGGTTACCACAAACAAGCTACCATTTGGGTACAAATTCTTGATGTATTCAAACCTGAAAAGTTTAGTTCTGGTTATTGTGGCTGTTTCCCTGCACTGGGAGAGAACAGCACCCAGGAGTGTTATTCTGAACCCTATTTTGTTTCAGCCTTTGTTCCAACTGGGAGTGATAGGAAAGACTGGGTCTGTGATACTGGTAAGCCAAAACACAACTAGAAGGGTTAAGTGAATCCCAGGCAGTTCAGGATAGAGCTCTGCTGGAGCTATCTTTAGGGATTCCCCCCAGTTCAGAGCCCTCAGTTCCAGCGCTAGGTCCCTCCCTGGGAATGCAGTCTACTTTTTGTTGTTGTGCATTTGTTTTACCAGATTTACACTAGAGGCACTTAGATTTAATAACTACTACAACGCAGCTAATGATTTTGGCAAGTGGGCAAGCCACAGTCTGAGGCTGTGCCACATCTCGGGTGTTTCCTTAGGCCGTGCTCCGGTGAGAGGCTGGCACAAAGACCCAGCGCTGTATTCCCTGCTGCGCACAAGTGGCTGTGGAGAATGGTTTTGGAGGAGAAGGGAGTATTTTATTGAATGCTCTTTTCCATACCCCTATGCCCAGCTATTTGCCCTTTGGCTTTCAATATGCCAAACTGGCAATGGCTAAAAAAACAAAAGTTTCATTTGAAGCTGCCTGGAATCAGGCAAAGCAGCAACTTCCTTGATACAGGAAGACTTTCACACAAGGCACTCATCAGAGCAGCCATGTCCCCTATGCCTTTTTTCACTCCTAAGAGCACTCTTAAACCCCACCCAAGACAAGCAGTAGGTCCAAAAGACTACAAAGTACAAAAAACCCCAACCAAACAAACAAAAAAAAGGCCTTGACAATTAGATAAAAAGGAAAAACAAAGGGGAAGCTGTATCTCCAGACAAAAATAAACAAACAAATAAATAAATAATCAATCCTCTATATTACAGTTTCTGTCCATTTAACTTGGGTCTATTTGGGAAAACATGGAAAACTCAGGCAGATCAGGAACTGCTTTCTGTTTTGTTCCATTTCTTGTTTAGTGGTTTAATGACCAAATACATCTTAAGCTTAACTCGCAGGCTCTAACACATGGCGTTCGTAGCCTGGACATGGGACATACCACATGAGAAAGATGACGGGGGAAGGAGAAGAAAACTCACCTAGTCTGCCACACTCTTCTCGCTTGGTAAAATACTTGAAGCCATTGGCGGCCCTTCTCTCTGCCTTCTCGTGTTTTTTCACATGCCAGGGCAGCTTGGTGGTGATGTTAGTCACAAAATAGCAGCCAGGACGAAGACAGTGGTAATGCCCTCTCATCCTGAATTCACAGTGCTAGAGAGGAGCAAACAGGGAGGTGGCTTTAAGCATATCTAAAACAAATCCACTCTCATCTGCCTACTACTAATGCTGTCCCTCTGAGACACAAGAGAGGCCTGAACTGATACGGTAGATCACATGCATTTTATCTTCCGCTAGCCACAATGCAAACTTGTTCCCTGTCATGTATTTTGTATTGCTGTCATGTATTCTGTCTTGCACTAGTCTACACTGAAATATCCCAAACCTAACTTGTGGCTTTCCCTGGTATTCATCATAGATTTTTATTTCATCTTGTGTCTCTTAGGTCATTCTAGTTGCCTTGTCTACTTCACCCAAGTCAAAGAAACGTAAAAGCAGTGCGATTTTCAATTTGATTGAAATCAAACATTTTGCTAGGCCACTAATAAAGACCCTTCCATGGTTCAGTAGTTAGACCAGGCATGAAATACTCAGCCTCACTTCCTAATGGGCAGTCCACTTGCTTTTACCCATTCTTCTTCCCCACACACACTCAGGCTGGACCACTGCTTTTGAATTGCTCTTACCTGGTTTGGACAGAGACACTGCAGCGAATAGTAAGCAAACTGGTCTCGCACATTCACCAAATTATTGTTGGGGTTGATGTGGTCCAGGCAGTGGGATTCTGCTTTGCCAGAGGTTTTGCACACATACTTGCAGTTCCCAAAGAGACAGTGGAAGTGGAATTTGTTGGCGTACTTGCAGTCCGTTGCCAGGCAGGGATCACTGGAATAATTCCAAAACCCAATCATCACCTTCACTCTTTTCACACATTTGTTTCTTTGCCAAAAGTTAATTCAAGGGGAGCCCAGCTGAAGCCTCTGTTCCAAACATGGCCTACATGTTTCCCATAGCCACCTTCCTCTTTTGTAAAATTGATGCTGGCAACACTACAGCAACTCCACCAAGCTAGTGCACTTTCTTGATTAAGATTATTAAAATACAGCAATGCATGGTGGGTTCTGTAGTCTTCCAATTTAAAGCTCTCTCAAGATCTGGATGGATGCTGTTTCTCCCTTTCTACCTGCACTTACCTCAATGGATTCAGATAGTTCCTCCCATCTCAATTTTGTGTAACCAAAGCGAAACTCTTAGGCATGTGCATTGCAAGGTGCCAGGGCTTCCCCTGATTAGACAAAATTGGCAGTGACCGATTTAATCAGCTAAATGGTTTTGGTACCTTACTCCCCCCAGCCATTCCATGGATTTCTGGCTGCACAGAGGTCAGATCAGAAGTAGCTGAACATTGATCTCTTGGATCCCAAGCACGGTACCCAATGACACCTACTCAGACACATGAAATAGAATTAATAGACTTCTTTGAAAGCAGATAAATGACTGTCAATATACGACCCATAGACTGATACTCCACCAGAATAACTAAGCTGTAATGCCTAACGTGATCTTGGACTCCTGCGTCCTCCGGTAAACCGTGTAACTTCTGTGCCTCTTTCTGTCTACGTAACAGAACTAACACCATCATCACAGCAACACTGTGAAACTTCTTTAATGTTTTAAAAAAGTTCAGCAAGGTATGTTAGCTTCTGCCAGACACGTCCCTTGTGAATTATTTTGTAAACTAACACTGCAAAACCAGAGGCACAGAATTTTAGGAGACTCATTACACTTGTAGAGAAGTTCAGCCAGGACAGCAAAACTCTGATAAATCTGAAGTGAGAGAATTGCTCCTTATTCCTTGAGCTGCTGAGAGACCCATTCCTGGTAAGGCACAGCCCAGGCACTTGTGTTCCCTCCACTATCTGACCCCAGTCATTCCTAGGAAAAGGCCACAGAGCTTACTGGGGACAAATCCAGGAGAAATCCAGCAAGCTTTCTTTTCAGCAATCTGTAAACATCTACTCTTAGTTAGTTCTGTGTACTTTGCTGCAGTAACACCTCACCTTTGCATGACTGAGCACCCAGTTGCCCATTGATCTTTGCTCAACTACAGAAACTCTTGGTAAGTCTCAGACTTGCAGCAAGATCTGGAGGTGGGCTAGTCAGGCGTCATGCTGAAAACTTTAAAGATGCTATGCTTCCTCTGTAGCCTTCAGTGTCAAAAATACTGCAAAGACGCATGTATTTCTGCACACCTCTCATGAGGTATAAAAAAGGCTTCAGTGATATGTCAGCAAGTCTTTTTCTCCTCTGAACTTGTATCTAAGAGTGCTCCCAGATGCACTCAAAAATCCTGCATTTTTTTTTCTAGGAAAATGGAAAGTATTTTCTAGACTTTATAGAAGTAAACTTTCTGTGAGATAAAGCCTGGAGTACTTTCTAGACAAGTGGTCTCTCAGCGGGTGAATGTAGATGTAGTACTGCAGCTCTGAGGAACAGTAAAGAGGGGATTGCCAGGCTGGAGAGGAGATAAGGAGGCAAGCAGCATTTACAACTTACTTCTCCTGGAACTGGAGAAATCCGGGTTTGACCTGAGGCTTGGCATTCTCCAGGGAAGTCGTTGCCAAGGGTGAAGTTGCCAGGTTAGGCACTGATGCTGGGATCTGAGGCATCTGGGGTATGGTTGAAGCCAGCTGCTTCCAAGCTAGCAGCGTGGGGGCAGAGGGCACAGTAGTTGGACTTGGAGTGGGCACGTCAAGGGCAGGAGCACTTGCCATGGTGACAGAAGTAGCAGATGGTGATGAAGGGGCCAGTGAAGCCTTATTCTCAGTAGCAGTTGAGAATGGAGACTCAGAGTTACTTTTCACAGTTCCACCCTCAGTTCGGAAGTGAAAACTGCAAAAAGACAGTAAAATTCAGACATAAATTCTCAACCATTGCGTATAACTTGATTGAGCATCAACAAGAACATGGCAGGAGTCTGCGAACAAATTAGCTGAGGTTAAATCCTAAAAGGGGCTCTGCAAACTTTGTGGAAAGATTTAAGGGCCTCCTAGGCTGTCTGTGAAGAGAAGAGAATTCATTGAGAGGGGTAGAGATAGAAAAGTGCAAGAACATGCTGAAATCAGAGAGATGCAAGAATCGCTGCAGTCAGTAAGATCAATATGCCTATGAGGGCAGCTTCCCATGGCTGTTGTGAGAAGCCAGTAGTTTGTAGTAGTGAACCACAGGGAACTATCCAACGCCAGAGACCAATGGTGCTAACAGATCTTTCCGTCTTAAAATTTGCAACATCTCCTTCTCTTTAAACCCCTTCAGAACTGGTCATGTGGCCAGCTGCTGAAGGCCTTATTCGTTCCTTACTGGGGCTGATCTTCCACTGACTTTAAAAGGAACTTGGCGTGCTTTTGAACTGCAGATTACACTCTGTAGAAATCTGCAACAGGGAAAATTTCCAGTATCCCACCCTTTCTTTGCTAGCCCCCTCATTGTAATATATGAAATTCATTCTTCACCCAAGAGTCATCTAGAGTTCTCAGCATGCTATACAGTCTCTGTAATATAGGCCGTATTATCTAGCCTGCAGTTCTGGCTACCAAACTCTGGGCTGTCTGCTACTTTCCAAAATGATGTGAAAAGACAAAGGGTTTACAATATAGAACATGGCAGGGTGAGAAGGAGGTTGCTGCTGGGCTGGACAGTTTGACTGCTTCATTTCAAGATCCTTATCCACGTGATGTGAACCTCTTAAACAAAACCATATAAACTAAGGGCTAGGGAAAACTCGTTAAAAGAGATTTGTCATGAACAATAAAAAGCTTTCTACACTGCACTGATGGGGAGCTGTCTACTCCACAAGAAGTCTGTATCCTGTGACAAAGGTTGGGTTTACAGGATCCTCTCCCTCCCATAGTTTCTTATTTCTTTGTATAGTGTATTTCTGCACTGTGAGAAATATGGGTCTCCTTGAACACATGCTGTCTGTCAAGTAAGCTATAGAAAAACACAAATGTCCAATTCTCAGCCTTGTCAACACTGTGAGAGGCACCTCTTTTTCACAAGTTGAGCGCGTTTATTGTGAAACAAAATTAAAGAGCACATAGTGTTCTGCAAAAATTTTAGCTGAGCGCACAGGAAGCATGTGGATGCCCAAACTGCTGCCCTTAGGACTGCCCACGTTCCTGCTCTTTAATAGAGTTACTCAGTAACATCTCTCTTGTCCTACAGTGTGCATGTTGTAGAGTTTTCTCAAGGTTTCCCAGGACTCGCGCCCTCCTACTTACTTGGCGTGCTTGATGGCTCCATCCAGGGTGCTGAAGAGAGCACCGCATTCCTCCACGACACAATGGAAATGCACCTTATGGAGAAAGTCGCACTGTGCATCGCAGAAATCCTTGGTACCAAACCTGGCCAAAGCAGACAAGCAGGCATTTTATGGAAGGCCCCAGAGGAGAAGCAGTGTTGGAACAGACACATTTTCTTTGTTTTTCAATTCTACTACCATTCTGCTTTCCAACATCACTGTCCCTGCTGCACAAACAGCACTGATGGCATTGTTGCTTGATTACTGCCTGTTATATAGATCCGAACATGCAGAACAAGAACCTAATTTCTCTCCAATTGAACTTAACTGAGAAACTCCCATTCATATTTAGTGGGAGCAAATACAGAACTACTCTGAAACAAAAGATGAAAACGATTGTGTTCTTGAGTGCCTATGTACGAAAGCCAAGGCTCTGAGGAATGATCAAAGGTTAGTAAATAAAGGGAAATCCAGACCAAAAGGACACTACTAAAACATGACAGTTTGGGGGTTTTGTTTTTTTTTCTGTTTCGGGCTACTGGGAGTAGCAAAAGGCAAGAAACAACAGGGGTTCAAGGAAATCTAGATGCAGAATCCTCCCGCCCCCCACCTTGAAAACAACAGGGTATCACATAGATGGGAGAGACTAAGTATCGCATATATAGCAATTACAGCCTACTATGCATAAATAATGAAAAGCACAATCCCTGAAGTACAGAAGAAACAATGCTGCAATGCAAAAACCAGAGCAAAAGCCATCACCTAAGAGATGCCTCTTGTCATCTTGGAGGAAACGGTCAAGAGGGCAAAAACAACTAAGCAGGGTTTCACTGCTCATCCACTGCTGAGATTCTCCGGACTTAATAAGAGTAGCACAAATACATGTGATTTCTGGAAACTCCAGAATCACAGGGAATTGAGAAATCAAGTGAAAAACACTGGCAGGAAGGATCTGAAACTTAACAGAAGATTCTTGCATAATTAAGATACAACAAACTACAATTGCTCTGATGAGCAGGAAAGCAAGAAACAAACAGCAGCTCGTGTGGTCCCAGGAGGGAACTCTTCACAATTCGAGGGTAAAGGAAAAAAAACTTGTACTGGAGAAGGAAGGTCAGCGCATATAGAATACATGCAGTCAGTTAAGGCTTGCAGGGAGAAGATGAAGGCAAGTAAATGTGTGGTTAAGAGGTAAAGAAACCAAGTTACTGCAAGCTAAAGGGGTTGTTTTATCAGGGACAAAGGTACTGTACTTAGAAAGAAGGTCCCAGAAAAATGGGAGGGGATGAGTCAAAAATGGCTGCCTTATAAAATGTACTTTGGATAGGAAAACTAAAGACAAAGCAGACAATTAGGGATAAAATGAAGACCTTCTAGAAGAGCAGATAAAGGGACTGGTTGGAAAATATAAATATGCACAAATCAGCCAGTCTGGATGATGTATGTCCTGAAGTGCAATGGAAATTAACTCACAAACTGATTGCATTACTATTTGCTATTTTTTTAAGCCATAGAGAAGAAGGAGGTACTAGCAAATTGGCAAAAAAAAAAAAAAAACCAACCAAGATCAACCCAAACCCAAAACCCCTAGGTACTGATTCTTTCAGGGAAAAAAAAGACAAGTGATCTTTGGCAATTATCATACCTCTAGTCTTAACTTCTCCTTCCAGTAAAGTAATGGAACAAATATTAAGAGGGAGGAGAAAATCATTAAACATCTAGAGGATAAAGGAACCATGAGCAATAAACAGCATCAGGATTATAAAGAATAAATCTTGCCAGACAAATTTAATTGCTTTTTTTGATAGAATTACAAAATTAGTGGATGAAGGGATGCAATATATTTGGATTTTAGTAAAGCATTTTGATACAGTCTCGCATATGCTTAGAATTAATTCAAATTGGCCTGGATGTGAACGCTACCTCATGGATTGAAAACTGGCTGAAGGACCGTAAACAAAGGCTAATGACAAACAGCAACGTACTGAGCTGGGAGGAGGTATCTTGCGAATGCTGCAAGGATGACTTTGGTTAGGTCTGAGCTTATTTAACATCTTCATTAGTAATGTAGGAGAAGGAGTAAACAGCGCGTTAATGAAATTCATAGCAGATACTAAACTGGGAGGAGTTGGCAACACCAGTGCAAGAGGAGAAAAATAACAGAGAGGCCTTGTGAGACAAGGGAGCAGGTTCAGAATATGACAGTTATTTGGAAACATACAGCTACCACATCTAGGGGGAAGGGGGTGTTTTTATACGTAGGAGACTTGTGAGAGCAATATTAAAAGTAATCCGATGTAACAGTGGATGGTAAACACGATACATATACGTTATACAGTATAGATGCAAACAAGGTAGCAAAATTGTGAGCTGCATATACGGGGGCAGGAAGCTCGTTATATCTGGAGTGGTGATACAGGAATGGCAGCCCAGTTCTGCACCCATTCAGGGAACAGCAAGAACGACAACAGCAACAACATGATCAGCAGGCTGAGGGGACTAATTTACAAAGTCAGATTAAAGGAAGTAAATAAGCTTGGTTAAATGGTATGCTAAAAGTCTGTGACTATCTGAAGGGGGTGAACTCCAACTGCAGAGAGGAATTATCTGCTGTGGTTCAAGGGGATATAACCAGGAGAACTGGAACAAAATTACAAAAAGGGAAATTCAGGCAGCATACCATGAAAAAAATCGTAACAGTGAAACATATGATGTGGTAGAATAATGCTCCCAGAGACAAGAAAATAGCCATGCTGCTCGGCATAATTAAAACTAGGCTGGACAAAATGCAAATAGATAGCAGGGAAGGATCTCACATTGGCCAGGGGCAGATGGACAAGAAGACTTTCTAGTCTTCTTCATTGAAGTCGGTGATTTACAAAGTGTCCACAGGCATTTGTAGGCAACGATCTGTGTCAGAGCACGAACGCATATGTGTCTGCCTGGGTGTATCTGTGTATGCTCAAAGCATGTGTCTGTCTGGGCATGTATGTGCATGTGTCTGTGTGTGGGTGAGTTTTGTATCTGTTCCATTTTCTTTTCAAGCCTCCTTGTCTACAACAAAAACAGCAGAAGCCATCCCAATTCCCATACCCCTTATACTCCTGATTTTGTTTCAGTGGCCTACTCCTATGGTCAGAGGAAATGCCACAGCAAGCATTTTGAGGCTTCTGTGATCTGTGCATAATAACTAAACATGGTCCAACAGAAACTCAGCGCTAAGAGCAAGCTGTGGTGGGTCCCCTGCACTTGCAGACTGGGGACATAAAGAGGAGCCTAAGATGAAGTCAAGGCTAACAGTATGAAGTGAAGATCTGTGCTTATAGTTGGATCTCAAGATCCCTTTGCAAAATAATTCTATGTGGACAGATATTTCTTACAGGACATTAACATCTACTGCAGGCAGCTGGGACTGAGGACTAAACGGACTCCAGAAAGTGACCAGCATATCACAGAATTAGGCCTTTAAATTCAAGAGAACTCTGCATTCAAGTGTGAACTAGTGAGCCAGACACTTCGCAAAGGAAATAGTTTCCCTTTCCTGTACTCCCAGTTCCATGCTCTCCTTACCGGCGCAGGTACATCTTCCATGGCTCAGAGAGCTTCTCCTGGACAAGTGCCTTCACTGCCTTGCCCAAGTACTGTGTTGGCTCTCCAGCCCCAGCCTGGCTGCCATCTCCTTCTGTCTTAATGTTCAGCAGGTTGCCAAGGCTGGCACTGGTCTTGGACATCTGGAACAAGAACATAGACACTGCATCAAGCCCAGCATACAGCCGTGGACGCTGCCAGTCTGGATACCCTCAGGACTGTCCCCCAGAAAGCTGTGTCTTCAAACATTAACAGAGAAGACAAGAAGTCTGCACAAGCTGCTTAATAACACCTCACTCTTCTGCATCCTCCACCCAACTAACACAAAGTACTCAGGTGCCCATCTAATATTCATGGATCTCTCGTAAAGTAATGAAGCATTATGTCTATTTTACACATGGGGAAGCTGAGGTGGAGGGAGACATACCTGGAGTATGGAAAAGGTGTGCAGGCTTAAACATGAAGAACCCTATACAGCTCCTGCAAAATGCTGGTCTCAGTACAGAGCTAGTGATAGAACTGGTAAGCTCTAGTTTATTTAGAATCCTCTTATCCCAGCCACAAGGAAGTCTCCTTCTTTAAAGTGACTATCAGGTGGAGGCGGGAGGGGGGAAATCTCATTCAACTGGGGAAAAATTCTGGCTCCACTTAAGTTCCTGGAAAATTCTTACTAACTTCAGGAAAGAAACCATGTCACTTTGTGTGCTAAATGGACATATCCTCCACAAAGTGGGACCTGGACTCACAATTTGCCTTGTGTGAAAGGCTTCAAATAGATTCTACACAGAGAAGGTTTAGAGGTCCAGGTGTATGATGTGCAGGACAGAAAAAAAGAAGTTACTTAAGAATGCTTAGAGAGAAAATTTTCTTTCAGAATAAAAGCACAATTTCCCAGACCCTTTCTTGCTTTGTTGTGCTCTCAATTACCTCCAGTAACAGCAGTGAAATTCACAGCATGAATAAATGCAGGATTGGGCCCAATACTTGCCTTACAGACTCCACCCACTTGAGGATCTTGAAGCCCTTTATAAATATCAGTTAATTAAGCCTGACAACCCCCCTAAATAAACTGCAATCTGGTACAGGAACCCTGGCTATTTGAGGCTCTCTTAATGCCCCTGAAGGTAAAGCCCCTGCTGCTATGTGGAGCCTGCAGCTCTTTATGGCTGGAGTCAGAAATTCAGGTCGTCTTTTTCCATTGGTGTTTTTTGGGCATTCAGTTTCTATAAAGGGTTCTTTTTCCCAGACAAATAACGAAGGATTCCTCCAGAAACAGAAATTGTTTGCAGCAAGAGGAAGAAGCAAGTGTGATGTGTTCCTGAGCACACTGAGCCTGATTCTGCAATCCTTAGTCTTGGAATAGGCTCCTTCAAATCAGTGGGCTCTATTCTTTGCTGGTTTATGTCATCAGTTAATCCCATGCCTTCTTTAAAAAAGGAACAAACCTGAAGAACTCGTATTTTGTACCTGTGCTACACTTATTTTGCACAACATAAAGAATCTTCTGCAGGGCTGCACACAAACAAATGCTTATTTCTAAGCATATGCTTAAATCTCATATTCTCCTGGAGATTTTCAAGTGAAGTATCTATTGAAACAGAATTTCCCTGAGCCGGGGCCTTCAGAATGACTCAGGACCCCAGATAGCAGACCTACTAAATAGACTTACTCACTAGAGAAAGGGCTGCATATTTGGAATCACTAAAGGGACAATACACAGGAACGAATAAGAAATTAAGTTTAAAAGGAAACATCAAAAAACCCAGTGTAACAGAGAGCCAATGGAGGAGAAAAGTGGTGTAAGGATAAACACAGAAATTAAACAACACAGAGAAAAAAGAGTGATGAAATAAGAGAGAAAGCAGGTGAGAGATTACTAGGCAAAGTCACTTTGCCCTCTCTTGAGGGTTATATGGCCTTGATGCATGTAACGCCCAGAGCCAAGGGGATGGCAACAGTTATGCCTGTAAAACCTATCACATAGTAGAATATTAAAGCATGGCTCAAAGGCTGCCCTGATCTCTACGGCAGTTGTATACAACAGCAAAATTAATCTTGGTACAGTAGAATTTATCATGTGAAAGGGAAATATATATTTGAGATGATGTATAATTTAAGGAAAAAGTAAGGAAAAAGAAACCGTGCATTATCTAAAATAAATATTCTAGAACATGGTAAAGGGGGCTCTGTTGGACACCATTACTCACACCAGAAAGACAGAAATTGATGATTTTGGCTCAAAACTTCTAATTTTTTTCTTCTTCTCTTTCATGAAAACAAATTATTTTTCTCCCCCTCCCCCAATGAAAGAAAATGTTTTTAAGTAAATAAACAAAATGAGTAACTATAAANAAAAAAAAAAAAAAAAAAAAAAAAAAAAAAAAAAAAAAAAAAATCTTTCGGAGCCCTCCTCTGTCTAGAAAGGATGAAAAAAAAAAAGGTGTCAGAGGCTGCAATATATTTCTTCAGCCAGTTCATTAAATTAATTCGTAAGCAGTGGCTCTGAAATTATACCCGATGAAAAATGGTCTCAAAATTTAAATGGTACAAACTCATCTTATTAGAGGCAAAACATTAAAAAACAAACGCATCTCTTCCCCCCCCTCCCCGCCATCGCAGCTTTAATTTCTCTTGGTGGGGGGAATGAAAGGCGTTTGATGGATGGCTCTTACCTTATTCATAAGCGAGGATAAAAGAGATGAATTTGCCGAGACTGTGTGGCCATTTGATTCATTACTGGAACACACAAACCAACAGGGTTTAGTTAAGATGTGCACAGGGACTGTGAGCACTGAGATTAATCCTTCTCCCTTCAAGCTGCTTCGCTCCTCACCTGCTGCATCCGGAGGAAGAGAATGATGCCCACCCTCCCTTGGGCAGGCCAAACTCTTTTACTTGTGGTAGCCAACATGGAGAGAAAGAGGATCCCAAGTCTGCAGAATTTAGTTCTTTCAGCTATTAAACAGTCCAAACCTCTTCCTCCAGTGTCCACACCATCACACTTTTTTATTAGCTGACTCAAAACCCCACCCCATGGTTTACTCCTTCATCCCGTTAGAACTTTCAAAATATGCCACAAAACGAGGGCTGATGCTGATGGAAGACTCACACTGCCAGGGAAACCATCCTTATGGCCACAGCTAAGCATGCTGAAAGGCAACCTTAGTATTTCACATGCATTGCTAACAGTTCTAGCAGGCACACTTATCCCCAGTATCAGTTCCTCTGCAGTTTCTCCACACAGGACAATCTCCAAGCACTCCTATTCTCAGCAGAGATGCTGGACAAGTGGGCCATAGGCTTTGAGACAGGTGCATTCAGATCAGTGCAAAGACTCATCACCGTAAGGGTAGATTAGCACATGCCAGACCCAGACCAGAGTTAGCCTGACACCCAATTGTGTTATGTTTCCAATTTCTCTGGAAGGTGCCTCTCTCAGACCTGATTCAATGCCCTATTACATCAGTGCAAATGCTCCTGCTAAAAGTGTGCTAAGTGGGGCACTGGAGCAGCCTTTGATCAGCTCTTGATGATAACAGCAGGAATATCTAAGTGAAAGAAGGAGCTTTGCCAGTGGCTCGTTTTTCAGAGAGAAGCACAAGAGGTGAAGCTCTTGTCAAAGAGACAGTAGGTGCATGTGAGCCCCCAAAAACGTCCGGAGAACATACACTTGAGGGGGAGTAGAGAGAGCCTCCCTGCCTGTAGTTTGGGGGTGTCCAACTCAGCCACTGTGAAACTGCCTTCACCAACATGTTGCGTCCTCTCCTATTACAGATACGGAAACTTCTCAGAGCTTGATGCTGGAAAGAGCTAAGTGTGCCTGCCCGCGCACTTCTCTCACCCATGATCCTTGACACTCAAGTCCAAGCTGTGCTCCTGCAAGGAGTCCTGACTAGTGGCAGATGACGATCCCATGGCCTCCACAGGTTCCTGCTTCACCTGAACTGGATTGAACCGTCCGGGAGCTGCTGGTTGTCCATTCCCTGATTGAGAAAGACACCGAAATGAAATGCAAAAATTAAATGAAAAATGTAAGTCTAAAATGAGGTTACAATGGCAAATAAGTAAGTTAAATCACTAGCACCAGTGCATAAATGGAAAAGGCAAAAAAAAGTGTGGGGGGAGGGAAGTGCTGGGATTGCTGGTCAGCGTTTATTGCCAAGCTGACATGATGGGTTCTGACGTCCACTCCAGCGTGGAAATTCTTCAAGTGATAATTATTGCAAAATTATGTCAAAGTTGTCCAGGCTATGGGCCCTTTAAAGGAGAAGGGCGGAAGGAGCGTGGGGGAGACCTGATTCTCTGCACAAACTGTCATAACTAATTTGCGGGGCTGCCTCTTAAGCGTTTATTAAAGACTCTGTTAATGCTGAGGCAATGTGGCAGCTTTCGACTGCTAGTCAAGCCCCCTTTCTCGTCCCCAATCCCAGCGTTGCCGTAGCGACAGCAATGGCCCGCCACTGCGCGTGCCCAGCAGGAGCATCTGCCCTGTCGGGGCTATCGAAGGTGACAGTCAATGGGACTGGTTCAAACCATGTGACCTCTTGCNGGGAAAATGGGAGAACAAATGAAAGAAAAAAAAATTAGGAAGAACAGCAAAGAAAAAAGGAGGGAAAAAAAGTTGCTGACAGGAACATGTCTGCAGAGCTTTTTTCCACAATCCCCAAGTGACTAAAATATTAATTTACCCTCCGGCAGTACAGCTGACGGCGAGCTGCTTCTCAGACAGCAAGTGGCATTTTATTAAAAAATAAAGGAAAATAGTTCCCTCAATGACCTTTCTCTGCTTTAGGAAACAATTTTTCAAATAATAATTTTAAAAGTATGTGAAAGTTCCCCTCCCTCTTTAATCAGATCACTTCGTCCTACTCCCTCGTTTGTGCTTGGGTAGCAGGGAACACGGGCAGCACTCACACTCCCATGGGCCAGCAGCCTGCCCGGCCTTTCCATGCCCCGGGGAAGGAGCCCGTGGGGCAGCCCCATGCCCCGGGGTACTGCCAGGCAGAACCTCCCTTCCACCACCCCCTGTTGCCCACCATGAGCTGACCATGTTCAGCAGGAGATTGTGGAGGTACCCTGTACTCTGGAGGGAGCCCTATGTCCCTGCTGGCAGGGCTGGGCACAGGCAATGACCTGCCCGGGGTCTAGGTGGCAGCAGGAGCAGCTCTGGGCTGCTCCAGGGGACTTCTCATTCCCATCTTTTACCTCTCTCACGGTGCCACTGCCCCTTCCAGCTCAGGGAGCTGCAAGGACAGAGAAGCCCAGCTTGCAAGAACTGAACAGGAGAAAGGTCCAGTTTGTGGACTGTACCAACACTGGTTCCAAACCCACAGCTGGGACAACAGAGCTGGAGAACAGAACTGACCCCCAGATCAGAAAAACAGTTGGCAATGAACTACAAGATCAACACCACTAGGTCCAGCCAAAACCCAATACAGCCTGCAGAAGAGGGCTTAGGCTGCTGTATGGGCTGCAAGTATTGCCAAGCTTTTTCTTCGTTTCCATTTTTAATACAGTGCCTCTCTCTTTTCAGCCTACAGCAAACTGGGCAATACGCATGGCAACACTCTTCCTTCAGATCTGGTAAGAGCCTACTCCATTTGTGGGCAAAGCTGTGTTTCCTGCCTCCCTTCTGGCCACATGGGTATAGCCCAGCTGCACAGGAAACCATGTCAAGACTGCCCTCTTCAAGCCTTAACTGGACACGACCAAATTTATTCTCCCATTTATTCCCTCCTTTACTACCTCCTCCCCACCTCCAGTCTCATGGACAACTGGGTGGCTTCTCATTCACTCCTCTCCAAGTCATCAGGCACTGCTCTTCCTCCCACCGCTAGCACATCTGGTGAAAGTAACTCACCTGCTTCAAGTGCCACAGAGGGCTTGAGTGCAGCTGCTGCCAGCCTGGCCATCATAGGAGAGATTAATCCCTTGCTAGCAGAGATCCTTTCCATTATTGATGCCGCTGGAGCTGGAGAAGAAGTAGCCGCTGCCTCACCAGATCCTGAAATGGCCTGGGATGAGGAATCCGTAGGAGCAGATGATGTTGGATTGCTGCCAGAACAGCCAGCAGTCATCAGATTAGCTGAGCTGGCAGGAAGTGGTGTAGAGACCCGACTGGGGATGATGGGGAAGAAGGATCCAGCTGTTCCAGGAAGTGCTGAGTTGGAGAGTGCCAGAGCCAACGGTATATTGCTGGGAAGAGCCTGGGAGAGCAGTCCAGAGATCTTGGTGGCTGGTGTCATGCTGTTGGCAGACTTGCTGGCCTGTGAGGAAGCAAGCTCAGCACCAGAGGAGGGTGCAGCTGGGACTATGAGAGAAACGGAAGACTGTTGACTGGTGGGGGAGGCACTCAGGCTGGAGTTCTTCGAGCTCATAGCAGAGAAGTCAATAAGGTCATCATTACTGGACTCCTCTTGCTCATTATCCTTGGACCCCAGGAGAGAGGCAGGCAGGCCCAGCACTCCTGAGCTCCGAATGTGCCGGCGCTCATGTTTGCGTTTATGGGAGGTCATCTGGCTGGTGGAGGTGAAGGTGAAGCCACAGCCGGCCCTTATGCAGTGGAAGTGGTTGGTGGCCTTGCTGTAGACACAGCCCTCGTACTTGCATTCCTCATACTTGTAGAACTTCTTGAAGCCATCCTTGGCATAGGCATCATCTTTGATGTGGTAGCTCTTGTGCTTCTCAATGTCACACTTGTTCTTGAAGGTGAATGTACACCCAGGTCGCCTGCAAGGACATCGAGGAGGAAAGGGTGGTTGGCTGTGTGGTCTAGGAGTGCAACGCAACTGCTGTCACCTGCCTCCCTCAGGGATAAGGACCAGGGCCAGTATGAGACAATAGCCCTGGCTGCAAAGGGGTTGAGGAGCTTTACGTGGGTTAACCTGTGACACCAAGGCAAGCAAACATGCTGCCACATGAGAGAGCTGGGAAGCTCACTCCACTGAGGAACAGCCAC
Organism: Ibidorhyncha struthersii; assembly: GCA_013398815.1. Lineage (NCBI taxonomy): Eukaryota > Metazoa > Chordata > Aves > Charadriiformes > Charadriidae > Ibidorhyncha > Ibidorhyncha struthersii. The sequence continues at coordinate 850,777 of VZSZ01010248.1, read as the reverse complement.
AATAACATGGGAATGCAGGCCCCCACCACTAAAAGTTCCAACCAAAACAGCAGCTAAAGGGGACGAAGGTACAAATGGCACTTTCCTACTCTTCCTGAGAACATGAGAGATCAATAGAAGAGCATTTGTGTACAGAAGGCAGAGTCTGTCCCTGAAAGGGATGAGCTGGCTGACTGGTGGCTGGAGAGAACTCTAGCATGGAAGCACCATTAGCAGTGTATTAATGTCTTACCTCAGTCAAACTCTGAAGAGCACTCTGAGCTCTTTCCCAAATGATTCTAGGATGTATTTTCTAGTGGGTACCCTTTCCCCAGATCACCTCAGATCACACTCCTGCCTTCAGAGTGGTCTGTGGCAAGATCCTGGAAATCACATCTGCCCTGGAGCATGAGCTCTCTCAAGAGCAGTACTGAGGTCACAGCAGGGAAAATCAAGTCTCTGTATACTCCAGAATTTATGAGTTGGCAGATGGAGGCAGACAGACCACGCAATTCTGAGGCAGGATTCCTCTCCTTCCTTGCTGTCTCACCTGCAGTGAAAGTGAGTGGTTTTCTGCCCGTAGAACTGGCATTCCACAGTACCGCAGTCCTCTGTGGCACGAAACCGCTGAAACCCGTCGTTGATGAGCTGCGTGTTCTTCTTGTGAAAGTTCTCATGGGTCATCACATCAGAGGTGCTTGTATAGACCTTGTTACAACCCACCTACCCCAGGCCAAAACAGGGAGTCATCAGCACAGTGTTTTAACAGCTTACCATTATCACCAGCAATAATAAACACATGAGCAGCATACACACATTTAATAGTTCCATTTGTGCACTTCTCCTACGAGTATTAAGTCATCACTTTAATTCCCAATCTAAAGACTGATAGAGCAGTTGTGGAAAAAAAACAAACTCTCTGGGCATGAAACAATAAGAAAAGAAGAGGAGGATGCAAAGGGATAAAAGACCAGCTACAGATAACCATGCCTGCTAAGGGAGCCAGTAAGCAGGGTTCCTACTCTTAAGGAGAAAAGAACACTGACAGATGCCATTACTTTTTGTTATCTTGGAGCGACACGGAATGAAGTAGGACTTTCATCTATTTGGGGAATACAAAATTGAGTGGGAATGAGTTATTTACCTGTTTAGTCCTTCTGGGAGGTAAGGCAGGGTGGTGCAACATGAGCTTGTAATATACAGGTTTGATTCTAGCAAAGCATAAACCCTATGTTCAGCTGATCTTAGCAAACTGGTGACTTTTTTTCCCCTGTCACTGTTCAAGACTACCACTTCCATAATTTTAAACTCATGCAGCAAATGGGAATGGTGTGACGAGGACGGAATGCTGAAAACCTGCCTTCCTCTGGGTAAAGCGGGCAACTTTGCCATATTGAGTAAAAAAACACTGGAATCTGAAAACGTCCTCAGCCCTGCTGAGGGAGGACTTTTTTTTTTCCTTTTCTTCTCTAGCACAACGTGTGCCAATGCCTGCACCATCTCAGAAGTGAAGAGAACGAAAACACCACCTCTTAGTTCAGCCCAGGTTGATTCAAACAGGCAATAACAAAACCCATGACAAATACCCAGAAAAAAAAATAAAAAGGATCTCCAGCTATTTCCAATATAAAAGAGCCTCTCTCTCTCCACACTGACACCTTGAAAAAAGACAGACCCTGCACGGCATTAAAAAAAAGAATTAAACAAAAACCTCCTTAGGAATAATTTGCAATGCAGCTCTTGGTGCTAAAGCCTAAAAAAATGTCAGTTTATATAAACAACTAACTGAATTTTATCCACACCAATTATGGACATAAAGAAAAAAAAAAGTGAGATGGATGACACAAATTCTGCCATTTAAGCAGTATTTTCTCTAATTGGGAGTTCATATTCAGACACCTTTCCTGTAAGACACTGCTTACATGGGCATTATTTTACTGGAAGACAGTGGGCACAGGATGGAATTACCCATATATAGTTGTGTAAACGAGGGTCTCTATGCGAACTTAGAGTGACTTAAAGCTGTGAAACACTCCTTGTACTCTAAAGAAAAAAATTAAACAAATCCCATCTTGGTCAATTGAAGAAACTAAACAATCAATATTATGGAAGCATAACAGAAAGTGTCCTCCAGAGAAAGTCACATGAAGTTCCCAATTTATCAAATGTTGTAAGCACATGCTTAAACCAACCCTATTCAGGACAGTACTTGAGTGCATGCCTAACATTTAAGTATGTGCTTAAGCCCCATTGACTTCAGAAAGCTTACCTGACTTCAAGTTAAACGTATGCTGAAGTCTATCCCAGCAAAGCATTTAAGCATGTGATTAAGGCCTTGTGACTTTAACTGGGGTCTTAAACTGATGGGATAGGGCAGGAGGTGAGACCTGAGTTTTCAGAACAGAAAAGCTTTCACCAAGGGTTGCATGATTATTCTGTAACTACAGCACATTCTTATGGCAATGGCTGAGGCCACAATTCTAATGAAACAAGTACATATCAAACCTAATCTGGAGAACGATCAGGGTAAGACCCAAACAATCTGGCACATCGTTGTCTAAAAACAGTAAAGGTGTCACAGTTACATCTATGCAGCAACTCCAACTCTGGTTACGCTGCTGTTGGAACCTGGCTGGCTCTTGAAAGAAAGCTCCCAGCCTACACCACAGACAAGTACCACTGGTGAAGGAGATGGAGAACCAGAGGTGTTAAGTCTAGATATGGGACACTAAAGTTTAATTAGAATCATAGAATCATAGAATTGTCTAGGTTGGAAGAGACCCTTGGGATCACCGAGTCCAACCATCTACCCTACTCTACAAAGTTCTCCCCTACACCATATCCACCAACACCACATCTAAACCTCTCTTACTTTACTTTAGAAATTGATTATGGAGGAAATTAACCCAGTGTTAAAGTGTAGATGTGTCACAGAAAAGTCTGATTTCAAGGATCAGATTTGAGTAGAGGCAGTGGCATTGCAGAGAGGTCCCTGAATCTCAGAGAACGGGACTTGTTTGGACGAGTGAAGTCCAAGACTGCGAGAAAAACTTGAGACCTGCTTTGCCTCACTGCATCCACAAGGCTTCTAAAAACAGAGAAAGGTGCTTCCCAACACTTGGCAGGGCAAGTGCAGTAAGGACAGGGCACAGACTCTTCAAAGAGGTGCCTGAATCAGCAGTGAGCAGGAGAGGCTGCGAATGTCACCCCTTTGCCTTGGGACAGCCCCTTGCTTGCTAACAGGGAAGTGCTAGGCTGTCTGAACTCCAGAATCCTTTCAGTCCACCCCAAAAAGGACACAGCTCAAATAACGGCACTACATTTGCCTCGTGTGCTACCACCTATTCCCCAGTCCGGCTGTTACCTGCATGCAGTGGTAGTGTGTGCTTTTCCCATTCAGGTGGCAGCCATGATAGTACACGCTACAGTCATCCAAGGGGCTGAAGCGCATGAAGCCGTGCTGGAGGGAATTATCACGTTTCTTGTGCATGTTGTAATGCCGAATCACATCCTGTTTACTAGTGAATCTCTGGAGAGATACAGAGACAGACAGTGAGACACACGTGATGGGAGTGGGTGAGTAATCTTGGGGGCAGGGTGGTTTGGGTTTTTTTTGTTGTTGTTATTAATAAACTTATGGTACCAGGAGTTTAAAGCTCGGCAGTAATCACCCCAAGAGAGTCAGATTAAAGAGGAATTGTGTGCATGTACCCTCTTGGTAAAGGGAAAGTATATACACATGAAAAGCTGTAGAGTAAACATGACATTGGGGTGATGTCCCGAATATGCTCCCTGCAACTTTAAGACTGCAATTCTTCTAACATAATTTTAGCTGCTACTATCTCAAGAACTGCTATAGTTAGAAAGCAAACCAGTGAACTAAACAGCCTACAAGAGAGTAATCCAAGCTTCCAAATCACTCACTGTAGAGGTTAGCAAGACACTGGCTGCCACATTCACGTCAGACTAGAAACTGGGAGAAACACCCTGCTCTTTTATAGTATCTTCCCATTGTAAGTCTTGTGCCTCCCCTACGAGGTAGGATGGCTTTATTAGGAAAACAGGGACACAGAATTTTCTTCCAGTCACGTAAAAAGATGGTAGTAGAGCTCAGAGCTAAATCTGTATCATCAGAATATCCCTTTCATCCTCTACCTGCTTGAAGTAATGAAGGGGTACCCCACTGTCAGAGCAGGCTAAGTGCCTTTAAAATGAAGCTTTTCATTTCTATTTCCCACAGACATCAATATTTAACAGTGAAGGTGGGAAAGTAAATCTGATTTTTTTAAAAAAGAAATCAATATCCATTTATTTTGAGGAGTAATTGAAAAGGCCTGTATTCTAATGTTTAACAACTTTTCTAGCCTCCCTCATAGGAAACAAATGATTATCGCTTCCACTCTTTCCTCCTATAATATCAATCCTGATCAATCTCGTTGGTATTGGCATAGGAATATATAGATATAGATTTCAACAGGAATCCCTTGGAGGCTGGAGGTATGATTTCCCAGGGCGTACATACGGGATTGCTATTGCCAATCATCGTTAATTTGTGCCCACTTATTACAGAGCGTTACTTATTCTAAAATATATCTCAGCCATAAAATAATTTGCATTTTAAAAAGCAGCCTAAATCCTTATTCCCTGCGAGACCAGACAGCTCCTTTGCAAGCAGCTTCCAGACTCCTTAGGAAATAATCATGAGGCCAATCATAATAATAGGTTTTTCTGTCTTTCCAGCCTTTGTGTTTCTCTCTTTCTGGTGCAGAGATATCCGTGTCACAGTTGGGACAGACTCATCTTGATTAACAAATGCTGGGCTAGGAGGACCACTACACACATCCCAGAGACAAACCCTCCTTTGATCAATAGAAACCCACAGTCAAGCTCAGCAGACCCAGATCAACTTCCTACGCTGTGGTCAGGCTCATTCCTTTGAGACCCAGAGGTCTCCTGGGGTAGGGCTGAAGTTGTGTCTGATGCACAGTAGAGGTAAACTCTGGGATTCCCACTTACACACATGCAGCCTGACCACAGAAATGGCAGTGTCCAACTCACAGACCTGGGAAGAGGGTAAACAAACACAGCACGTGACTCGGCTGGCTTGACGTTGCTACCCTGGCAATTCTCCCAGTAATTACAGCATTGCACATGCTCCTGCCCCCACGCTTTCCCCACAAATCCCAGACTGCTGCTGGTCTTATTGGGTGTTTTGTTGCAGATACTGCTGCTACAATGTCACTCAGGCAGCAGGAGGGAAAGAGACAGACTAACAGATCAGCATTCCCTAGTTTCAGGCACAATTTGTAACACAGCAGAATTTATTCTCTTGGTTTCACTGATGTAAATCTGGAGTAGTTCCCACTGACTTGAGCTGTTCTATATTCTGCTCTTTGTTACAGTGGTCTGGGTTTGGTTAAATGGTGTTAGATTAGGTAAAATGGGAACAAAATAGGGTTCTAGTAAGTTCAAAATACATGGGCAAAAATGCCCTCTTACAGAGTGGAAAAGTGAAGAGGCATGTGCGTGCACAGGGGAGGAAAGCACAGGAGGACACACATCTCCCCTAGGCTGTACCCCTTTACATTCAGGTAGCTGTGCCGATAACTTTTTACCATTCCTTTACCTGGTAGTTGCACTCTGGGTCAAGGCAGTGGTAATGTTCTCTGTACTGGTACGCACAGTGTATATGTCCACAGTGCTGACTGCCAGAGAACCTGCAAACATGAGAGGACAGGAGAAAGAAAGGGAGAGAGATAAAACAGTGTCGTGACAGCAGTGCCTGTAAGCAAGGTACAAATAAAGTAAGTCCCATTCCTGCTTTCACTCCATGTTGATGGCATTAAACCCCACCTCCTTTATCCCCTCCAAGGATAGTGACCCTTCCACCTTCCTTTTCTTATTTCTTGTTTCCACCTTCCTTTTCTTATTTCTTGTTTCCACCTTCCTTTTCTTATTTGTCACTATTTAAGCATGCTTCTTGAGCAGAATCATTCAGGTCTTGTACATCCCCTAATCTGTCTGTCTTTCCCTTTAAAATTCATCTCCATTATCCAAGTTGCTTACTTGGGGAAGAGTAAGAAAGGAGGGTTCCTTGAATTAAATATCATACAATTCTAAAATTCTTATGTCTGAGTTTAGATACCACAGCAGTAAGTTTTGGAAATCTCCCATGCCAGGAGGAGACAAATAAACATCAGCCAAACACGGATTCTAAACTTGAGGTATACACCCATCTAGTAGGACATCAGAAAAGCTCAGGCATTCATTTGTTTGTACGAGTTATGTCTCAAGACTTTTTTTTATCACAGTATGGTGTCGCACTACAGAGAAGACTGCAAACCAGTGGATTAGGTGGTAAGCCACACAAATAGAAGATGACCATGGCAAGATTACATAGGAACTTTCAATAAGATGGACAGATCAATGGAAAGATAGCTGAGATGAATCAACAGCACAGAATGAAGCGTTACAGGCAGACCATTTCAACCCTGCGTGCGCATCTTCTCCCATGCATGACAGCCCTGCTAATCATTATTTTCCATGTGGATATAGTATTTGCTCACAACAAAAAATAGTGCAATGCAAAAGAGCAGGGTTTTCAGCCTTCCTTTGAGTGCTATTAGAAGTAGAATGCAAGAAGCAACAGCCAGCAACACGCACCCAGTCCATTTCTGCAGGCCATCACTGAGCAGTCCACACAGCAAATTTGGAATCTCGTGACACGTATGGTGGAAAAAAAACCCAGAAAGGCAGAAATGCCATATAATACGTACATACAGACAATACATGGAACATATTGACTGATAGACACATCAGTAATTGGCAAAAGGGATGATCCAGTATCAGGCTAATCAGTGCAATGAACCCTCTGATGTATATTCTAGAGGACCCTGGAAGAGCTGAAGAGCTTGAAAGGGAAAAGCAGTGGAGAGAAGGGGACTCAGAGGGGAAACATTCAAAGATAAAGTACCATCTGCTCAAAGGTTCCTCAAAGGTTCCTCACGTCACTTAGTGCTAAACACAGCAGGAGCGCATATGATAAAGGGCATGGGAAAGAAACAAGGAAGGGCAACGGGTAAAAAAGGAAAAATGAGAGGAGTGAGGGTGCCCTCGGGCAATCAAGGAACAGGGCAGGAGCAGGGAATATTATGGATCATCATAAGGCAAGGTAACGCTACACTACAGGATAGAAAAAGTCGGGATGAAGAGCAGTACTAAATAAGGCATTTCTGAAGCACAGTAAGGAAGAGGAGGTCAACTGTGGAGACAGCAGGGCCTCTAGGAGATGGAAAGGGGACTTAATTGACAGAAAAGATAGACATTGCTAAAAAATTAAATGACTTCTTTGCCTCAGCATTCACAAAGGGAGACAGGGACAGATGCCAGGAGCAGACATGCCTTTCCCTGGGGAAGGAGAAGAAATACTGCAGGAAATCAGGATCACGTCAGAACAGGTGATTGAGAAACTGGAACAAACCTCAGCAGCGGAGAAGAAACAAACCACAAGGCAAACAGCAAGGCTGGCTGCACAAACAAAGGTGTGGAACTGAAAGCAGAGGAAGCGATTCCTGCTCAACGCCTGGGCGACTGCAAGGCTAGTACAGGGCTAGTACAGGGCACAGGCAGCAGCCTGAGTCACCATGGCATTAACCAGGTACATGCAGCTCAGCAGCAGATTGAACCAACTGGTCCTGCTAGTCCAGGGCTTTATGTCAGCAGCTACCAGCAGCTTTAGAGGAAAGACACTGCTCTGTGGAAAGCTTCCTCCCTATTCCACTGATGCGATGGGGAAGAGAGAGCAAAGGGCTGTGCAGGGCTGGAAAACTGTGGAGCGCAGGAGAGGCAGAGAGAAGAGGAAGATAAAGACCTTGCTGTCAAATATACATCTTTGAAGCAAAGCAGTCCAAACAAATACACACCTTTGAAACAAAGCAGTCCAAAATATTATCGAAAGTGAGGATGCAAATTGACCAGAGATGCCAACTGCAGTAGAAGGGCCAGACACTGAAGAGATCTGACTGTATGGGATGAGTTACTTGAAGCACCCTAGCAGGAGTAACTGATGGGCTCAGCTTTAAAAGCAACAGCTAAACACACACTCTAGCACTTCAAGCTCCTACCCTCCTTTCCACGTGCCACGGAAAGGTGTGTGTGTGTGCAGTGTCTACAGCGCAGGAAGGGAGAGGCAAGTGTTCTACCAAACTGTGTGCCTGGGGAAGGAGGGAAGCGGCAAACACAGCACAAAGGGGAAATTCTGCTCTTTCAGTCTGTAAGGTTAGGCTCCTAAAGGGTTATATTTATCCTGTGTTTCTTCTGACACTTGAAACAGTTCAAAGCTATTAATTTTTAAAGCACAGCATCTGTTTAGCTTTTTCGTAACAGGAAAGCTTACACACCACACACTTACACACACGCACATTTACATGCACATACTCTAAGGTACATCAACACCCCTCTTAATTTACATGAATGCACCCACAATTTCCAACAGTCACAAACACACACACCTAAAACAAGCAAACTCACAGACCATTTAATCACACTGATACGCAAATCCAAACTCCTAAACTGTCCACAGAGGCACACAGATTCATTTTTACAAGAACAACCCCCTCCCCCTTCCCTTACTTTAATCGGTTCGCTTTTTTTTTGGCCAGAAAGAACTAGTCTTGATCTGGCAAGAGTTAGAAAGAAAAACCAAGATAAATAAATAATAATAAAAATAATAAATAAAGAAGTCAGCATGCTTAGAGAGTGTTTACAGANAATTACAAGGGGGGAGGAAACCCACACAGAAATAAATATTTAAGCAAGTGCTGCCAGAAGCACCATCTGCTGAGGCACTAATAATAATAATAATAATAATTTTTTCTGTGGTCTTTTTTTTTTTTAATTATAAATATACGGGGGGGGGGAACAACCCAACCCAAACTAGCTAAGTAAGAGGTTTTGTTTTGTTTTGTGAGAGAATGGATTATCCCTGGGCAGCTTTTGGCAGTGGCTTTGGCAAACTCATTAAGCTAATTATGCAGTACAGACAGAGTGTCGTGTCTCTCTCCCCCCACCCCTTGATTTTAAGGCTTTAAACTGTTTTTAAAATTGTATGTAAATTGAAGGGAAGTGGCTGTGCTGCCAACGGGCGGCTTGCGGAGCTTTTTAAGCAGGATGTGGTGTCCCTTAGCTATCTCACAAGCCTCCCCCAGTTACCTGCCTGACCCAGGGGAAGGGGCTTGCAGAGCGCTGAGAAGAGTGGATGTGGGTGAAGTGTTTATACAGTTCTCTGCTTGAGAGGGGAACTGGGGACAGAAAGGGTGGCATCTCCTCTTACTGCAACGTCTGCAATTCCTGCAATCTCAGCAATAGAAGGGTGCTGCTCCTTCTGCCCCATGCAAAGATGGGCTTTAACCCCTGCTTTATTCCCATAGTCTACCAGGAGACACTGAGTTGCCACATGCTCTAGAGGCATTGCTGCTTGAGGAGCTGCACGTGGTGGTGCAGCTGTCCTCTCTTCCCGCATGGTCTTCTGTCCCCTTCTCCTACATGAGGGATTTGAGCAAAAGGGAGGGAAAAACACCACCTCTCGTTCCACTCTCCAGCTTGGGAGAGCACTGATCCCACCCTTTTTGCTTGCTGATGTGCTAAGCTCTTCTCTTGCACCTTCCTAGCAGCTGACTGCCTCCCACAGAGACACTCTCTGTAGACTCTGGCAAGGTGGGAAATCACAGTACACATTTCCCTCCCCTCTTGTTAATAAGCACCCAAGTGCTGGTGGGAACAAACCCTTCAGTTTTATCTCTGGAGAGAAGTGTTTGCTTGCTTCCCTGACTGGTGTCTTTCTGTACACAAGGGGCTTTCGTAGGGAGCTTCCTCACAGTACAGATAGAGGATTCAACAGGCCAGGGGCAAAGGCTGACTGACCCTTTACACCGTGAGCTATAAACCAGGCAGGTGTTATACAATAATCTCCTCTGTTCCTCTGGCTCTCATGGCATTACTCACTCTGTCTCACCACAACAGCCTCTGGCCCCTCTCAGCATCGCTCATTCCTGACCTAAACTTGCCCAGAGCTGTGATAATGTGCCCTAGTCTGCACCTTATTCAGTGAGGGTTTCTCATATAAATAAGCTGCAAAATATTGTAGGACAAATATCCCACATTGATGCCAAGACCTGCCTAAACTTGAGCCACTTGTGAATTCCTCAGCCTAGACTCTCAGCGGTGAGATGTTCTCTGCTTGTCTCCTGCAAGCACTGGACATGGTAGGGGAAAAAGGCTGGAGACAGCACAGCAGTGGACAGAAAGAATGACAGTCAACAGACAGGGCTCCCATTTAAATCCTGTGCTTCTGCAGTGAAACATTTTTCCACTATTTGTCACAAAGTCTAACAGCTCTGGGGAGCCAAGCATGCTCTTGGCATGCTTGTACACCTCTCAGAGCTACTGCTCTCCCAAGCAGGGGAACAGAGCAAGTACAGGTGCCAGAGGGAAATGGAAGTGCCAATGACTGGTTTAAACACTTGATCCAGATGGACAAGACCTCACCTCTCCCATCACCACACCACCCTCTTACTTCCAGCCCTCTCCCCAAGAAAGTAAAGAGTTTTGCCTACCTGGCAATATACTTCTGGTAAATATTTACGTCTTCGCTGACAGCTGGTTTGTCAGTGGGTAATCCGTTCCTAATGAGAAACACACAGGGCAGAGCCAGTTAGCAGGCAGGAACAGGGCACAGTCTAAGCTCCTTGTTTCTCTCACACACCACTGACACATCAGGAGAGAGGGCCCACAGAAGAGTACCCAGCAAAGACACTTATAGGTTTAACCTCTCTCCCCCTTACCCTTCAAATCCTGTACCTTTTCCCAGGGAACCATGCAGTCTGCCTACCACCCTCCTGCATATCCCCTCTTTGCAGGACTCAGTTCAGTTTGTTGGAGACACTGGGAAGACCAACCATGAAAACCTGCTTGCACAGAAAAAACTAAATACCCACATACAAACGAGTGATGGCCACATAAAAACAAACACCGCCCTGGAGCACCTTGCAACACTGCCCTTACCTGCACGGAAGGGCCATCGAGACCCATCTGCCCTAGGGAGGGATGTGGGAGAAGAATCTCTACACTGCAGCCCCGCTGTAAGCTACTGCACATTTCCTATGGCCAGCAGGCACAGTGTACTCCTACCTGGTCCTGGCAACACGGCTACAGCCCCCTAGATGGGGCTTTAATTGCCTTTTTTTTCACACAGATACCCCAACTCCAATAGACAAGTGGGACAGCAAAGGTATTTACGTATTTTAATCAATGAGAAAAGCAACCCAACTGCATCCAACTGTCACATAAGCCTGGGTTACTTAATATCATTAAGAAGCAGACAAAAATCGCACCATCAATGAGTTTAGCAAGAGGGAAAAGAGATACAGTGCCAGACTCGAGCCTACCTAAGAGACAGCGACATACCAACATAATCCTAGACAGGCTGTACGTGGTCTTCCTCCTCAGTTTTGCCCACACCCAACCTCCACTCCTACTCATGACAGCTCTGTAGCCTGGTTTAAACAAGAACACTTTCGCACAGAGTACACTTGAAGTAGGTAGATTAGTTCAGGGCAGGTTAATAGCATTAGATGTTAGAGAGTTTAAACCCATGGCTAGGGTATATGTACATAAGTGTGAGAGTAACAGGTAATTCCTGCCAGGTTATGTGGTCCCAGTGGGGACTGTGAATGGAAAGCCAGGTCCCAGATACCATAGTTAGCATGTCCTCCACTGGCACAATCAATGGCCTGCTTTATTTTATCATAGAAGCCTATATCTAGTAAGCAGCCTGAAGGAGAAGCAACCAGAGCCCCTTCTGTACTCCAGTGCGTGATCAGGACACTGGGAACTACTAGATTGAAGGCCCAGGTCACCTCCATTCCTGTTGCAGCCCCATCATGATGCCCCAGTTGAGGAAGTCTTGTGGCTAGAGGAGGGATCACCATGGTGCTGCAAACCCACATCTGCAAGTGGCAGGAAATGAGCAAGAGAAAGGAAATCAAACTGGGATCTCAGCGCAACACCAAAGCAGATAAGAAGAGGCTCACAGCCCCCCATGCGCAGCTCTGGGATGGCCACTGAACTCCAGGCAGCTGAGCGTTCTGCAGACTCTTTAAGCACAAGAGTCCCTGGCGAAGTCCTGCATCACAACAAGGCACTGTGCCTACAGGAATATTTACACCAGTGTTTTTTTAGTAATAGGAGTCCCTGCCTGCCATCTGGAGCACATACAGGGCTCATCCTGAGCAGGGGCCAGACACAAATGTTAATAGTCCTCTGCCCTTTTCCTCACACCTTAACCATAGAGCTCCCAAATCTGTCTTGCAGGCAGTTGGGAAATGACTCGTTCACATGGAAGACAGGTATCATTAGCTCTGCCTTCCAGGTGGGGAAACGTGGAAAGTGGGAGATGCAGATTTGCCTGAGACTGCAAAAAGCATTTGAGTGAGGATTCAGCCTGAGCCCTCCTAGGTCCAGATGTTAAACATAAAACAGCCTTCCTCCTTACCAGAGGGCAAAGTAGTAGGGTGGGTGTGACAGCATTTGCCAGAGAAGTGCAGGCCAGAGGACCGACACTTACTGCAAATGACCCCATAGGATTCACAGCTCACAACAGCCCCAGGTCCACAGTGAGAAACAAGTACATCCAAACCATGACAACAAAGCAGAGAAGTCCCTCCCTTCCTCCCTGTTTGCGGCCTCACATACATATGTAGTTTTTCTATGGCTACCACCTCTGGAAGCCACACTAAAAAGTAATCCAAGGTTTGGCAAGGCCTTCAGATATCTCCATTCAGTCAATGGCATCACTGCAGAGATTGCCAGCAATGGATGTGTAGGAGGTTATTAGTGGTAATTGGGCTAATGAGTTTGCCCAGTCTGAGGGGTAATTGAATCACCTCTATTTGTGTAAGGAACAAGCAAATTGAGAAGACACAGGCCTAGCCCCACAGAAGTATGTATATGCCTAACTTCTATGAAAATTGATGGGAATTAGGCACCAAAACGTCTTCTGAGTTCTGGGATAAACAAAAAGCCCATCTTGCTAACAGTAAGTCAGCAGAGTTTTGCCACTGAGTTAAATGGAAGCAAGAATCAGGCTCTCCTACAGACACAGCTGGATGCCTGGGGAACCAGAAGAAGGAGAAAGTAGAGTAGTTACAACCTTGACCTTAGGGTGCTGACAGCATCATGTTCCCCATCTTTCATTTTAACATATGAAGCCAGGAGCTAGTAGGCTCCAGATTCACGGCTGTAACTGCTGATGGCTGGCCACATCCTTAGTGCAAATAAGATAAATAGAGATGTAAGGTGCAACAGAGGAGAAGACACTCCAACAGAGAGGAAAAAGAAACATCAAGCGAACAGTGCAGTATTTATCATCACAGGAACTGGAATTGCCCACTGATCCACACACAGATTTTAGGTATGATAAGAAAAGTGGGAGGACACTTACTTTACTGTAGAGACTGTTCCAGTTGTGATGGAGTCTGTCTTGGAGAAAGTTGATTTCAGGTACTCAGGAGTGTTGAATGGCAATGAGACTGACTGCTCTGGCCCAGCCACAGGAGTGCTGCTGGGGGTACTGGCGAGGGGAGCAGGGGCCAGGCTGGGTGTTGGAGCTTTTACTGGAGTAAGCTTCTGAATGTTCCTGACATCATACTTGGAAGGCCGGCCTACCTTGCCTGTCTTGAACGCGATGGCTCCTCCCATATCTGGGCTTCCTTCTCCAGGCTTGAAAAGGTGCAAGTACTTGACGTTTTCAAGGTCATACTTGGAGGCCTTCTTGTAAGTGTTGCCATTTTGTGGCCTGATGCTCTCACCCGTCTTCAGCTTCTGAATGAAGAAGTCATATTTGGAGGCCCGTGACATCAGACCCTGCATCTGGGAACTGCTGGGAGAGGGCAGTGGCAGGATGGTGGCTTTGGTCTCCGTCAGCATGGAGGCATCTGGACCTGGCACCCGGATGGGCTGTGCCAGCACTGAGGAAGTTTCTTTGCCCAGCTTGGAGCCCAACTCCTCAGATTTGGCCAAGTGCATGGGCCAAGAGAGCTGCTCTCCAGCTTTCAATTTGCGGATGTACTCCTCATACTTGGAGAAGCGGGCTCGTTTGCTCATGGCATCCTCTCCAGGGAGAGAGGCAGCAGTTGCGGTGGCCTCTGAGGTAGCAGCATTCAGCTTGTCAAAGCTGATCTTGCGGGCCAGCTCATCCCGCATGTTCTGATCATCATAGCCAAACATGCCCAGGAACTCATTCATGGTGGTGGCGGCATAATCTCGCAGTGACGAAGCTTCCCCTACAGAGAACCAAAATGAGAGAGTCACGCAAGGCGCTGCTGATTTTTCTTCTCTTCCCATACCAGCCCTAGTAGCGGGGAGGGGGAGTAAGGGGAGAGGGGAACATGATCTACTGACGTTTGGCTCACTTGTTAGGTTTTACGACTCTTAAATTAATTTGTTTTAAAAAAAAAAGTAATTAATACTGGGGTAAAATAAAAAGAGTTCATCAATGCCAGGAAAATCAATTTCCTAAATGTTCTAGCCGATGGCTTTTCAGTACATTAAACAAAGTTTCATAAATGTCTCTGCACTCTTGCCTTGGCCTAATATGAAGAAAAAGTAATTTTACTGGAAGTGAGACCAATGCCAATATGCCGACGTTTGTACAGTTCTGTCCTTGTGTGTGTTTGTATATGGAAGAAGGTGCACAGAGGATAGACGGCAGTGTGACTGTGTGCGTAAGGGGGGGTACATGTGAGATACGCTCTGTGTGTTGACCAGCAGGGCTGAGAGCAGGCAGGACAGCAGGGTGTGAAACGGATAAGGGACACGGGGCAAGACAATATATGGGGTGGAGCAGGAGGAGGGCAGAATGGAAAAGTGCAGAGCAGAGAAGGAAAGCAGCAGAGGCAGAGGTGAATTAAGGTGGGGGAAGACCGGCAAAGGCTATATGCATGAGAAGCTTGGCAGTGAGGAGTGGTGGAGGGGGAGTGGAGAAGGTGGAGAAGAGAAGGCAAGACAAAGACAGGATAGTTCCCCATAGCTGTTGCAGCCCTTCCCTTCCCTGTCAATTTTGTAAGATTTCTTTTCACCCAACTTGCTCTCTTCCTTCTCAATCCCAATGACTGGAGAGCTACTACTCTCCATGTCAAAGGGGCCACAGTTCAGCGAGGGCTGTGGAAACCTGCAGGCAGCCTCCTGAGCAGCCAGGAATAGCTTCCAGTTAGACGAGGAAAGGGAAAAGTCCACACAGGTGCAAAATGGGTAAGGAACAACCTTCTGTCCATCAGGATTTGGACCGAGGATAGAAAGAGCTGTTGTCCTGATGTGGGCTCCAGAGAGGGGCAGAAAGCCTGTTCTCTGGACCATGGGTTGGGAAAGCAGCAGAAAGGGCTTAGTCTACCTGAGTGCAGGTAGGGAGAATGAGCAAAAACTGTCATTCCTTAGGTCTCTCCCTCCCTTCCTCCCTTCCCTGCTCCCTCAGGCAGTTTCACAGGCCACCAGGAGGGGAAGAACACACATCTGGAGGTCACCCAATATCAGTGTAAAAGAGGAAATAAAGATTGCTTTGACGTGCCAGCTTGGAGTCATTTAAGCTTCAGTCTGACACAGCGCTCCTCCTCCTCTCCCTCTTGCTTTCTCCTGCAGAGTAAAGATTTACTGTGTGCAGGAGTCCTTCAAACCTCCCTAGTCATCTTTTCCAATCACTCACCCTAGCTCTCATGGGCAGGCACACTTGTTCACAGGGAGCCAGCAAAGGCAGGAACATTGGCAGCAGAATGGAGGTTCTGGGAACTGGGTCCAGCTCAAACCAAATCAAAACTGCCTTGAAACACAGTGGAAAAGGAAGGCACCAAGGCATAGCCACAGAACAGGTCAACAGATCCAGAGCATGAAAACACACCCCTAGGATTTGGGGGATCTGACAGCCAATGATGCCATACACACAGGCACGTACATATGCAAGAGCATTTCCGTGCACACGAGACTCAGTCAATGAGCAAAGTCAAAGTTCAGTAGCCATCAGCTTTTACAAATCAGTTTCCACAGGACTATATTGAGGAAGAGACTGCCTGCAACGGGCACTAAAATGTGCAAGACCATGATGGTCACACTCCTGTTTCAATATTGCCCAGTATAGCTGTGTTCATGTAGCAGAAGTGCTGCTGCACTAGTTGCCTGTGTACGTGGTACGTGAGAAAGACAATGCAAAGAATGTGCCTGAAGCTTGCAAACAGAAGGACAAAGACACATCTGCTAAGTGCTGGGACCTGGTTTAGTCCAAAATGACTTTCCAGTTCCGGGCACTTAGGCCCAGCATCCTGCATGGGATTTGGGGATGCCTGACTGCAGAATAAACACCCTGTTAGTTGCAGAATGGGTGGCAACGCCACTGCAGTGTCTGGCTCAGGGTGTAGCTTTTTGCCCTCCCACAACATCATGGGTCAGTATTAATCTTAAAGGATGTTAAATGTGGAATCATGCCCCACAGTGTCCAAGAACAAGACTTGTCAGGAGGAAAACACAAGGAAAGACTCTATTACTCCATCCTCAGAGGTAGGATCATTTAACCTGTGCTTCCCCACTTGACCCTCTCCTGTGGCCCCTCCAACACCCTACCAAAGCCATCAACTTTATCTTTCACACACAGACATAATAAATAATTTCATCTTGCTTTAAAGCAGTTCTCCTTTTTACCTCTTTTTGTCTCTTCTCCACCTCCATTTCAGTGTAACCCTATGACCCAACCGAAGTGATTAAACCCATGAAATCCCTACTGCATCTAACACTTCCCTCTTTCTGTTAAATCTGCTTTCCCTGTTCTGCTTTTCCTCTTTTTGGACCTGTAAAACAGTCCCCCAGCCTCCTTCACAGTGTCCTGACTTCTAAGCACTGCACAGAAAAACCCTAGCCAGCTTGTGCCAAACTGCAAGGGGAGAAAGAATACCACAGAGAGGATCTGATAGGAAATTAAACTATTAAGTGTGATTTTTACTAGCTTTAACAGCTGCCCTGAAAGCCAGCCAACTCCTTTCCTTCTTTATCCTAACCTGCAGCACACAAAAGAAGAGGGGAGACCCTCTTTTTCAATCCCACATCTCAAATCAGTTTTACAAATCCCAGCTCGATTCAGGCCCCACAGACATCACAAATCCAGAGAAGAAATTCAAGGAAGCCTAGTATTTTCTTTTAAAACACTGGAGAAAATGCAATGTTTTGGACCAGCTCCTTTTTAAACTTCTCTCATCTGCACACCTCGTCTTGGAAAGCATCTTTGGTACCCATGTGGCTAGAACTCAACTGGTGCAATTAAATGCATAATCCCAAGGCCATAGGAAAGGGGGAGTTTTCAGACCTTTTTTTGAGCTTTGCAAAGTCTGAGCTTGAGTTCAGGTTTCACCTACCCTGGTTTAAGCCCCTCATACCCCCAAACACCTGGCATTCTGCTTTTCCTTTGCTCAAATTTGGTTCCAGATGATAGCAATACCCTGCCTGATCAACAGCTTTGCCAGTGCTGCTCAGTCTTTCCTCATACACATTTGAGATGAAACCCTGGCCAGTTCCCACTGCTCGCTGCCTGGCAAGCACACCTTCACTCATCCCAGCATAAGCCCACCAACACATCCCCTAAAGCCAAGACAACCTTCACCCATCTGCACGGGCATGTAACCAGAGGCTCTTCAAGTGGAGGCACCTTATGGAAGGGAGCTGTCTCACCACAAAGATGGTAAGAGACCCAGCCAACTCATTTCACACATGCTTTCAAACAACAGTGAAGAGGTTACTATTACCTATTCGACAGAAAACCCTCCCCATACCCACATGCAGACAAAAGTGAAGCAGGACAGTGGCTGGGAAACAAATCCCTGTGAGAAGTGCACAGCCCTGGAAGGCACAGGCAGCACTGTCCCTGGTCTTCTTCCCCCTCCCCTGCACTGCATTTTTCTCTCCTTTCGATGTGATAATAAAAGGGCTCACTCTCCCCTTGCCGCTGCTCTCCATTTGTGGGCATTGCCAAAGAGCAGAGATCTGTGTGTCTCAGAGCAGCTATCGTATCACAAAGGATCCGAAGCTAGCAAAAAAGGGGCTAAAAATAGCCTGCAGCAGCACACTATATATGGAAGGAAAAGCAAAACAGCCCAAATGGAGTACAAGGTCTGGATACTGGGGGATGGGACATCCCAGCTAGGGCTCTGTCCTTTATTCTGCTTGGGAGGGAAAACACGTAGACTTGGGGTCTATAGGACAATGGGCAAGAAACTGGCACTCGTCGTGCATGTTCTCCCAAGTGGAGTCTCCCCAGGAAATTATGAAGAGAAAGCCCCCCTTGTTGAAAATAGGTCCAATATTCCCTTTCTAATAGACTTAGCCAACAGGCTAAGAAAAGAAAGGAGAACTTTGAAAGCTTGTACAGGGGAAAGCTCCTGGTGACTACTTCAGCCCACTATGTAAGTAACAGGCAGAATAAAGAACATGGGACTGTATAGGAAAATCTCCCTGGGTATGTGTACGTCAGTGAAAGACCGCGGAAAGGGACCTCTGTCAGAGACTGCACTGGGAAATCTAAATGCTATATATAAATGCGTGTAGAGAAGTATGGGTCAGGCAGTGTGCAGCAGAGGGTGTGTGAATGAATGAAGAAACACATCTGCATGTCCAGATCAGCTTCTGACAGCCATCTCCTGACAAAAGCCAGCTTTGTGACTCCTGAACGCGTTTCCTAGGTGTATCAGAGAGGGAGGCACATAAGGCAAGACTGAGCAGCGACTCATCAGTCCCTCGTTTCCAAGGGGTGGCTCAGAAAAAGAAGCAGGGATGCCATACATGCATGTTCCCCATCTTGGTTCAAAGCATGAGGATTGAATAGCATGGACCGAGTACCTTCAAACTCCTGCCGGATGCACAACACAGGCACAGGCAGTTCCAGATCTCACTGGAATAAACTTAATTTGCAACCGGTAACACTAGGTCTGAGGGGACTCAGTGATGAACATCTTAAAACCTATTTTCTGGAACATTGACAGAAAAAGACAGAAGAGGAAAAGAACTTTGTCCTTTCCAAAGCGAGAGATGTTTCAGTTTGTGCTTCCCAGGGAAATACTGCAACGACATTTACAACAGGGTTCCTGAAACAGACGCTCAAGACCTGGCAGCAGGTCTGTTTGCAAGTCAAATCCCATGTGGCTGTGTACATAAACTGGACCCTGTGTGTGTCATTACCTGCCTTAAACATAAATGAGTCTTCAGCCCCCCATGAACGCTTATACATTTTTGCATAATCCTTTAACAACACAGCCCTACAAAGGCATTTTACTGAGAACTCCTGCCCCAATAAGAAACCTCAGTTCCTTTTCATTTTCCCCAGTTTGGTAACATATTTTTTACATTTAAGTTCCCCTCTTTTTAGTTATTGTAGCAAATAAAAGCTGCAAATTNGGATTAAAACAAACTAAAAACAGAGTCCAGGCACAATCACCTTGTGTCTGGGAACGACAAGGGCTTTCCTATCAAAGGAAACTGAAGGTCACACTTTTCCTCATTGATCTTGCAATGTTTGTTAATTACTCTGTCACTGATGTGGCGAAGGATAATTAAACAGCTCTGTTTATATCTTATATGCATAATTATGTGCGCTGCCACTGAACTCGTGAAGACTAGAGAATGTGCCTCTCCAGAAGGGGAACGGACAGACGGAGATGAGTTTCGGCTGCATTATTAACAGGAGGAGGAAAACACACGCGCACACAAAAGGAAGAAAGTTTGATGGATTCACAAAGTGCTGAGATCAGGGGAGGGGTGCGTGCAGGTGGAGCAGATTAGGGGGAGATCTTTCAATTACAGATCCAATCCAGCTGGGTGACAAATCGGGGGAGGGAGCTGCTCTGCCCTAATGGAGAGAATTCAATTTACCTCAAGCTTTTACCAAGGCTGAGCACTCATACACCCCGCAAAATCAATCTGGGGGGACCCTGGGTATCAGAAGTGAGAAAGAAATTCAGCTGTAGCTTTCCCCAACATCTCTTGCTGAATTCAGCTTTTATGAAGGAACCATAAAAATAAGGTAGAAGCTATCTGAAAATAAGAAATGCACAAGCAGCCTGGGGGAAAACACCTTGCAACTGCACACAAGTCAGCACCCCAGACAGAAACGGTGGGGGATATTCAGGTTTGGAACCAGAAGCTCCACCAGCTCAAGCCCAAACTCCGGGTGTGCTCCCCGCTGGAGGACAGGGTCCTGTGAGGGAGGCGATGCCATGGCGAGCGGTAACCCCTCAGCCCCTCTGGCCGGGATGGGGCAACAGACCACAGCAAAAAGGAAACGAGATGCCTTATGTGTTGGATGGCTCTGTTACGGGCTCTCATCCGACACCCGAGACGGGGCATCTGTACTGGTAGGCCGAGCGGGGACAGGTGACAGACAGGCTGCAGCTCCCTCCCAGCTCGCTACCGGCACCGCAGCGCCAGGCAGCGGCCGGGTCCCGCCGCCACCCCGGCTGTGCCCTGACACGGCTCGGGTTCCCCTCCCGCCCGTCTCCCCGGGGAAAGCCGCCGCCTACCCCCCGCCTCCCCCCGCCG